>JAMZEH010000056.1:157500-342500 GCA_024699665.1 Ostrea denselamellosa | reverse complement strand
TAGATGGGTTTGCATTACCTTGACACAAACTCATAGGACAACGTCAAAAGGACTGGTAAATAAGTTAGATTCTTCTTATATATGAGGTTTGTGCAAATAGTTCGTGTACAATGGCGTTTTTGTCATTTCAAATGGATTTAGATTTACATGAAAAGGCCAAGATAACTAACAGTATTCAATATCGTAATTCCTATAGAAAACATAAATCAGAGAGATGGGCAAACACTGACCCCTTGTCATACCAGAGGTAGGATCAAATGCCCATGAGGAGTAAGCATCCGCTGTCGACCGGTCACACCCGCCGTGACCCTACATTCCGATCAGGTAAACGGAACAGTCAGAATCAGTGTGCCAAGAACGGCCTAACAATTGGTATGAAACACATCAGACAGCATTTGACTTAATGGTAAGTTGTACTGGAAAACTAGATCGTTATAAAAACTATAAAATTTGCGAAATGCTGACTTTAGACGAGACTGTACAAACCCCTGGAACATCAACTTCTTTGTCAGTAGCCCGCCTCGATTTAAAAATTGATCATAAGCAGAAGAAGCTCTTGCATATCGAATCAGTTGGGAGCTATAAACACCATATGCAAGTGATGATGAAATAATGCCACATAAATAAGGGAAGTTGACGATGGAGAAATTGAAATCATCCCGTTTGTCATAAAGTTGAGTTGTTAGTTTGCCACCGGCATCTATTTTTAGTAAATTATCTAAGTACGAAGCAGAAGTGGAAGACTCTATGATGTCTTTTATTTTAAGTTCACTGGGACATATTGAATCGACATATGAATGAAAATGGTCATTGTTAGTAGACAAAACGTCGTCGATATATCTAAATTTCGAATTGAAGGCCACAGCAAGATAATATTTCTTCTCATGTAGAAGCTTTTGAATGAATTCTACTTCATAACTATATAAAAATAGATCAGCTAACAAGGGAGCATAATCCGTGCCTATGGGAGTTCCTGTTGGAAGACCTGATCACCAAAGACTACGAAAATATTGTTAATGAGAAAGTCTACTATCTTTTTAATATCAACGTCAGAGTACTTATGCGTAGAGTCAGTGGTGTTTAACGAAATAAATTTTGGTATGACCAATTACTAAATATGAATATTTCCGTTTACCTTTTTTGTTCACGAATCAACCGTCTATGATGTCAAACAGTCTAGTCTTTGACTTATCGTGAGGTATGGTCGTGTAAAGTTTTGTAAAATCATACGTTTTAATTATTTTAATTTGAGAAAAGTTTTGTGAATACAAATTCATTAAAAGCTCTTTAGAATTTTTAAGAATCCACATTTGATTTACACCCCTTCTGGCAAATGCAGTGGCATAGTGCGTTTGAAGTGTCTCCTTAACAGAAGTTAATATTTTCGTAATGAACAAAGATAGGTCTTGGTAGAACATTTACTGGATCCAGCTATGTCTCTTTGTTTGTAAAGGTTTTTCTGGAGTTGATCCAGTATAGGTACGGTAACTCATATTCATCGGCTTCATTGACTGGGATAGTAAATGTATTGAAAACAAATACATGGAGCATGATTTTGAAAAATGTCATCTTTTGAAAGGGCAGTTGGCGTATACGTGCGATTAATAAATGTGGAATTAATGCCCAGTTCGTTTAGAATGCAGTTGTAATAATGAGCCTTACAAACAAATACAATGTTGTTGCCAGCTTTGTCAGCTGGAACCAAAACATATTCCTCATGTAACCTATGGAACTCTTTTATCACTTTACTAAACACAGAATGATAGATGGTACGCATTTTTGTTTTGACACGGGATTGTAATATTCCTCTTATACCATTCATTCATTCTGACAAGGTATCAAGTTCTCTTTCTCACCAAAATGTATGTTGTGAAATTCAGAAACAAAATAATTCGCTTTTGAAATTTTTTACTTAAATCAAAAGAAATAACTGTAGTCATTAAAGGTCTTTGGGCGCGCGCATGTCCCAGGTCAAGTTTTTGCATTCAAAGGGTTATATTTTTCATAAAACAGATCAATCTAGATAAAATTTAACCGTAACAAAGCCCAGTGATGTCATTTCTAGTGTAAATATTAGTGTGTATTTGAAGACCTGGAGAAAACGCTGACAGAGAAGGGAAATATAATAATAGAAGTAACAGAAAATAATTGGAATATACTCATGTCGTTGATTACAGGTGACATAAACGGTTTTCCGATGGAGTGTTCGATTCCACAGATACTCCAAGAAGTGGAAGAATGAAAATACGAAATTCAGTATTCATGACGTCATACGAAAGACCGACGCCATATAATGAAAGAAATCATCGGTTCGTAATATTCGAACAAAGTTATAAATAATATCTTTAAACCATTAAAGGATCTCACTCAGGAGAAAAATTATGTTTGGGTTACCTGTAAAGGGAACTTGTAGAGATCACATGTAACAAAAAATTCTCTTCCTACTCATAACGTTTTTATTGAAAGACACTTGGTGATCTTAGTTGACACATAGAAAATTTGTATCTTAATGATGAATAGTAACAGCAAATCAAGGTCATTTACTTTAGGTCAAGGTCACCATTTAAAAAATATTGCAAGAACCATAACTCTGTAATGAAGACTGTAGTCATATGGTATGACATAACATAACCTCGGTATAAGGCCATTGTCCACGGTCAATTTCACCAGTTACAAAACTTAGAAGGAAGCGTTATAGCATATTATGGGTTGTAGTTATTTGTCAAAGGTGAAGTCTCTAATTAGAAATTTAATAAATAACTGTACTATCCATACATTTGTCGAAACAAAATAAGTTCATACTTTTTTTTAACTGAATATTTTTTTCTGTTCTTAAACTATTTGCCATGTTGTACTAATACCCTATGAATGTTAAGTTGCTCGATGTAAACAGGTAAAAACAAAGAACAACCCATCACGTAAAAAAGTTATTAAACTATATATTTTCCTCTTTCAACGTTACGTGTTATTTAAGAGTTTGTAATTAACTTTCACAGGCCACTGTTCAATAGAACGATGGTTTCATTGTCTTCTTTTTTGAGACAGAAACATAACCCTTGTTAGGAGTCCTCACACGCTTGGAGTTACATTTGCATCACGTAAGACAACTATATTGTGGAATCGTGATGAGAAAGGAGCATAATCCATGCGTATTTCTGTCAATTACTATTCACAGAGTCGTAAAATATCGATGAAAATTGGATCTGACGAATTGACATATTAAAGAGCTGACCACGTAGGCACTCTTAAGATTCACCGCTTTGATGAATTTAATACCTTAGTAACCTTCTTTGTATATTGTTTTACGTCCCATTCGAGGATAGTTTTTACTGATGTCACCAGCTGTAGAGAAAATGTCGCAATTTTCGATCTAAGTACGACTCTCAAGGTCATAGCAATGAAGGATCTTTATCGCACCAATGAGACCTCTGTCTTTAAGGTTATGCCCGTAAGACGCGTGACTTTCACGTCGTAAGCTGGGCGTTTATCATCTACTTATGTTAAACATCTTACTATTAAATGAAAGTTGAACCTGGGAATTCCTTTTGCGAGACGAGTACGTTGACCACAAAGCTACCGTGATTGGTCACCTACGAGTACACGTTTTAAATAAAAGCGCAAAATGGCAATGAGAATTGGCGAAATGGCTATAAACTGATATAATAGGAAGAATCAACGCATTTAAAGGGTTTTTGTTAGGAGGAGGTGTTATCGGGGAGTGGGTGCGTCAGGTGCCCGTGACTGTATGTACAGGATGTTAAAAGATACATGCTGTTTCAGCAGAAAAATGCAATTTATTTATGCGGTATTACGGTACTTCGATAACATAAACAATGAAGCCAGATTGTTTTAAAGATTTTATTCATAAATCCCCGGGCGTCTGATCAAATGATTATTAAAATGTGAATGGTTATCTTCGTAGTCCACTAAATGGTCACTCCCACTAAATGCTAAATGACCACTCCTTGCCAAAATTCTTACTCGTAGGTCTGAAACAAAGACGTTAATTTGTTAGTAACTTCTGCATATTAACACTAGAAACATCTTAGAGGTGAAATGGTAAAATATTTAGACAATAGAGTCCTTGGGACTCTCATAGGTTTGCCATTGTTTAAGTCAGAGGCGCTTAAAAATTAAATATTCATTGGAAAATTCATTGGAAAAAAGTAACTAAAAGTGAATGGAGTTGCAAAACTCTCTTACCTCCCCCCTTCCTCTGAAAGTGGATTAAATTGCAAAATAATTTAGACCGTTGCGCTCATAACACCTCTAGGAGGTTACAGACTAATTGAAATAAGATCCTCTCTAGTCGTTACACTGGACAAGGATCTGACAGCATTGCGTTTGAGGTCATGTTATTTAACCTTTCGCATTTCACTAATCAAATATGAAAGTTTTGCTGTTATATTACAACATTCAATAGATAGTCCCACGCGGTAAGGGACATTCCAACATTATGTATTAAACTCTGACTCAACACTATCTAAATATGGTTTGAAAGAATGTAAAACAATGAATTACAAGAGTTATTCGATATATTGATTGGTCTTAAACTCATGGCACGGTACTGTAGTAATAAAATACACAGCTTTACACAGATAAGAAATCTTAACTGAACACGTGTCTTGTCACTTGAATTGCCATCTAGAAAATGCTGAGTGTCAGTTGCTTGTAAACATCGACTTAAAACCCAATAGAATTCTGGTTAAAACAGCTAAAATAATGTATGTCATATCATTCGGCCGCATAAATACGTACGTGCTATGATTACAAGGCGGACAACAATTGTCGAAATTCGGAATACATAACTTTTCAAAATGACAAGAAAATTTCCAATTAGAATTCGTTTAAACACAATTTCATTTGATTTTTTTTTTCACTCGACGCTATTTTTACAATTTGAATACGTTTCAGTAAAATGATTTCTGATTGGTCCTTGATTATTTGTTAAGACATTATCATTGGTCGAATGTTTATTGAATTATTCATGAGACTGGGGTCAATAACAAGACCTCAAACGTAGTGCTGTCAGATCTTACCCAGTGTAACGATTAGAAAAGGTGTTATTTTGATTAGGTTGAGGAGTTTAGATCCGAAGGTCTCTCTCTCTCTCTCTCTCTCTCTCTCTCTCTGTAAGAAGGGAAAAATCTAAGATCTGTAGAATGATTGACGCCTCGGTGTGAAAATACGTGGATATCTATATATACAACAAAAACAAAAATTACCTTAAACAAGCGAAATGAGTTTGCGGTCTTTGATGGAGTGTATACTTGGCGGAAACCCTGTTCCAATTGTAGAACTTCTACCACGTCCCAAACCTCGGAATCCTGGTCTGTCATACGGCCCAGTGAAAAACTGACCTCCTCTGGTAAAATATGTTGTGGGTTTTAACGTACTGAGAAAAGTCCGTCTACCCCTTCTGACTCTTGGGAAACCAGATCCAAACCTCTCCTCCAGTCCATCATTCAGGGAAAGATCGCTTCTTAGTCCATCATAAGGACTAGTATCTAGGTAGGGTACATCAAATTCGGAAGAAAGTCTTCTGTCTAGTTCATAATAAGGCCCATTCCTTAATCCAAGATAAGGCCCGTTGTTTGTTCGAAGATAAGGCCCATTCCTAGGTCCGTTGTTTGTTCCAAAATAAGGCACATTCTTTAGTCGAAGGTAAGGCCCGTTCTTAGGTCTGTTGTTTCTTTCAAGATAAGGCCCGTTCTTCAGTCCAAGATCAGGTCCGTTCTTTGTTCGAAGATAAGGCCCGTTCTTAGGTCCGTTGTCTGTTCGAAGATAAGGCCCGTTCTTTAGTACAAAATCAGGTCCATTGTCTGTTCGAAGATAAGGCCCGTTCTTTAGTCCAAGATCAGGTCCGTTGTCTGTTCGAAGATAAGGCCCGTTCTTTAGTCCAAGATAAGGTCCGTTGTCTGTTCGAAGGTAAGGCCCGTTCTTTAGTCCAAAATAAAGTTTGTTGTCATTTCGAAGATAAGGCCCGTTCTTTAGTCCAAGATCAGGTCCGTTGTCTGTTCGAAGATAAGGCCCGTTCTTTAGTCCAAGATCAGGTCCGTTGTCTGTTCGAAGGTAAGGCCCGTTCTTTAGTCCAAAATAAAGTTTGTTGTCATTTCGAAGATAAGGCCCGTTCTTTAGTCCAAGATCAGGTCCGTTGTCTGTTCGAAGATAAGGCCCGTTCTTTAGTCCAAAATAAAGTTTGTTGTCATTTCGAAGATAAGGCCCGTTCTTTAGTCCAAGATCAGGTCCGTTGTCTGTTCGAAGGTAAGGCCCGTTCTTTAGTCCAAAATAAAGTTTGTTGTCTGTTCGAAGGTAAGGCCCGTTCTTTAGTCCAAGATCAGGTCCGTTGTCTGTTCGAAGGTAAGGCCCGTTCTTTAGTCCAAGATCAGGTCCGTTGTCTGTTCGAAGATAAGGCCCGTTCTTTAGTCCAAGATCAGGTCCGTTGTCTGTTCGAAGGTAAGGCCCGTTCTTTAGTCCAAAATAAAGTTTGTTGTCTGTTCGAAGGTAAGGCCCGTTCTTTAGTACAAGATCAGGTCCGTTGTCTGTTCGAAGATAAGGCCCGTTCTTTAGTCCAAGATCAGGTCCGTTGTCTGTTCGAAGGTAAGGCCCGTTCTTTAGTCCAAGATCAGGTCCGTTGTCTGTTCGAAGATAAGGCCCGTTCTTTAGTCCAAGATACGGTCCGTTGTCTGTTCGAAGGTAAGGCCCATTCTTTAATCCAAGATCAGGTCTGTTGTCATTTCGAAGGTAAGGCCCGTTCTTTAGTCCAAGATCAGGTCCGTTGTCTAGTTCAAGATAAGGCCCGTTCTCTAGTCCTCTTTGGCTTTGTCCGTTAATTGAGGCAACTGTCGTTAAAATCACTAAGAAGAAACCCTGCATTGTGCTGGACTCTGAAAGTGCCGTTATATCGACATATAAGCTGATCATGGTTTCAATTTTATAATACAATTATTATTATCTTTATTATTATTGTAATTGAATATTGGATCAGTAAACTCTCATTTGTATTAATTAATATATTATCAAAATAATCGCTCTCACTAGCAGTTACCTGTTCTTTAGTGAGTGTCACCTTACCTACAGGATCACCTGGCTATTCTGGAAAGCAAACGTAAATTTCTCAAACCGATATACGTCCTTTTATTCAGTTGAATGGTCAACCTATTTCATTACATTTGAGAAGGGGAAAACTTTCGTTACCACTGGATTCATTCATTATTTGTGCTCAGTTAGTAGAACTGGAGATTCATCATTAATTAGCACATTACTTTGATGTAATCACGCCGTCTCTGACAAATTAGTACAAATTATGTTCGCAATTTAAAATTGATAACCAAATGTGAGAAATGAAACACAATGAAAGATTCTATTACATCGTGGTGTCAGAGTCGTATTCGATTACTTTTGAAATGAATTGAAAAGACTAAATCAAAATTAGATATTCAAAAATAATATACGATTTGCTATCTTGATTACGAATGATGATAATAACAACTTGTTGTGAAGATTCAAGAATGAACATGTTCAGCTCTAGTGCAACATTTTGTTCAAAATTTAGGCCTATGCTTGGCGCTTATAGCCTTTGAGGAGGGAGATATCTTTATTGTGCTACACCTGCTGTGACTCGGGGCCTCGGGTTTTGCGGTCTGATCCGAAGGACCGCCCAATTTCGTCACCTATTACGACAAGGAAGGGGTACTGAGGACCTATTCTAAACCTGATCCCCACTGGAAAAAAGAGGGATTCAAGAGTTCTTCTGTGTAGAAATTTGCATTGAAAACAAAGTGCAAAAATCTGTAGGTAAGTGCGTACGTAGGTAAGTAGGAAGGTAGGTAGGCATGTACGTTTGTTTGAGCTTAACAAGGTTCGTCTAATGAAATAAAACTGTATAGAAAGACACAAAATCGTTTGACTGGAATTGGCATTTTCTGGTCAATATGCTTTTAATTTCTTAGCTATAACAGCTTAAAATAATCCTTTTTCTTCGCTGTATATAAAAAGCATTCAATACTGTACAATAAATACTTGTGTCATTACGGGGAAACATCGGATTTTGTTTGGTTTTTTTGTTTATTATAAACTATTCACTGTTACTGGAGTATTGCAATTAAGTATGTAAGACACTTGGTGATCTGATGTGTGATCAAATTCTGTAGGTAGAGCAAAACAGCAAGATAATTAGTAAATTAGCAAATATTCTCTCTTGACTTTTTTTTTTTTTTTGAAATGAAAAACAGAATACTCAATGATTTGAAAATCGGGGGGATAAAAGTCTGGAATAAGTGCAACTTCATATAATTATAGTATTTCCAATGCAGCTTTTCATAACATGAAACGTTAACAACTTTCCCTGTTAACAGAATTTCAAGTGTATAAATATTTTAAGTGCTGATGATGTATTCATGACAACAAACGTCAATTTTTAAAGCAAAATGAATGTAATATATACTGGACAAAAAAAGTTAAGGATCATGATTTCAGAATTATTTTATTCATAACAAAACCAAATAAATTATGTTAAATATATATTTAAAATGTTCAACGACAATCGAACAATACATTTTAAACCTGTTTTTACAAATTCATCATTACGTTAAGCAGCCGGAGCAACCATTGTCAGGTAACCCCCCAAAACAGTTTGAAAATCGGTATGAGCAACAATAATAAATTTCATTACAAATGATTGAATCTTTATAAAGGCAATATCAATAGGGTGTATGTCCATATGATGCCTGTATAACGGCACGACAACGCCTCTGCATACTTCTGATGAGTCTGCGGAACGCAATTTGTGGCAACCTTGCCCATTCCTGCTGTGAAGCTAACGTAAGCTCCTGGCGGTTTGTTGGAAGTACAGGGCGTCTGGAAACAGCTTGCTGCAACATGTCCCAGGCATGTTCTATTGGATTTAAATCCGGAGAACAACTCGGCCAATCCATACGTTCAATTGTCTCTGTAGCAAGGCAGTCTGTCACTATACGTGCTCTGTGGGGACGAGCATTATCATCCATTAACACAAAGTCGTTGCCTATAGCTCCCGCATAAGGTCTCACAATTGGATGCAGTATCTCGTCCCTGTAAATTGCACCGGCAATCGCCATTAGTCACGTGCAAGTCAGTACATCCACCAATACTGATTCCGGCCCAACTCATCACAGAGCCACCTCCAAAACGATCATGCTCTGCTACACAGCAATCAGCGTACCGCTCTCCACGCATGCGCTATACACGCCTACGACCGTCATGAAAGTCCACGCAGAACCGTGACTCGTCTGTGAAAAGAACAGGCGTCCAATGACGCAGTTGCCAATATATGTGATTTTGAGCCCAATTGAGTCGTGCTACACGATGTCTTCTCAAAATGGGACGAACAGCAGGTCGATGAGCCCGAAGGTTAGCAGCATGAAGTCTCTGTCTGAGAGTTTGTGGTGTTATTCGCACCCAACTTGCTGCATGACAGTCAGTATTGAGTTGGACAGCACTCTGAAACCTGTGTCTACGAGCCATAAGTGACATATAGCGATGCTGGCGAGCGGTTGTGGACCTTGCACGACCTGATCTCTGTCTCTCAGAAACATTGCCTGTCTGCCTAAAACGATTCCACAACCTTGAAATCACACTTTGGGACACATTAAAATGTCTAGAGACAGTTCTCTGGACTTGGCCAGCTTGAAGCATACCTACTGCCTGACCAGCTTCCACAGCAGTTAAATGGCGCCTCATGGCTTTTAATGTCAATAATTGTTCACCTAAGAGTCGATTAGAGCAATAAATACCCACAATAAAATGAAAATCGCAATTTTTCAATTTCAATATACACGTTGGCACACTTTGATTTTGACCCCTTGCTTGTGTTTGGGCGAACAAATCGTGCACTTATGATGTCAATATGAAACCAGGTAAATCTATTGTGTTAAGGACATATTGGAGAAACTATACATGTTAAAATTTGTCAAAATAATTATTTGGTTAATAAAAATTTTTGAGGTCAAAATTATGATCCTTAACTTTTTTTGTCCAGTATAATTCTATCGATGATCAACTTCCAATAATTTGTTGAACATGGGTTCCTTTGTGTGAATTAGAGCAGCTTATGGAAAATTAGATATGGAAAATTTGTATTAGTTGAATTGCAATAAATCAGTCATTCAACAGAATCGTTCAAGAATTTGGCATTTTCTTTTAAAACTAAAATTATTCCTGTATTCATTAAAATTATCTAGCCAGACTTTTTGTGTGAATATCGTTGATGAAAAGGATAAGATAACTAAGAGTATTCAATTTCGTAATTCCTATAGAAAATATAAATCAGAGAAATGGGCAAAAACAGACCATGGATATACCAGAGGTGAGATCAGGTGCCTAGGAGGAGTAAGAATTCCCTGTCCACCGGTCACACTCACTGTGAGCCCTACATCCCGATCTGGTAAACGGAGTAATCCATAGTTAGAATAAGTGTGCCAAGAGCGGCCTACCAATTGGTATGAAACACGTCAGACAACATTGGACCTAATGGAAAGGTGTACTGGGAAAATAAATCGTTAAAACGAACCTACAATTTGCGAAATGCTGACTTTAGACGAGACAGGACAAACTCCTGTAACATCAATTTCATTGTCAGTAGCCTGCCTCGACTTGAAAAAGAACTGATAATATGCAGAACAATTGGGAGATATAAACACCATATGCAGGTGATGATGGAATATTGCCACTTAGGTAAGGACATTTGACGATGGGGAAATTGAAATCATCCCGTTTGTCATAAGGTTGAGTCGTTAGTTTGCTGCCAGCATCTATTTTTAGTAAGATATCTAAGTACGAAGCAGATGTGGAAGACTCTGTGGTGTCTTTCATTTCAAGTTCACTGGGATATATCAAATTGACATATGAATGAAAATGATAATTTTCATTGTTAATAGATAAAACGTCGTCGATATATCTAAATGTCGAATTGAAGGCCACAGTAAGAGATAGTTTTCTTGTGTAGAAGCTTCTGAATGAATTCTGTCTCATAAGGATATAAAAAACAGAAAATCATACGCTTTAATGTTGTTAATTTCAGAAAAGTTTTGTGAATACAAATTCACTAAAAGATCTTTAGAAATTTTAAGAAACCACATTTGATTTACACCACTTTTGGCATATGCAGTGGCGCAGTACGTTTGAAGTTTCTCCTTAACAGCAGTTGATATTCTCGTGATGAGGAAAGATAGGTCTTGGTAGAACATTTACTGGATCCAGCAATGTATCTTTGTAAGGGTTTTTGTGGATTTGTGGGATGCAGTATAGGTAGGTAACTCATATTCATCTGCTCCATTGACTGGGATATTAAATGTGTTTAAAACTGAAGCCTGATATGGAAGAATTTCATCTTTTGAAAAGGGAAGTTGAAGTATAACTGCGAATAATAAATGTGGTATTAATGCCAAGTTCGTTCACAATGCAGTGTAACAATTCGTCTTACAAACAATTGTAATCTTATAAGTAGCTTTGTCAGATGGAACCAAACATATTCCTTATGTAACCTTTCTAACTCTTTTATCAATCTGGTTTACTAAACACAAAAGAATAGGTGATAAGCATTTTTGGTTTGACATATCTGATAAAGAATTTAATATTCCTCTTCTAATTTGCATTCATTCGGACTAGGTATCAAGTTCTTTTTTCAGATTTAGCCCATTCTAGGTATTTAATTTCAATTATCAAATTAATTAGTTGTGTTGTTGGACTATCGGGATTGATATCTTTTTAAACAAATAGCAAGTGCTCAAAATTACAGATATTCAAAACAAATAGATACAAATTCTAAACGGTTCCAATTTAGAAATTCGTGTATAGAAATAAGTTTGTTTATTTTCACTTTAAAAATTATTTTCAAACTATGCGACACACACACACACACACACACACACACATATATATATATATATTTTACTATAGTATTGTATAACTACAATCATTACTTTCCTATTTTATATTTAACACGCCCCCCCCCCCCCCCCCCCCCCCCCCCGTGGAGATCCAGGTTGATAGAATAGGTCCTCAGTACCCCTTGCTTGTCGTAAGAGGCATCTGAATGGGGCGGTCCTTCGGATGAGATCGCAAAGACTTCGTATCACAGCAAGTGTGGCACGTTAAACTCCCTGCTCAAAGGTCTCATAAGCGCCAAGATAAATCTAAATTTTGAAGCCATTTACGGCAATGTTGACGCCTCCATATCATTGAAAAATTCTCGAGAGGGATGTTGAACAATATCTAATCAATCATTAATCATTTATATTTCAATTTCGGAAGGTTGGTGGTTTCTTCCTGGGGACATTGTATCTGGGTTCTCTCCTCTACCAATACAAAAATACTGGATGCCACCAGATAACTGAAAATTTATTCAGTGTGGCGGTAAACAATCGATCAATCAATTTTTATTTTAACACACACACACACACACACACACACACACACACACACACACACATATATATATATATATCTGTGTGTATATATATATATATATATATATATATATATATATATGTGTGTGTGTGTGTGTATGTGTGTGTGTGCGTGTGCAATTATAGCAATTAATGCAATTGTGTAATCTCAATCGAGTATAGTTTTTTAAAAGATGAAAGTTGTCCCTGTTTTTTAATATTGTATATGTCGCGCACTCAATAAAATGGATCGTATGTCTAATATCAATACGCCCTTTCCTTTTGTTTCAAACTAGACATAGAATAAAAGAGTGAAAACAGCACGTCTGCATCATTCTCTCCCTTCCTCTCTCTCTTTCTATTACATGTGGACGACATATTCATCAAATTTCAACACATTCCCTCTACATCGGATTGTATTCACTCATCAAATGTTACATACATGGAAGTCTAAGTTGAAACATGAAAAGTCCGTCGTCCCAGAGAAGTTCATATTTACACTTTTTATTGCGTGAACCTGAGGTCCACGAAGAAAATATACACAAAGTTAAACCTAATGCTTTGGGGGAATAGTCAGGTTGCTCATGCACAAGTGTGCTTTTCGACGGAGCCATTAGGAACATTACTCTATGTTCGACTGCATCGGGAGGTTTTAAAAAGTAACACATGACCGTACACATTGTGATACTTTGGCTTCTACTACGAATGACCAATGGAATGTCTGTCAAGAAAGGCATAACCACATGTTCCATTCGCCAATGCACAGACTTATTTATTTATTTTTTAATTCCAGTCAAGATCTAATTGTATAAACCAAACATACACACATATAAAAGTTCCGGATTAATGTTATATAAAAGTACTAACCCCCCTCCCCTTTTCAGAATAAAATTGTCAATGACACAATTTTAGAAAAATATTTGAAACATTGTTACTATGCAATAAATATAGTTACTGGTGTCATTGGATGTTTTTTAAAATCATTTTTAAACCAATAATTCAACACCTGTTGATCAAAATTTAAAAAAATGATTACCCATAAAATATAAATGCACTCCAACCATCATAATGACATTTAAGTTACAACTCATGTCAAACCAAAATTAGCAAAAGGCATTCACACATTCAAATATATAGAATAGTTCTTTTTTCTGATGACTATTAACACATACTTTTTCATTACAAAATCATCAAATTTCCTTGGAAGCTTCCGGATCCTTTCTGGACGTGAATTACCTAACTCATCAGGCACACTTTAACGGTTGCTGAATTCCGCTGATTCAACATTCACATCATTCGGTTTACACAAGGTATCATCAGAAATCGGTTCGTTGTACTTTTTCACATGAGTAACATTGCATTTTTAACTTACACCATTTTTCTGTACGGTAACAGTGTTTCCATTCTTGGAAACAACTTTGTATGGTTCCGTTTCAAAATTCGACGATAGTGTTTTTCAATTGGTTGCTTAAGGAGAACTTCGCATGAAACTTCTCTCAGCATCTTCTCTGCATCTCGGTCACAAATTTCCTGGCCCATGTCACCTGGATAACGAAATGTAGTGTCCAACTTTGGTAATCGTGTTCGGATTTTCCGTTTAAATAGGATTTTAGATGGACTGGCTCCTGTAGTAGAATGAGGTGTACTTCTATACATGGTCAAGTAATCAGACAACTCGTCTTCTATACTTGGGAAATTTTCAATCGTTTAAATATTGCCGTGTTGTCTTCCTACTTCACCGTGGGCCTGGGGCCAAAATGGAGTCACTCGTTGATTGATGTTCTATGTCCTGTCGTACCATGAAATCCTTAAATTCATCACTGATGAATTGAGAATCGTTATTAGTTAAGATTTGTATTGGTAAACCATGTAGTGGAAACATTCTGCGAAGACTTCTTATAATTTTATCTGTTGTGGTTTTTCTCATGATCTCCACTTCTACATATCTGCTGTATCCATCACCACAAATAGACTCCTGAGGGTAGAGATCCCATCAAATCAGCACCAATTAACTGCCAAGGTCCTTGCGGAAGTTTCGAGCTTTTCACGGGTTCAGGATTGGACGTTTGACTCACAACTTGATCCGCATGGCATCTCTTACACATATCCTCAGCATCGTTATCCATCCCTGGCCATCATACCTTTATACGTAAATTACGTTTCATGACCACAATTCTTGGATGTCCCTCATGGGATATTTTCAGTGTCGAGTTGCGTGGTGTTTGAGATATTACAATTCAAGTTCCTCTGAGAACAAGCTTTCCAATAACTGACAGTTTCTCACAATTAAGTTTGCATTGTGTTCACCTTTCGGCCATTTTCCTGTTCGAATATTGTTGCAAACACTGTTCAGGACTTTATCATTTCCAGACTCAATTTCTATCTGTTTAATTGACATCGCTTTCGGAACAGCATTTAGAGTTATCAATTTAACAAAAACATTAGTATCTGTTCAACTTTTCTCTCATTCGTTTGTGTCAATCGTGAAAAGGAATCTGCTATGTTGTGTTTGGCTTTGATGTAGACAACTTTGAATAGATACAACTGTAGACGTAAGACCCATCTACTAACCCATGCATTTGGTTTTGACTTTATTGAAAAATTATGTTTTAAATGTTTATGATCTGTAAGAATTTCAACGTCAATTCCGTATAGGTACATATGAAAATGTTGACAGGCCCATATAATACCAAGAGCTTCTTTCTCCGTTTGTGAATATCGTTTATCAACATCGGCTAAACTACGGCTCCCATAGGAGATAATACGCTTTTCTCTGTTTTGATTTTGTATCAGGACAGCTCCAAGACGCAAAGGACTAGCGTCTATAACGAGTTGTGTTCTCGCTATAGTGTCGAAATAACCGAAGGTTTCTGCATTTGTTGACTTTTCTTTCAAATTTCGGAACGATTCCTCTTGTTCCTATCCCCAGAAATATTTCACGTTCTGCCTTATTAATTTTCGCAGTGGTTCAGATAAAATAGCAAGATCAGGTATAAACGTAGCACAAAAGGTTCACGAAACCAAGGACGCGTCTCAACTCTGGTTATGCTTTTGGTCGCCTAGGTTTAGTTATGGCTTGAATCTTGGATTTATCGGGACAGATTTCTCTCGCAGACAACAGATGACCCATAAAACCTATTTCGGATACATCGAACTGACATTTGTCAAGGTTAAGAGCAAGGCCTCTTTCTCTGAATCTTTGTAACAGTCCTTTAAGGTTTTTGCCATGTCCTATCTTGGTGTCATCATGAACAACAATGTCATCAAAAATATTTCTCACCCCAGTACATCCTTGAGGAGCTTGAGATATAATACGCTGGTACATCTCGAGTGCACAACTAACACCAAACAAATGACGCTTATACCTAAAAAGTCATTCGTGCTTCACAAATATTGTAATGCTTTTCGATTGTTCACTGACAACTACATTATATGACAATCGTGATGACTTCAACTTTGCAATCATCAACTTTCCATATCAATGTAGTAATATAGCACTTTCGCCTGCTTATGGTATGTATATCTCCCAGTTGATTCGATACGCGAGAGCATGACGTAGTCAGAATCAGTGTACTAAGAACGGCCTAACAATTGGTATGAAACACGTAAGACAGCATTTGAGCTAGTTGTAATGGCAAACAAAATCATTATAACGACCATACAATTTGCGAAATGTAAAGAACAATCCTATCATTCAAAAACGTTTTTGTTTTTCTCTTTAACGATTTGAGCTGAAAATTTTCGAATTTTATTTCTCCTTTTTTATCGCACCGATATATGTGAGAAAGTTTACCAGTTTACTTTCGGAAAGTTGGTGATCTCTTCCCGGATACATTGTATATGGGTTCTCTCCTCCAAATATAAACACTGGACGCCACCATATAGCTGCAAAATTGTTGAATGTGCCGAAAAACATCAAATAATCTCTTTTTTAAATTTTTCAATACTTAACTTTTAAAGATATTTCTAATGGTCATCTAAAAATTGAATATCAGTTGTCGAGTTACAAGCGCGATATAATTCTCTGTTATGTAAACAAGATCGTACCGTGTTTTTATTATATATGGAACAGCATGTTTAAAACGAAATTAGATGTGACATACAAAAGAAACTGTTTAATTGTGTTCAGAATTAATTTGTAAATTGAAAAAAAGATACTTTAGATGAAACTTGACCTACTAGAATGATATTAACATGAATTACGGATAAAAAAAATGCTGTGATAAAATTAAGAAATTCATTTCAAAATTAAGGATTATTTCCCTCATGCATAGTTCTGATTCTTTGCCAGATTTGGCTCCACTATTTTGGTATTTTTGGTTCTTTCAGCTCTTCCAGGTTTGTTCTTATTTCAGATTTCCAACATTTGTGACTTGAGCATCACTGAAGAGACATCATTTGTCGAAATGCGCATCTGGTGCATCAAAAGTTTGTACCGTTTGTGTTTTATACTACGTATACAAAAACGCTACTCGAGACTTCTTTACATTGTGACCTCTATATCTCTCTTGCAAGTGATATTAAATTTATTGCTGATCATTAGAAATGCCTTATTAAGCATTAAAAAGGGAAAAAAAATTCAAATTTTTCAACTGGAATCGTGACCATGTCCCTTTAAAGTGTACTAGTTACGTGCGATTTTATACTTCATTTCAACACTGTGTTGTCGAATAGACGGCTTCAGCATCTTCTTTGTTACATTTGCACCACCATGATAATCGTATCATGGAATCGGGATGCGATGGAGAGGGGGAATAATCCATGAGTATTCTTGTCAGGATTGGGAATGACATTATCCTTCCCAGTATCGTAAAATATACACGAACATTGGACTCAACGAATTGAAATGATTAAGCGCTGACCACGTAGACACTCACAAGATTCACAAGTTTCTTGGATTAACTCGCTTAGTAACTTTTGTTTTGTTTCACATCCCATTCGAGGGTTTTTTAAAGATGTATATCCTAGATATCACCAGTTGTAGTAAAAGAGACACACATTTCTACCTACATATGACGCTCAAGTACATATTAATGAAGGATCGTTATCGCACCAATGGAACCTCTGTATGTTATATACACCAGGCGCGTGATTTTCCAAACCAATGTCAAGCGTTTAGGAACGTAACAATCACTACTCATGTTAAACGCCTTAAGGAAGAAAACTAACGCCAGAGAAATTTGATGGGGATAAAAATTGAAGATATATACAATAATAGTTTGAAATTGAAAACTTTCAAATTTACTTTATCTAGTCAAACATCAACGCTGTTTTAGTGGAAAGTAATCTGAAAAATTTTCATTCATGGTTTTAGAAGGCGTCAACCATCGCGATGTAGAACACTTCCTTAATATTAAATGAAAGTTGAACCTGGGGTATCCCGAATGCGAGACGAGTACATTAACCACTAGACTACCGTGATTGGTCACCTACAAGTACACATTTTAAATAAAAGCTCAAAATGGCAATGAGAATTGAAAAAAATAGCTACAAACTGATATAACAGATAGAATCAATGCATTTAAAGGGTTGTTTAGGGGGGTGTCATTGGGTGTGCGAGTCCGTCAGGTGCCTGTGACTGTATGCACAAGATGTTAAAAGATATCCAAAAGATTGTTTCAGCGCAAAGGACTTGCAAATTTGTTTTTGCAGTATTGCGGTATTGCGGCACATCAATGATATAAACAATGAAGGCAGATTGTGCTAAAGATTTTATTCATAAATCCCCGGGCGTCTGATCAAATGATAATTACAATGTTAAAGGTTATTTTCGTAGTTCACTAAATTGTTACTCCAAGCCAAATTTCTTGCTCGTGTGTCTGAAAACAAGGAGAGTAATTTGTTAGTAAGCACTGCACATTAATAATGGAAACGTTTTGGAGATCAAATAGTAAAAGATTTAGACTGTGAAATATGTTAGAGTCCTTGGACCCTCATTGTTTTGTCATTGTTAACGTCAGAGGCGCTTAAACGAAAAATTTTCTCGTACCTCAGAAAATAATGATTTAAAAAACCATTCGAAAAAATTAACAAAAATTTAAGGGGTTGCAACGCTTATAAATCTTCTCCTTCTCTGAACGTGAATTATATTTTAGACCTTAGCACTCACAACACTTCCAGATAGTTAGATTAGAAGGTCTGGAGTTAATCCCCAGTGAGAAAATCTCTCTAAGAAAGTAAAAATTCTAATATCCATACAGTGATTAATGCCTCGATATGAAGATATTCTGTACGTGGATAACTGTGTATATAACAAACAGAAAAATCACCTTAAACATTCGAAACGAGTTTGGGGTCTTTGATGGTGTATTTGTCTGATGATCTGGCTGATCCTGTAGTTCGGAAAAAGTCATCATCTGATGCAGCTAACGACCTTCCAAAGTCAAAGACATCAGAGGTGTCCCCAGAAAGAGCTAATCCGGTACTTCCGTCAAATGGATCCAACCCAAATCGGTTTCTGGTATCCAGTCTTACAAACCGATTAAAGTTTAAATGATTGGTTACGTCAGGAAATGTGTAGGTACCTCCTGTAAGCCCTTCATCATATATTTTCGGAGCTAACCTTGTTCTAATTGATAAAGAACCTGTACCAAATCCGGAACTTTCGAATCCTTCTCTGTCATACGGCTCAGTAAAAAATCGACTGCGTCTGGAAATATACGGTGAAGAAAATGTTGTTAGTCTATCCGTTCCGCCTCTTGTGATACCAGATCCAAACCTCACCCCCAGGCCATCATTCAAGAAATGACCGCCACTCAGTTCATCATAAGGTCCGCTACTCTCGGAGTAGGGTCCATTAATTTCAGGATGAAGTCCGCTGTCTGGTCCAAAATAATGCCCGTTCTTGGGTCCGTTGTCTGTGTCAAGATAAGGCCCGTTCTTTAGTCTATTATAAGGCCCGTTCCTACGTCCATCGTCTCGTCCAAGAAAAGGCCCGTTGTTTAATTCTAGATGTAACCTCCTACTCTGTCTCCTCACTCCATTATATGGTTCTATGTCACTGTATGACAGAATTCCGCCTGATATTGGGGCTAAAGTCCTGAAGTCAGTTAGACTTCTGCCACCTAGGGGATTCAATGAGTGTAGCCTAGTGGTCAGATCTCCGTTGATACCGCTGGACACAAATGTTGGACCACTCAGACTAGTTCTGGTCAATCTGTCAAAGGGGTCGAGCCTGCTGAGGGTTCCTCGAGTGAAACCTGCGTTAATCGGTCTAAGGACGCCCGTGATGCCGAGATTGATAAATCGCGGTCCTCTGTACCTGTGTCCGTGAACTGAAGCAGCTGCTGCTAAAATCACTAAGAATAAACCCTGCATCGTGCTAGGCCCTGAAATTACCGTTATACCTACATGTAAGCTGGTGAAGGTGTCAATTTTATCACACAATTTTATTTATATATTTATTATTGAATATTGAATCAGTAAACTCTCACATTTATCAAATAGTATCATTATCAAAATAATCTCTCCAACGAGTTACCTGCTTTTCTAGTAAGTGTCGCCTTACCTAATTACCGAAACGATCACCCGGCTATTCTGAAAACCAAAAGTAAATTTGCCAAACTGATACACGCCCTTTTATTCAGTTGAATGGTCATCCTATTTCATCAAATTTGGGAAGAGGAAAACTTTCGTTACCACTGGATTCATTCATCATTCGTGCTCAGTTAGTAGAACTGGAGATTCATCATTAATTAGCATATTACGTTTATGTAATCATGCGGCCTCTGACAAATTAGTACAAATTATGTTCCCAATTTCATTTAATGTGAAGAATCAAATGTGACAAATGGAACGCAATGAGTAATTTTGTTAAATCAACATACCATATGGTGTCTGAGTCGTATTCGATTACTTTCGAAATGAATTGAAATGAATAAATCAAATTACTTTTAATAGTAGTTATTCAAAAGTAATCTACGATTGCCGATCTTGATTACGAATGATTATAACAACTTGTGAAGATTGATGAATGAAAGCTTTCCTTGAACATGTCCAGTTCAAGTGCACCATTTTGTTCAGAATCCATCCATTATTTGTTTCCTCAGTACGCCTACTTTCCTTTAGTTTATTTATAGATTACAAGGCCTACTTTCCTTTAGATTATTGCCCCGTGGGGATCCGGGTTAGAACTGATCCTCAGTATCCTTTGCTTGTCGTAAGAGGCGATTAAATGGGGCGGTCCTTCGGATGAAAGCGCAAAACCGCGGTTTGAGATCGAGAAAAAGTTACAGACTCTTACACAACAAGTATCCAATCTGAAAGGCGCAAATGAAAAAGAAAGTAAGTTAAGTGAAAAAGAAAATAAGTCAAATGAAAAAGAAAGTAAGTCAAATGAAAAAGAAAGTAAGTCAAATGAAAAAGAAAGTAAGTCAAATAAAAAGAGAAAGTGAAATGAAAAAGAAAGCAAAGAAAGTAAAGAAAATGGAGAAGAAAGAAAACAAAATGGAAAAGGAAATAAGTCAATTGAAGTGTCTGAAGTCAAGGTATTTTCCAAAGTTTCCAACGTTTTGAACTTTACAGCTTTTGTTGCATGCATACAAAACTTTCAGGGTTAAAAGAATATACTCCCCGATAAAAAAAGTAAAGGGTGTTCATAGTTTGAAGACATTTATGTACTGCAAAACTGTTAGATATTTCTTTGTTCAGAATTATAATTCGTGATTAATTTCATCTTTATATGGTGGAAGCAATTGTCTGATCAACACAACTTAATTATGAAAGTTGCACTGTGGAACATAACTTTATATCTACACATTTATCATTTCTCCCACTGCAGAATCTCTGTAACATCTACTCTGTGAGGATCCAGGTTGTTAGAATAGATCCTCAGCACCCCTAGCTTGTCGTAAGAGGCGACTAAATGGGGCGGTCCTTCGGATGAGAGCGTAAAAACTGAGACACAGTGTCACAGCTGGTGTGGCACGTTAAAGATCCCCCCCCCTGCTCAAAGGCCATAAGCGCCGAGCATAGGCTTAAATGTTGCAACCCTTCACCGGCAATGGTGACGTTTCCATATGAGTGAAAAATTCTCAACAATTTTTCAGTTATTTGTTTTTTATTGGTGGAGAAAGATACAATGTACCCGGAAAAAGACCACCGACATTCCGAAAGTAAACTGGCAAACTTTCTCACATATATGGGCGCGCGCGAGAATCAAACCCGCGCCGACTAGAGGTGAAAGGCCTTAGGATTTTGAGCGCGATGCTCAAACCACTCGGCCACGAAGGCCCCTCTAAAATCGTTTAGCGCAGAATTATTAGCCATCAGGTCAATCAGGGCATTACACTTATCAAGTCATTACACTGTATGAAATCCCTTATCAACTTGAACAGGTAAAATTGTCAAGTTGTCTGTCCATTCAATAATTATGCAGTTAGTCAATTGGGCTAGGAAATTTGTCATTGGTATTAATTGGCATAGTCAAATTGACTTTACCCAACATCAATATGAAATTTTTGATATAGTCAAGCTGACTTTAAGAAATAGTAAATTTGATGCATGTCTTCGCTGAGGGACTAACGATCTTAGTCAAACTTAATGATTTACTTGTCACATTGACTATTCCAGATTCGTCAAGTGCACTAATGACATTGTCAATGTGATATAATACTGTCGTTATTTTTTACAGTGAAATTCTAGCATAAATTACGTGAACAAAGTACCATTCTGGTATTTTAGTCCCATTTACATTATCTTTAAGTAAGTGACAAATCTTGGAAAGATGACTGACAAAAAACTTGAATTCCTAAATATCAGGGTTTTTTTTTCTGAACATGCAAAAAGTAAATGATATCGACAGCTTACAAAAGAAATATATTTTGTTGACATGATAAATTACATTTATTTTATTTTAAATATTGTGAACAGAATACTTATTCTTATGAGAATTATAAAACATTTCCATTTTTTTTTTCATGCAATGTAGAGAACATTTTATGATATTATGTATAAAATGAACATAAATTTCAATTATTATTTGTGCATTAGTGACGGATCTGGAGGGGAGGGGAGTCCTGGGGATTTGAACCTTAAAATACTGCATTTTAAAGGTGGAGCCCTTAAAAACCAAAATTAATGTGGAGTCCCTCCCCTTTCAAGAATTCCTGATCGCCACTACACATAGTATATGTTAACAACATTGTTACTACACGTATTCAACAAATAATATTTTGATAACATCATGCATGTATCAACTAACTATTGCCAATACGAAAAGCGCATATTTACCCAACAAGAACTAACTTCAGTTTATTCCAGTAGCTCTAGTACACTCAGATATTGAATAAATGTATTGATGTTGAACTTTACAAATAGAATGTGATTACAAATGCCAACGCTGAAAATACGATGCATTTCGTTAATCCATCAGGATGAGAACCTACATTTTCTCACCTTTCCACTTGAGCAACCTCAAGGATTGTGCATGCACATTGCACGTCTCCTAATTTGTTTGAAGGATGTTTAATGTGGAACAGCTATCCTGAATTTGTGCACTTTAATTGTATTGTTCAAAACTGAAACCTGATGTGAAAATGGACACCAATATTCATGATGAATATATTTATTGATCTGAAAATAATATCTTTAAAAAGAAAGCAAAAGTTCATTTTGAATTACCTCTACCTTGGTAAAATTTGATGTAAAAGTCATATTGAAAAATATATCTATCACACACACCAACAAAAGAAAGATAAAATATTCCAATTTCAACTAGATCCTACCATTACCTGCTATAAATATAATACGCTGCTATCAACAACTGGTCGTAAGTTAAAGACGCTACCTCTAGATCGCTAATTTTCAATTGAATACAAGGTACAACAGATATATGTATATTTAACATTCCTCTAAGCTTGAATAAAAAAAATATTTTTATCTACTTTAAATACAAAAACAAAACAAAACAAAACAACACAAAAACAAAAAAACACATTAAAAAAAAAGCAAAAAAAAAAAACAAACAAAAAAAACAAAAACAAAAACTAAAAAAAACCACCAAAAACAAAATTAAAAAAAACAAAAAAAAAAACATTATTTTTTTAGAAAGAGGTACACAGGTCTTAACAGTCACCGTAGTATTGTACCCCATATATTGACCTGTCGGGGAGTTTCGTATTTGAATTTAAGCCTCTTTCTGAAGTCTTTTGTTTACAGCTTTATGAATATGCATTTTCTAAATATGCATTCAATTCCCATTCAATTACAACAGAAGGGAAGATGAAATTGGAAGTATTTAAATCAGCCATATTTCCTTGACCAAGGTGCAATGAATTTCATAACCTCGGTAAAAGGCTTCAAAAACATATTAACCATGCATTTGGTTTTTCTCCCACGTGTGTGGTAGTGGAGAAGATTTTTTAAAACTTTCACTTGTTAGCAGTTTTGGCCCAAACCATATGGCCCTGATCTACGTGTATCATCATAAATTTTGCAATTTACATTAGTCTTATTCAATAGTTATTGACCCGTCCTTAGGTTACCAGGAAAGCTGGAGTCCTGAAATTTATGATTTTTGTCCGCCTTGCCCCAAAGATGCTTCATACAAAATTTCAGAGGAATTGGGATGGTAGTTATCAAGAAGTTTATAATGGTCAATTATCAACGCATTCAGTCTTTCATCATTTTGGTCCCACCCTCATATCGAACCCCTTATCCCTAGAATCAAGGAATTTGCAAATTTGATAATGGGCTACTGTTCCTTCTAAATATCCATTTACTTTCAATTTGGTAACAATAGAATGAAAGAAAATGATGTCTTAATGTTTTACACTTGAAAACTATATACCATGTTTGGCGCCGCTTTAGGGTAAGAAACTCTATCCCGGGGATTATGAAAATTATAATTTTGATAGAGACCATTGCCAGTTTTGGCCTCACCCTTAAGGCATTAGGCGGGTAGTAGTCCTGAAATTCACAAGTTCTATCCGCTTTGTCCAGAAAATTCTTCATACCAATGTGAAAAGAAGTAGAATGATAGTTATCAAGAAGTTAAAAATGTTCAATTGTTAAAACATTACAGACCATTTAGACCCATGTTCATACTGAAACCGGGGCCTCCGGGGCCGAGTGGTTAGAGCATCGGGCTCAAACTGACAAAGCCTCTCACCTCTGTCGGCGCGTGTTCGAATCTCGGCAGCGGCGTTATGTGAACAAGTTTGCCAGTTTACTTGCGGAAGGTCGGTGGTCTCTTCCCAGGTACATTGTATTTGGGTTTTCTCCTCCACCAACAAAAACTGGACGCCACCAGATAACTGAATTGTTGAGTGTGGCGGAAAGCAATAAATAATCATTAATCATACCGAAACCCCTACTTCTGGGATCATGAAATTTACAGTTTTTGTAAAGGGCTGCCTGTTCAAAATAAATATCCATTTATCTTAAATTTGGTATCAGCAGCATTAAAAAGATGTTTTAAATATTGTGTTCATAAATACCTTATATCAAGTATGGCCCTGCCCTGCGGGTCAGAACCTCAACTCTGGGAATCATGAAATTTACAAATTTAATAGAGATCTTCCTGATTTGCATTATTATGCATTTGGTTTTTCTTACAAACGTGCAGTTCTGGAGATTTTTTTTCGAAAAATGGTCACTCTTTGGCCCCTACGGCCACAGGAGAGCAGGAGTTCTGAAATTTACAATATTTGTTCTCCTTGTCCCAAAGATGTTTCATACTAAATCTGAAAATACTGATATGTTAGTTATCATGAAGTTAAAAAAGTTCAGTTGTTCACACATTTAATCAATGAGCATATGGGACCCACCCTTAACTAAAACCCCTACCCATGGAATCTTGAAATATCTAATTTTGGTAAAGGGCTATCAGCTCATTCTATATATGCATTTAGTTTCAATTTGGTATCAGCAGCAATAAAGAAGATTTTTAAAAAAATATTTTACATCTAAATACCATTAATATAATATGTACCAAATTTGGCTGCTCTTGTGTCAGGGCCTCTACCACGCGGATCATGAAATTTACAATTGTGGTTACCGGTCGTAACTCAGTGGTTAGAGCGTTCGCTTCGTAACCGGGAGGTCGTGAGTTCGAGCCCCGCTCGTCCCATGGCCGCGTTAAACCTAAGACGAAAAATAGGTAGTGATTGATCCTTCGCTAAACGCTCGGCATTTAGAAGTGAGAATCACGGGTATTTCGGATATGACCTTAAAAACGGAGGTCCCGTGTCACGGTAGGCGTTGGCACGTTAAAGAACCCTCACTGCTACGGCCCTGAGCGCCAAGCATAGGTCTAAAATTGTGGTACTTCACCTACAGCTGGTGACGTCTCAATATGAGTGAAAAATTCTCGACGGGACGTAAAACAAACAAACAATCAATCAATCAAACAATTGTGGTAGAGGCCTTCCTGCTCTACATTACTATGCATGTTGTTTTTCTTACAAATGCGCAGTTCTAGAAAAGAAGATTTTATAAAATTGGTCACTTTTTGGCAGTCTTAGTCTCGCCCTTAGGGTCTCAAGGACAGTAGTCCTGACATTTACAATTTATGTCCGCCCTATCTCAAAGATGTTTCATACCAAATTTAAAAAGAACTGGAATGATAGTTATCATGAAGTTACGCACGACGGACGATGCACGTCGACGGAGGAGATCAATTGCTATTTGCTCAGGTGACCTAAAGCCGAGCGAATATGGTAACAAAATATATATTTAAAAAAATCAACATTGTGATATTTTCTATATATTCACAATAAACATGTTTCAGAATTGTTAAAGTGTTTGTAATGAATATGTACATGGGTATCACGTAAAATACTTTTCATGTGAGTGTAAAAATATGATGGAGGGGGTGCATTGATTTCCCCTGCTTTTCGTACATGCGCATTATTACTTCCACAGGGCAAAGTTATTTTGAGCAATGTCTACTTTGTTGTACGAAGCACAAATTTCAAGCGAGGAGTATAAAAGTTTGTGTGTGTTATATCGTTAATATATATATATATTGTTGAAGTTTTATGTTGCCTTCTAATTACAATTCAACGTGTTTTACATAATATTTGTTTTTAAATTATGTTTATGTCGACAACGAAAATGGAAAACTCGGTGATTCTAAACACACAACTGCCAACGTTCCTATAGCTGGAATACCGATTAAGTTCAAAATGTCAGCGTGTAAAGGAGTCATCCCAGATATTTCAACCCCTCCACCTTCATTTAGCTTCACATTCGACTTATGCTGAGATTTAATGCTCAGATTGCCATTAAAAGATTTTGAGACTACGGAAGAAGGGGAGCGGATAAAAAACCATAGAGGACTAGACAAGGCTACGAAGAACTCTAAAGCTGGTGATCTGTCTCAAACAATGACAACCAAGGTATCAATGTCAATTTAATATTCTTATGATTAGATAACATTTTTTAAAGCAACATACGACGTAAAGTCTAAGATAACTAAGAGAATTCAATCTCGTAATTACCACAGAAAACACAAATCAGAGAGATGATCATACCACAAGTGGGATCAGGTGCCTAGTAGGAGTAAGCATCATCCGTCGACCGGTCACACCCGCCATGAGCCATACATTCCGATCAGGTAAACGGGGCGATCCGTAGTCAGAATCAGTGTGCCAAGAACGGCCTAACAATTGGTATGAAACACGTTAGACAGCATTTGACCTAATGGAAAGTTGTACTGGCAAAGTAGATAGTTACAACGACCATAAAAGTCTTTGAACGAGACTGTACAAACCCGTATAACATCAACTTCTTTGTCAGCAGCCTGGCTCGATTTAAAAATTGATCATATGCAGAGCAAGCTCTTGTGTATCGAATCAGTTGGGATATATAAACACCATATGCAGATGATGAAGGAATATTGTCATATAGATATGGGAAGTTGACGATGGAGAAATTGAAACCATTCCATTTGTCATAAAGTTGAGTTGTTAGTTTGCCGCCGGCATCTATTTTCAGTAAATATCTAAGTACGAAGCAGAACTGAAAGAGTCTGTGATGTCTATTATTTCAAGTTCACTGGGATATATTGAATCGACATATGAGTAAAAAAGATCATTGATAATAGATAAAACGTCGTCGATTTGAAGGCCTCAGTAAGAGATTTTTTCTTCTCACGTAGAAGCTTTTTCTTGCTTCATAAGAATATAAAAACAGATCAGCTAACAAATGAACACACACAGAGAGAGAGAGAGAGAGAGAGAGAGAGAGAGAGAGAGAGATCAGCATTTGTGCAATTGAACACACCTGTGTAATTATAACTATTAATCATGATGATCTTATATTGATTGATACGTTCTTGGAGCATAGCTGATCATTCTGTTAAGTTTCCGTTCAAAATACAGATAAAAAGTGTATATTTGTTGGAGAGGAGAAAAAAATCTGGCACGCATACCAAGAATGTCGTAATGGGCAAGAGATAAGTTTCGATCGGGATCTACAAGCCCATTAAATATACTTTATACTAAATGATAGCATATCCTCATATATTTAAATTTTAAAACCCCTTTGATTCACCATAGACTAACACAATCGTGCATCCACATCAGTGGGATACGTGCGTACCTCCATCATCTGCACCTCAGTCAGGTCTCGAGGTCCAACAGGGCAAGTACTAAGACCGTTGAAGATGGAACCAAAACCTTTCAAGGATTGAAATTTTGGCCTCTGTTTGTTTAGATGAGGTAAGCTTTGATCAAAATGAGCAAGAAAGGGGAGGTAGAATTCAGGTAGAGGAAATAAATTCCTTTTGATCCATATCGTCCTGATTAAAGGTATTTTAACCTAGCCAGTTCCACGCAGCAGTTAAAACTGCTACAAGAAATGTTTCCCCAAAACTACTACCGAAGTTATTGAATCACTGATATAAAAAGCCCATACAATAATGATGAAATGTCACTTTGCAACTCATTTATTAAAAACATAACTAATGACAAACACTTTCAATCAAGTGCAAAACATATGCACACAAAACTGATCATTCATGGATGTTCATGTTTCAGTATGGAATATACCGATTAAGCTCCTGATATGAAACGTGAGGTGGAAGTTGGTGCGACTGAAAATCCTTTGGGAAAAGAGATGAAAGTTCTGGTCGTGTCCGAAGAACAGTCTGTTTGGAATGTGAAAATACAGATTCCGATTAAAAAGACTGCTTCGTTTCTGAACAAATATTTCAGTATAATTCAAAATAACTTTCAAATTTGGACAAGAATGAAAACGAGAAGGCATGTTTTTTTGTTCCTTTGAATTATGTCCCGAGAAGGAAAATATTTCAGCTCCTGGAACAACAAGCACTCTCAGGTTGTGAAGTCGTCCAACACTCCTAAACCATACACAGTAATTATCGTATTTCTGTGGAGTTACTTTAGCTGCATCCTGAATTCTCAAACATAAATTCATAATTGAACAATATGATAGTTATGTACAAATCCTACTACATATAATGTAAGAAACTTTTCTAATTATTTTTTGCACAAATGAATTTAAAAAATCTTCACTGTAGTGTTACTAGCTTTAGCACATACCAAGAGTTCAGTCACAATCTTCAACATACAATCCAACTTTTATTCTCATCTTCAAAATGCCACAATGCAGACAGGCATGTAGGAAGCAATTTTAGATTCAGGACCAAACGCTGCTCAAAGGGGAATTGCCACACGTTTCGGCCAATTTTCTCAGTTTTTCTTGAATTTAAAATGAATATTCCGTGTCCAACTCCTACGAGTTTGGCATTCAAATGATATGAAAAATGGCATATATACCAGCTTTTAGGCACACACACACACACACACACACACACAGATATATATATATATATATATATATATATATATATATATATATATACATACTAATCATAATACTTTCATTACATCTTTTTATATCAATAAATGCATTACCTACTAACCAACTTAACATACACGCCATCTGAAAATGGCGTCTGCTTTCTTTATTCTCCGCAGTGACGTGTTGTCTGGCGGGAAAATATTTGACTCTTCATTTCGTCATCTTTACAAGTCTTACTAGTCAAATTCATTCCTACAATTCACATACAAACATTTGACAACTTAGCTAGGGTTTCTTTCAGTATACACCAACCCCACAAAGACTTTGTTTTTAGATCCTATTTTTGAAATTTGGGCTGTTCAACTGCTGTGAGTGTTAATGGATTCGCCTCGGATGTACATGTACATGTCGCTTCCAATTTTTGATCTGTTTGCTAAGATATCAGGTAAGACAACAAAGGCATTTGTTTTCTGCAGACTAATTGCTTAACATTTTAACCTCGTGCAATTTGTTTCGGTGATTGTTTACTGTATTTCAAATCTACTGAAAATGCACGTGTATTGCACTTGAAACCTATGAGCGTTGATTTTTTTTTTTAGATTACATCAATCTTCATAGAAAGGTTTACCCTTTGAAACAATTGATGCGTCATGGTATTTTTTTCTGTGGATAGTTAGCTTGGATTTATTCACCTACGCAATAAAGGATTTGTTAATAGAACAATTGTTGGGGTTCTAACTAATTGTTGAACATTGTATCAGAGCGATAATGTGTTGTTGTAGGGGATTAGAAGCATGGATTGGGAGAGAACTACGGCAAGAATAAATACTCGTTGTCGTTAACGTAGATAACTGATTTTTGACAAAGAAAAATGGACAAATAAATAAATAAATAAATTAAAAATCTTTACATCTTATAGCTTAAAAATGGATAATTATCAAACAAGAATGAATGCACAGTACTTATTCCCATTAACATTGATATGTCTGTCAATAGATTAATCATTTGTGACAAAGAAGAAATGAATGAATTACAGTATATCACCGTTGAAAATGTAATAAAAATATTTATTACATTACATGTTGAACTACAAATTAAACGCAAGCTCTTTTCTTGTTTAAAACATGTTTTTTTTTAAATTTATTTAAACAGGACCATGTAGCTCAGTTTGCCCCCCCCCCCCTCTTTTCGAATTCTGGATACCTTCAAATGTTGTTCTATTTTCTATCTAGTCCTGATAGCACAGCGAAGAGGAAGCTACTGTCGTGTAAATTGATGCTAGTTTCTGAATCTGTCTATCAAAGAACCTCCAGCCAATATGAGACCCGCCCCTTGCAAAAAAATAGTTAATGAAAGATGCATATCGTACATCACATCATCGGTTCTTTTATTTTTGGACATGAATTTGCCACTTTTGTAAGTATATAAGACCAGATCCCTCGTTGAATTTGAACATGAATTGGAATTTAAGCAATGTTAGCTCCAAATCTAAATAAAGTGTTTTGTTGCAAAAATGTTATATTATGATTGTTTTGTTTGTAACTTTAGCCATGATCACCGATAAATTTAATGTAATTTTAAAATTTTGTCAAAATAAAGATTTCGGTTTTCAGACCTCTGGCTAGATTTTCTATCACATATATTAATATTAAACGCTTATATTCTCTCTCTCTCTCTCTCTCTCTCTCTCTCTCTCTCTCTCTCTCTCTCTCTCTCTCTCTCTCTTCTTTTCTGACATTGAAATAGTAAATCACAATTTATTTACAAAACAAAATGACAGGTAATATTTCCGCCCAGATCAAATACATGTACATGGATTACTCTTAATTCGGGGGCCTCCGTGGCCGAGTGGTTAGAGCATCGGGCTCAAAATCACAAAGCCTCTCACCTCTGTCGGCGCGCGTTCGAATCTCGGCCGTGGCGTTATGTGAGCAAGTTTGCCAGTTTACTTGCGGAAGGTCGGTGGTCTCTTCCCAGGTACATTGTATCTGGGTTCTCTCCTCCACCAACAAAAACTGGACGCCACCAGATAACTGAAAAATTGTTGAGTGTGGCGGAAAGCAATAAATAATCAATCAATAATCAATCAATACTCTTAATTCTGAGGATAAAGGTCAAAGCTTTGTTTTGGATATCCATTAGGCCTAAATATCATTATAGCTCTAGTAACAAAACTTATAATGAAATATTTATCTAAAATTATATTTTAAAACACAATTTGATTTCAACCTAGCTAGAATATTCAGTTTCTGTTAGAAACACATGCCCTGTGGTCCACGCATTTGGAAGTCCTTCTTAAAAGTTGGGTGCATGCGCTAACGATTATTAGGGATGGACAATATGGGGTTCTACAATATGTATACAGGGTCTTCTTCGCACCCATTTACGATTCTGTCAAAATACCGATGCAGTGTCATAAAGTGCTTTTATTTTTAATATATTCTCATGCTATTATAGGCTAGCAAGCAAATGTTTTGTGACACGCATCGGCGGTTATAAAGAAACTGTGTGGGTTGGAAGGAAGACATCGCGTGATTTGGAAGTTTGTGCGAAATCATTCGATCAAGTAGCCAAGCAATGCAGTAATAAGGATCACAGTGTATAGACAGATTACATTATCAACAGTTGACTGTAGTTGATATGGATATGTACCACAATATCAGTTTAATGTACATACAATGTATTGATACGAAAACGAAAGCAGTGATGAGGCTTGCGGACTTATTTGTGAATCAAAGTGTGTTCAGAGTGTGTTCTAGTACAGACATTTTACCTGTGTTATACTAAGCAATCATATCTAGACGGTTACCCAAACTTTTAATTTAGAGATAACCAGTAAGGATTTAGAATATTTATTTCTTTGTTCTAGTGAATCGAAAAGAAACAAGTTTGAGTTTTGCAAGACTTCATTATCGAATAAGCAGGTTGACTAGTCGGGGTAAACTCTCCGCGGAGGCCTCTGTTAATCCTCACTTAGAGTGCCCGGAACCACCTGGATTGGTCAAAGTTATACGAGTAGCAAAGTAATTACAAAAGTATATGCATGTATTAATTATTATTACAGTAAACAATGTTATATATTACATGTATAATTAGCAATAGGGAAAAGTATTGACAGTGATAATATTATCAAATTTAAACATTTAATCTAAATGGGAAAAAGAAGCAAATAAAAAAAAAAATCGTACCTCAAGTCCTTCGTTTACCCGGCGCTATGCTATACATGTACCTGGGATAGTGGGTTTCTAGGCTGATTGACTGTTTGCTTGTTTGACAGTTTTTCACTCATAATGAGACGTCACCAGTTGTAGGTGAAGTACCACAAATTTAGACCTATGCTAAGCGCCCAGAGCCATAGCAGTGGAGGTTAATTAACGTGCTAACGCCTGCCGCGAGTCGGGACCTCCATTTTTAAAGTCATATCCAAAAAACGCGTGATTATCACTTCTAAATGCCGATGGTTTGGCGAAGGAGTAATCAGTACCTATGCTTACATCTTGGGTTTGGTGCGATCATGGCACAAACGGGGCTCAAACTCACAGCCTCCCGGTTACGAAGCGAATGTTCTACCACTGAGCTACCGCTACCGGTTACACGACTCGTAGGCTAATATCAACAATAACGCCATTCCAAAGCGAAATATAGGTATCTATTTAATTAATTTTGGAAATATTAATTTTAAAAAAGTACATTCACATTTATCCCACAGAGACGCATGGTACCTATCCTCAGACGTGGCCCAATGGATTTTCAAATTTGATGACCCAAACAACCCTTCAAATCATAGAGGAATCACAATTATCAGTGAGTGCTTTTGGCAAACTATTCAAAGGCATTTTGAATCTAAATTAGATAAATAATTAGATGAATTCCCTCATGATCACAATGTAATTCATCACTCTCAAATGGGTTTCATCAAAGATACACGGACATCTGATTATTTACCTGTGTTAAAATGTCTAATAGACAAATACTGTATAACACAAAGAGGGACGATTCAATGCATGCTTTATTAATTTTCGTAAAGCCTAGCCTTCGACGCTGTTATCCATACGAGTTTAAAGCTTAAATTACTTTACGTGAATGAAGACTCCAGATTTTACAATATCATAAGTAATATGTATAAAAATAGCCATACACATGTGAAAACTGGAGATTTTCTCACAAATCCCTTTCCAGTCACTTTAGGCGTTCGTCAAGGGGATAACTTGAGTCATTCACTTTTTAAACTATTCACCAATGGTTTTCCATTATATTTGGATATATGTATCGATGCTGTCTCACTTCTTATACAAACTGTTCACTGCTTAATGTATGCAGAGGATATCGCCAGTCAAAGGCATACAAATGCATGTAAGAAAAGCTAAAATTAAAAAGTATTCTGATTGGTGTCTAAAAGTAAAAAAAATAAAATTTCTAAAATTGTGGCTTTTTATAGAGCTGGTCGCAATATTAAACAATGTTTTATATTTCAGAATAACATTACCATTTGTGTGTCCAGCTACAAATATCTTGGATTACATCTTGTTACTTCTGGAAACTTTCATGCAGCAAAATCAGAGCTGTCGATCAAGAATCAAGAACTGATTTTATTGATTTGAATCCTGGAACAATACCAGTGTATATGTATTTGACATCACCACTAAACGAATTATTGTATATAATGCAGAGGTATGGGGTTTACAAATGATATTTAGTCGAAGATTTTTAAAATGTAAAGAATTAAAAAATTATCACTGCTTTCAAACTTTACCTTGTGAAAGAATCCACCACAAATTTTGTAGATATATCCATGGTGTTCACAAAAGGTACACATTTTGCAGTACTGTCTAAACTGAGAAGATTTGTTTCCTCTACATTATGATATTGTCAGATCGCTAATTCTAACGTTGGTATAAATTAGAGAATTTGTCTACATCTTTCATTTACTCAAACATGCATATATATGACTGGAGTAAAAATTCTTTGTGACTCAAAAGAATTCATGATTTACATTTATACATAAGTTACATAATATTCTGAATATCAGAGACTTGTTTGTTAAGGGGAAACACATTTAAATTGGCCATAAAACAATATTGTAGTTTTATGTGAACGACTGTTATACAAGTTAGCAAAACTATACTAAAGGCAAATAAAACGCATATGTGAAACTCAACAAGGCTATGGTTATGAGAATAATATTTAGTATTATTTATCTGTAGTAAGAAATTTAAATTACCGACGATCAGTGTGTAAATTGATAACTTTTTATCATACATGTAGGTTAAAAATTCGAAGTGAGTAGGTTATCATCATCCCCAGAAAGAATTGATTATACATTAAATGCAGAAAATGAAGTACATTTTGATAACATGTGAAAGCTGTGGCAACCACAGAAAAGAAATATTTCAATTTATTGAAAAAAATCCAAATTCACCTGTCTTATAGATAATGAGCAATCTATGCTGGCCACTCAACTAAGAAGAGAAAGAAATTCTTGATATTGTGGACAATTTTTAGTAAATATTACATTGCATTATATATATATATATATATATATATATATATATATATATATATATATATAAATTTGTGTGTGATGTTACTAGAATTATGTGTGCTTGAATATATGGAGCGCCACATTAACATAAACTCCAATAATTAAAGATATATTTAATTATTATTATCATTATTATTATTATTATTAATGATAGCTTCAATTATTGCTCTCATCAATTGAATTGATGCGCGCATAAAATGAATTATTGCTCACATTAATTGAATTAATGAGAGGTTCAATTTAATTATTGTTCTCATTAATAGAATTGATGCGCGAATTAATCCAATTAATGAAAGCAATAATTGATTTGATGGACACTTCAATTCAATTATTGCTCTCATCAAATCAATTAATGAGAGCATCAATGTAGTGGAATTATTGCTCGCAAAAATTAATTTAGATCTTGGCATAAATGATTTGATGGTCTCTTTAATTCAATTGAAGATAATTTTGATTAATTTACAATATTGTTGTATAAGGAATTAATGCGCGCATCATTTCTTTTAAAGAGAGCAACAGTTGATTAAAAAAATTATAAATTTAATTGTGTATATGTTGAATTGAAATCTCTAATTATATAATTTCTCTCTCTAAACGAATTAATGCGCGTTTCAAATGAATGAATATCATACAGTCAGTTGAAGAGAGCAATGATTCAATTACTGCGCGCATTAATTGAATTTATGATCGCTTTATTTTTTTAATTAAATTATAGCGCGCATCAATTCAGTAGAATTGATCAATTTAACTACTAGCATCAATTTAATTGATACACACAATAATTCAGAGCTGAATCAAATGAATATTGATGATATCTACAAACAATTAAAAATATCTTCAATTTTTTGAGTGTGTGTTATTTTTGCGCTCCACATGAATATGCAATGTCATCGGTTATTGTGTCGTTTGGTATCACTGCTCTTTATTATTGTCTATGTTGGGCTCTGGGATAAAGCAATTCTGCTCTGTTTGAAAACCCTTCAAATCAGAACAGACCGCGCTTTTACAGAGCCTGTAATGATTGCTTGGTTGTACTGAAGACCTAGTCTAACCCGAATCCCCATGGCAACGGCCTGTAATGATGAACACCTGTGGTTTTTTTATTGATCGCTCACTAAGACAAGGTCTATTACATTAAAAATAAGTGGACAGCCATACCCTATCGTCCTTATTTCTGTCCAGTTCTCCAAAACAAGGAGGGGGATGATAGAATGCCAGGGCTCCAGATTACACGTATTGTAGCAGACAGTATCTCGGGAATGTCTCCTGCCTTGCGCTAGAGAGTTATCGTTTCAAGTGAAGTGGTAGAGTACACAAGTACACACGTTAAGCAACGTCGAGGGTGTTAAGACTGCTGTACGTTACATAATGGCAAAATGGTGGCAGCGTAGTGACTCTAACGTTCGGTGGAAGGCTTGCTTCAGAGTATCTTCGGAGCTCTGGGACTTTATGTACAGACGTGGTTTTGTCCGGGGTTGTCATCACGAACGGCGAATGTCGTTGTTGAAGGAGTTCCAAACAATCAGAGAATCCATGTTAAACGTCCGGACGAAGCTTCCCTGAGCGGCGAAAATGTAGCGAACAGTATATAGTCTGTTGCCTCGCTGGAGAGCTAGCTTTTCTAATGATGTGGTAGAGTCTCTGTTTTGATCGCGCAAGTTTAGCAACAGTCAGCGTGTTCACACCTCTGCACATTGCAGTATTTTTAGAGGAAAAAATACAGTATTTTTGGGGGGATGCAGTATTTCAAAGGAAAACAATATAGTATTTATGGAGGAAAAGCTCACTTCTATGGTCGTTTGGTAAGAAAAAAAATTTAGGCACTGGGAAATATATATATATATATATATATATATACAGAGAGAGAGAAAGAGAGAGAGAGAGAGAGAGAGAGAGAGAGAGAGAGAGAGAGAGAGAAAGAGCGTGTGTGTGTGCACGGTGTCAAACGGGGGCACTTGTGTCTTTACAAACCTTACAACCAGGGACATCCTTCCAACCGGGGACGTACAAATAATCAATTTTAGTTCTAGGCCCATTAATAAGAAACTAAAATATGTGTGGTTTTTTTTTAAAAAGATGGATTATGGACATTTTCCGGAATCTTTGTCGTTTTCGTGTTGCCTCGTAAACGTCTTGGCGCCAAATCCGACATCACCATCAACAGGAAGCCAAGATTCGCGAAACTTTTTGATCTGAGTTCTCTACATTGTATGACGTTTGTCGTATCTAGATCTAACGTTTTATGACACATTCACACATATCGGATTCAAAATGACGGGAATAAAAGGAAAGGTAGAAATATATATGCTATTTTAACGATTGTATGGGGGTGGATCCAAAATTGATCCAATGTAGGGGGATCGGTTCGGGCCCATTGTATAGCGCCGTTACTAAGTTTCCTTGTAAAATTGTCATGAGGCATGTAGAGTAACTATCTTTTGACAAAATGATCACATGACTCATTTTTAAAAAGGAAAGTCTTCTCTCATTTAATAGTAGTAACTGATATATTGATATGCAATAACCGCCTTACATGTATCAGCTTTATCAGTATCTGAAGCATGTTTTTATTTCAAAATTTTATGATTGTAAAACTTTTTGCTTATTATATAATATGACATTATGTGACCTCTAGCGTGTCTAGAGAGTTGAAAGTATACAAAAAATAGTTTTTGGTATCAAGTTCTGTTATAGAAAGAAAACTTTTCTTTTAGAACTGAATTTTAAGGATAACGTCTATGTTGTAACGTGATGTAGATTATTCTTAGATTCCTCTGATTCTTGACCCCGTTACTAATATATTACAACAGTCCTCAGGCAGTAGAGTCCCTGAAACACGTAAATTTCATTAGATTACTGTAACTTGGTTTGGACTAAATTTGCCAGCCTGAAGATTGTCTGCAAAGCGTTTTTCTATTATTCATTATATCACTGATTCAACTTGATTATCACAGATTTCAATGGATGGCAATGAAAATACTCATATTGAATGAAACTAAAGAATATCAATGGATATTGTAACCTTGTGAAATCATCGTCATCAGTCACACAGTACAGAAACAGTACGATGTCAATTGTTTTCAAGGTCACCAACACGTTAGTGACTTAAGCGATTTTTAACTGTTGATAAAATATCAAACAGGTGAAATATCAAGGATACGTTTAAGAAACCCTTTTAATTGTGTCAGAACTGTTAATACTGGTGTGCACCACAAACCGTGTGCTCTGACTAAGTTTGACTATCAATGAATTGTAAAAAGATGCGTGTTATCAGTCACAGTGTGTTATTTAAAGTTGTAGGAAACAAAATACTTTACAATACGATGCGTTTCAAGCACATTGAAACTAAACTTTATTTTTTATATCCTGTATATTTAATATTCAGAAATCTCAGCATAAAGTATATATAGAGTACCATGGTTACCTATTGCACCTATAGGGGCCAGTACGTATGATCTCTCTAGGTGCATAGTGGGTACTTCCACTGTCTAAATCTGTTTCTACATGATGATGATATTCAGGTTGGTAACAAGGATTTTCTAATGGGATATCTGAGGACCTTGGATTTTCCAGAAGGGGACTGAGAAATATTGAGGGCTTTGATCCATAAAGTTCCCGTGATTTGTTTTGCTTTGCTAATGTTGCCCATTACAAAATGAGAATATGAATGTGAATGCACCCCCCCCCCCTCCTACACACACGCACCCTGGTTATGGGCATGATCTTCACTAACACACTCAAAACATACTAGATGTCCAGTAAACTACACGCATTGTAAATGTATAGTATTTTATTTTCAACTACTATTTGTTTTATTGTATTCAATGCCATGCATTTATTAGTTGTATATGTTAAACAAAGCAAATCACTGAGGTTTGAGGCAGTTAAAGGAACATTAAAGAGACAGAAGGCTTTCAACTGCAATGTGAAATCACTTTTTAAATCTGCAGGAAAATGAATTAGTTTCATTCAAAGTTGTAGAACGGTTTTCCATTCCCAATTTCAATGTGAACCATGAGGAGACGCAGAGGAAGATTGAAAAGATTGAGGAGGAGCTGGCTAGAGACTTGTTCAAATCTCCAATTCATAGCCGAGATATATAGTTACTTACAGGTAATAAAAAAGTGTATCTTTCTCGTCGTATTGTTTCCTTTACTTGATCAAAATACGGGACTCGCGGTGTATTGTCTTGTGTGTTCAATGAAAATGTATTGGGACAATATGGAGCTCGCAATTCTATTTGAAATATTACACCCGCTGCCTGCCATAGCACGGAAAGATAATTACAGCTCCGTAGAAGCATCGCAGGTCAAATATAAAGTAGGATTAAAGCCTAGTTTACATTTGAAACCGCAACCCTGCGATAAATTTATCTACGACTTACTGTGCATTTTGGGGGCATCGTAAGAAGTTTTTATGGCTTCTGTGTTTACATTAGAGGTCAGCATTGTGGGTGTGGGGAAATTGTACTGTACAAGTGTAAAACAAAAGTCTCCAATGGAAACTGAACGGAGCCCATACAACTTCTTGTGCAATTTGATTAAGATTTTTTTTGCCTCCAATGTCCTCCAAATACCATGCATTTGCTCTCTGATTGTCCGCTAAATGACCGCGCGAGCATTATGCAATGCATTCTACATACCAATGAGCTAAACTTATTTGAATATGTGTATAACTTCCAACTAAACAAAATCATAGAGGACACGGAGTCCGTGATTTCGTGAGGAAATCTCACACCCGCCGTCTGCCATCACAGAAACGTAGATATAGCTCAGTCCCTGAAAATCGCTGGTAAAACGTAAACCAGGCCTATTGTAAAACCCATACAAACTATTTCACAATTCTTAATTACCAGCTGTTCTCAAGTTTCGTATTAGAATAACCATGGAACTATTATCGATTTCTTAATAATAGACAGTCGTGCTATCTACAATTCTAGTACATTCAGATGCTGAAGATTACATTCTTAATCATACCTATACAAACTATATATATGCGGGGAATGAAGTTGTCAGTCAGCTTTTATTAAACTGTTATCTCCACAGATGTAACGGTCTTTTTCAAATTGTTTTGACAATTTGCTATTAAAGCGGAATAACTCTGAAAATAAACAATTCGTATTATATGTTCCATAGTGTACTAATTTGTACCAAACTGTCAGTGGAATTTTAGTGTTTCTATTTCTTTTGTCTTAGGTTACGTAAAGTTAACCTCACTACCTCCACATTAGTAACCGATCGGGGTAGATCAGTGGTTAGAGCGTTCGCTTCGTAACCGGGAGGTCGTGAGTTGGTAGTGATTGCTCCTTCGCCAAACGCTCGGCATTTAGTGAGAATCACGGGTCTTTCGGATATAACCTTAAAAAACAGAGGTCACGTGTCACGGTAGGCGTTGAGACGTTAAAGAACCCTCACTGCTACGGCCCTGAGCGCTAAGCATAGATCTAAATTTGTGGTACTTCAACTACAGCTGGTGACGTCTCAATATGAGTGAAAAATTCTCGACGAGACGTAAAACAAACAAACAATGTATTTATTCCTGTCAAGGAATTTACAGTATTGTGCAAAATGTCCCCTCTCTGGTAACTTTGTAGCGATAATATCCCAACTTGTGTCGGTAATATCGAATTTAACTAGATAAAACGAAGACAGCATTCCTTATTTTCGTTTATATTGACAAATTAGATAATGTACAACTTCACAAACCGTCCATGTGTACATATGTATACATGTCTAGAATAATGACAAAATTGTTTTCTGATCACAAGTACAAATACATATATAGTTCTGTAACCGTTTACATTCTCTGTTCAAGATGTCTGTTGGAGTTCAATCTCTCCAAAACCCTCATTAAAATCGTCTGCTGAGAGCGAACCTTGCCTAAAAAGGTAGTTTTTCATATGTGACATTGTCCCAGCTACGTTTTGTAAATCTGCAATCCTGGAATGAAATTGGAGAATCTTTCTGGGATTTTGATCCCTCAACAACTGGTCGCACGACTCCAATGTCTCCCGAGCTTTGGCAATTTGCTGATCAATTTTAGATTTTTCAATTTGTAATTGGTTTACATCCGATGCCTTCAGTTCGGCAATTTTCTGTCGACGTTTTGTGACGGCGTTTTCAACAGCCGTCATCAGTTCCTCCTTCCTGCTATCTACTTCATTGTCCAGTTGCTTGTATTTCTGTTCTCTTTCTTCCGATTTTACGCTCAATTCCGTCTTGAAATCCTCCAATTTCTGTAAAACAATGCTGATATCATCTTTTGCTCTTCCAATGCATTCTTTCTGAGCATTGAGAACGGTAAACATTTCTTTGAAATCGTGACCTTTATGGGAGTTACTAGAAAGGCATTTCGAACACACGGATACTTCACATTGTTCACAAAACACTTCACTTATTAAATCTGCATGCTTTTCGCAATACAAGATAGGTCCACGCTCTTTTCTGCTCTTATACTCTACAACGTCATGGCCATATTTGGATTCTTTTAGCAAATGTGGTCCTGCACAGGTGATGCATAAATTTTCCAAGCACAAATTGCAGTACAAATGCGCTGCTTTCTCGCATCCGTTGTGATCACACAAAACCAGTTCTTGTGCCTGTAAAGATGTGCCAGCGATATTGAATGTCGCAGCTTCCTCCTTTATCAAACTAGGAAAATGGAGGAAAAAAATAAATGCTCATGCAAAGAACAACACAGTTTGAAAATATTAGTGTCGGATATTTCACAGCAGACGTATGTACCTTTTACATCTTTTTCTTTCTTTTTTGTCACTGTATTTCAGTCTCTGTTCCTTTGTTACCTTAAATCTAATTTAAACAGCTGTAATATGTCAGTCTTATTCACTTAGATAATGAATGGAATATTTAACGGATTAGAAGTTGGTAATATAATAGGTGAAAGAAAACCCCCTGAAGACACACATTAATTCTCACAAGTTTGTAAACAAATATAAATTATACATATTTTTTGTAATTCTCTGGCATACCCGTTTCCAGATTTATCTATTGGCCACGACCCATCTTCGTTTTTGGTTTCTATGACAACGACTTGTCCAGGGAACAGACCTGCCTCCTGTAGACTTTTTTCACGTTTATGGAGTTGTTCATACGTGCTGATCATGTACTTGTTCCATAAACGAACTTCTGTGTCGTCAGAGATACCAAATTCATCTCTCAGTGCCAACTCCAGCGATTCTTCAAAAATTTTTCGAAAGAAGACGAGTTTTGATTTAGGCATAGATAATGTAATAATAAACACATCAGCAAAATTTAGAAGCATGAATCCGTTTTCTAATTTTGTTTTGTCCTTTGTAACTATTTTCTACATCTCTATTCATTGCATATATCAGAATATTATAGGTCACAATGTTCGTCCGAACTACCGTACTCATACAGAGCAAAAAACTTCTCAAAGTGTGAGGCAGCTATAGTGTCAAACTATGATGAGACATTTCCCCAACAAGCATATCCACACTTTAATGAGGATTATTTTTGCGTATCTGAGAGGGACGTTAAACAATATATCTCACACCCGCCGTCTGCCATCACAGAAACGTAGATATAGCTCAGTCCCTGAAAATCGCTGGTAAAACGTAAACCAGGCCTATTGTAAAACCCATACAAACTATTTCACAATTCTTAATTACCAGCTGTTCTCAAGTTTCGTATTAGAATAACCATGGAACTATTATCGATTTCTTAATAATAGACAGTCGTGCTATCTACAATTCTAGTACATTCAGATGCTGAAGATTACATTCTTAATCATACCTATACAAACTATATATATGCGGGGAATGAAGTTGTCAGTCAGCTTTTATTAAACTGTTATCTCCACAGATGTAACGGTCTTTTTCAAATTGTTTTGACAATTTGCTATTAAAGCGGAATAACTCTGAAAATAAACAATTCGTATTATATGTTCCATAGTGTACTAATTTGTACCAAACTGTCAGTGGAATTTTAGTGTTTCTATTTCTTTTGTCTTAGGTTACGTAAAGTTAACCTCACTACCTCCACATTAGTAACCGATCGGGGTAGATCAGTGGTTAGAGCGTTCGCTTCGTAACCGGGAGGTCGTGAGTTGGTAGTGATTGCTCCTTCGCCAAACGCTCGGCATTTAGTGAGAATCACGGGTCTTTCGGATATAACCTTAAAAAACAGAGGTCACGTGTCACGGTAGGCGTTGAGACGTTAAAGAACCCTCACTGCTACGGCCCTGAGCGCTAAGCATAGATCTAAATTTGTGGTACTTCAACTACAGCTGGTGACGTCTCAATATGAGTGAAAAATTCTCGACGAGACGTAAAACAAACAAACAATGTATTTATTCCTGTCAAGGAATTTACAGTATTGTGCAAAATGTCCCCTCTCTGGTAACTTTGTAGCGATAATATCCCAACTTGTGTCGGTAATATCGAATTTAACTAGATAAAACGAAGACAGCATTCCTTATTTTCGTTTATATTGACAAATTAGATAATGTACAACTTCACAAACCGTCCATGTGTACATATGTATACATGTCTAGAATAATGACAAAATTGTTTTCTGATCACAAGTACAAATACATATATAGTTCTGTAACCGTTTACATTCTCTGTTCAAGATGTCTGTTGGAGTTCAATCTCTCCAAAACCCTCATTAAAATCGTCTGCTGAGAGCGAACCTTGCCTAAAAAGGTAGTTTTTCATATGTGACATTGTCCCAGCTACGTTTTGTAAATCTGCAATCCTGGAATGAAATTGGAGAATCTTTCTGGGATTTTGATCCCTCAACAACTGGTCGCACGACTCCAATGTCTCCCGAGCTTTGGCAATTTGCTGATCAATTTTAGATTTTTCAATTTGTAATTGGTTTACATCCGATGCCTTCAGTTCGGCAATTTTCTGTCGACGTTTTGTGACGGCGTTTTCAACAGCCGTCATCAGTTCCTCCTTCCTGCTATCTACTTCATTGTCCAGTTGCTTGTATTTCTGTTCTCTTTCTTCCGATTTTACGCTCAATTCCGTCTTGAAATCCTCCAATTTCTGTAAAACAATGCTGATATCATCTTTTGCTCTTCCAATGCATTCTTTCTGAGCATTGAGAACGGTAAACATTTCTTTGAAATCGTGACCTTTATGGGAGTTACTAGAAAGGCATTTCGAACACACGGATACTTCACATTGTTCACAAAACACTTCACTTATTAAATCTGCATGCTTTTCGCAATACAAGATAGGTCCACGCTCTTTTCTGCTCTTATACTCTACAACGTCATGGCCATATTTGGATTCTTTTAGCAAATGTGGTCCTGCACAGGTGATGCATAAATTTTCCAAGCACAAATTGCAGTACAAATGCGCTGCTTTCTCGCATCCGTTGTGATCACACAAAACCAGTTCTTGTGCCTGTAAAGATGTGCCAGCGATATTGAATGTCGCAGCTTCCTCCTTTATCAAACTAGGAAAATGGAGGAAAAAAATAAATGCTCATGCAAAGAACAACACAGTTTGAAAATATTAGTGTCGGATATTTCACAGCAGACGTATGTACCTTTTACATCTTTTTCTTTCTTTTTTGTCACTGTATTTCAGTCTCTGTTCCTTTGTTACCTTAAATCTAATTTAAACAGCTGTAATATGTCAGTCTTATTCACTTAGATAATGAATGGAATATTTAACGGATTAGAAGTTGGTAATATAATAGGTGAAAGAAAACCCCCTGAAGACACACATTAATTCTCACAAGTTTGTAAACAAATATAAATTATACATATTTTTTGTAATTCTCTGGCATACCCGTTTCCAGATTTATCTATTGGCCACGACCCATCTTCGTTTTTGGTTTCTATGACAACGACTTGTACAGGGAACAGACCTGCCTCCTGTAGACTTTTTTCACGTTTATGGAGTTGTTCATACGTGCTGATCATGTACTTGTTCCATAAACGAACTTCTGTGTCGTCAGAGATACCAAATTCATCTCTCAGTGCCAACTCCAGCGATTCTTCAAAAATTTTTCGAAAGAAGACGAGTTTTGATTTAGGCATAGATAATGTAATAATAAACACATCAGCAAAATTTAGAAGCATGAATCCGTTTTCTAATTTTGTTTTGTCCTTTGTAACTATTTTCTACATCTCTATTCATTGCATATATCAGAATATTATAGGTCACAATGTTCGTCCGAACTACCGTACTCATACAGAGAAAAAAACTTCTCAAAGTGTGAGGCAGCTATAGTGTCAAACTATGGTGAGACATTTCCCCAACAAGCATATCCACACTTTAATGAGGATTATTTTTGCGTATCAATTTGAAAAGTACAACTTTGTGGTACTTACAAGGAATATCGCTTAAAGGATATTTCTGTATATTTGGTCTAATGTAAACCCATTCTGGTCCCCGGAGCCATGATTTAACAAAATGGAATCTACTTAATAAATTCTTTGTTTAGCGATTATACATTTTTTCTGCAGTGATTGCGACCTTCATCTACCGTTTAACAAACCAAATAAAGACACTTTTTTAATTTACATCGTTCTGTATTATTTTTTATACGTAAAATATAAATAATTCTATATTATTGACCCGAAAAATATTTAAACGTAATTGCTGAAAATCACCTGACTTTGACTAGTCTCCATATTTGGTGATGATTTCCATATTCAAATGATGGTGACGGGAAATAGTCCATATACCATCGTATAATATACATTTAGGCAAGCGTTATTTACTCTAATTGAAATAAATGGTAAAATATAAACCATAAAACACATTTCAACAATGCCGCAAAGTTGGCCGCGGAGTTCGTGGAATGTGTATATTCATACGCAGACAGAAGGCACTAAAACCGAATCTGACTAGTTGAAACAAAATGCCTTCACAGTTGGAAAGGCAAGTATTGTATTTCCAGCAGCGATAGCACTTCATGAAATGTAATCCGTCATGAAGTGTTGCAATTCAAAACCTCACATATTTTTTCAAAATTGAAATTTACTAATACATGTATTTATATTCTACTTTAATTTTATCCCATGGGGATCCAGGTTAAAATAGATCCTCAGTACCCCTTGCTTGTCGTAAAAGGCTAAATGGGGAGGTCCTTTGGACCACATTTACCAACATTCACAACTGTAATGCATTTATGAGGAAATGGCTGTCATTACAGTTTGTAGAAAAACATTGGAAATGAAAATATTTAAGGATGGTTGTATATTAGTGTATCCTGCTGGTTCTTGATCAATTTATTTTCCATACCTGTTCAGAAGAAATATTTAAACTCCTAGTGTTGCTTTGTCCACTCAGAGTGGGGTTGTAAGATTTGGACAAATGTGGATCTAAAGTACATTTATACATTAATATGACAATTTGTACTGTAGCAGATAACAGAAAGTTCCTATTTCAAATGTAAAACTTTGAACCATTGTTACCCTATTCTGAAACCCCAGGGTTACTTTTAAAAGTAAACTGAATCTATACTATATTAAAATGCTCCTACATGAATTTAAGGACGTCGAGACTTGTCGCTCATCAGTAAAATCCACTATATCAATGTACGCGAATTCCTACCATATATTATATATTGTACACGAAAACCATATACATGTTTACAAATATGACTATTTTGCTTCGACAAATTTAAGGATGTATCCAACTGAGAAATCCATATCAACCATGCTCAGTTCCTTTATCATAGTTGCTTCTACAACAAAAATGGAGGAAGGAAATATTCAAATCTAGGGATCAGTCATTGCAAAAATTACTATTCGTTGTTAGAATAGATCCTCAGTAACCCTTGCTTGTCGTAAGAGGCGACTAAATGGGGCGGTCCTTCGGATGAGATCGCAAAAACCGAGGTCCCATGTCAGAGCAGGTGTGGCACGATAAAGATCCCACCCTGCTCAAAGGCCCTGAGCGCCGAGCATAGTCCTAAATTTTGCAGCCCTTCACCGACAATTGTGCCGTGTCCATATGAGTGAAAAATTCTCGAGAGGGACGTTAAACAATATATAATCAATCATTCATATGTCGATTCGATATATACTAGTGAACATGAAATAAAAAACACGACAGTCTTCCACATCTGTATCGTACTTAGATATTTTATTAAACATAAATGTTAATGGCAAACAGCAACTTAACTTCATGACAAACGGGATGATTTCAGCTTCTTCATCGTCAACTTCCCATATTTATGTAGCAATGTTGCATTATCACCTGCATAAGGCATTAATAATAATCTAGTTTGCTAATACAACTTGCTATTGGGTCAAATCCTGTCTAACTTGTTTCATACCAATTTTTGACAATTGATTACTTTGTTTACGTGATCAAGATATAGGTCTAACGGCGAGTGTGACCGGTCAACAGGGGATGGTTACTCCTCCTAGGCACCTGGTCCTAACTCTGGTATATCCAGGGATCCGTGTTTGCCCATCTCTTAATTTTATATTCCTTATAGGAGTTACAAGGTTGATCACTGTTCGTTATCTTCACCTTTTCATAAATCCATTAAAATATCATTTGAAAGAATACGACATACGCATAATCCTAATTTGACATATAAGTATTGGATGTAATAAGTAACCTTGATAATACGATCCAGTGTCAGTGAATCATATTAAAGGAAACAGATTATAATCTAACCTATACTGTCACATCTGCTAACTTTCCAGATGATATCTTGTTGCTCTGGGCATTTTATATTTCTTATCTTTAGATCCAGTAGGTAAATTTCTACTTTGCAATGTTTTACAAACATCCCCAGCTCGATCACTTTCCTCTCAATGATGTCCTACAAATAGATACATATTAAATTGTAACTGGCAAACTTAAACTTAATCAATTGTATTCTACACGTAAAAAATGTTATTTCACAAGTCAGAGAGAGAGAGAGAGAGAGAGAGAGAGAGAGAGAGAGAGAGAGAGGGAGAGAGAGAGAGATTGTTACTGGCAAATTCAAATTCACGTGTGACTTTATTTTGAAAATATTGGACTTAAATATAGTATACTTTAGCGCCATTTGCTGCTTCATATTTCAGAAGTAAGAACTCCCATCCCTCCTTTGGAAATAACACATAATCACATCCTTCTATCAAATGCTCCTTCAAATCACCATCATCTACCATTATCAAAAAATAAATGAAATAGTATGTGAACGATTAGACATTAATGTACTTCAAAGCTTTCCTAGCCACGTTCTAAAAATCAAGAACTGGTATTTAATTACAAAATGAAGATATTCACTTGTAACATGTACACTTAGCAAACCAGTATTTTCATATGAATGAAAGTACATTGTTTAATGTCTTGTTTTACTCAAACTTTTGGGGGGAAATATCATAAATTCTGCAATGGTATACAGTAACTATCTTCCAGCTTCTGAACTAGCTCTCAGGAAAAACAGGAAATAAATTAGAGAAATACAGATCTGTTCGCTATGAAAAAAAAAACAAAAACAAAAAAAAAAACTCTTCGATTTATGGTGCAACGTTTTCTGCGCACGTTCCAGGTTTTATACCTTCTCTTCGAAATTTTGAGGTATTCCATGTATAAAGAACGGAGATTGAACAAATTTGAATGTTTTATATGAAAATAAATATTCATGGTTAAATAATGATAAAAGTGAAGTGGATCATAATCAAGTGACTGGTAAATCATTTGAAGCCGATCCTTCTGTACTCGATACGTTTTGGAAAAGCTATTCGCTCTTGGTAAAAATATGAAAAATCTAACCCATTTCATATTTTCCAAAAGAGACAGTTTATGTTTCTTTTTACCATGAGATTTGTATGAAACTATGATTTCTTTTTAAAATATTTTAATAAAATTTTTAAACATGTTCTTCCCACAGACTTTGAACTTTGTACAATTGTATGTGAAATAAATCAAGTGGTAATAATATTTAACACCATAGAATTCCTCGCGCAATTTCTCACTTAGTCAAGACATAACTTCAAATATTTAAAGCAATATTAGCTGTCCATGTGGTGTCGGAAATGTTTGTTGTAAACTTGTGATTTACTATTTCTATGATAGAAAAAAGGTTTATAAACTTTTGTTATTTAAGATATTTGTGTTAGAAAACAGAGCCTCTGCATGAAGCAAAATTATATTATTGTCTTCCCGTACAAAGATCAATTTCTATATAATGCTACATATTCAATAGAATTGAGATCTTATTTTGATAAAATACCTCAATCTTTATCTAACTTCTATTAGTGATTATGGTTAAATTACATACAAAACTGTCATAGCAGTGCATTTTGGCAACAAAACAAAATTTTCAGATGTAAAGCCAATATTGCTTTGATATCATGATAATAGCTACGCTCATCACAGCATTCTATACACAGTTCAAATCTCCGACTTACTTTTGCTCGGAAACCCAGCGATTGGCCAAATCGCGTCATGCATATTTATGAGAAACGATGAAATTGTTAGCCGATAACTACTGGATGTATGAGCGTACGTTTCAGCCGTGGCTTGCGACGGTCCATTCGAACTAAAACGTCTGTCTAGTTACGTACTTGTAAACCGATGAACGCTGTATTAAACTAAGCAGAAAGTTGCACCGTGAGTATCCGAACCCCCTCCTCAGAGCTCCAGGACTTCATAGCTATATGTAACCATAGTTTCATGCATGCATTTGGTGCCAACCATTACTGACATATCATTATGTAATTACTTGGAATGTGTATATTGGTTACGATAATACCATTTAGCAATCTGATTAAAAGCAGATTCCTTTCTGTGCTCCACAATATTGATATGTCGCTTACGCTTAGTGCAGCAATCTACGTGAGCGGATCAAAGAATCTAATTTCAATTAAATTGTACCATTCATCAGAGGTGAATTATCCATTGGCCCGGGGTATGCATAAGAAAGCCCCTCGCTTCCTATATCCCTTTGGTCAAAGCCAACATACTTTTTCCATTGATTGAACCAAACTGGATTAACTAAATACCTGAAGAGAAACATGATGAAAAAAAGATTAAGTTATAACTTGATAATAACACTGATAAGTGTACAGGATCAAATACAGAATAATATTCTCAGGTAAGAATATGACCCCTGAAGGAATAATTACCACTAAATTGCCAGAAATTTTACTATTTTATTTGGCAAATGCCCGTGCATCACCCCCATCTACCCCTCTCATTCAGTGATTGCTCAAATATCTCAAAAGGGATGAGAGTCTCACCCTTATATCATATATATTCTTGCTGCATATTTCAAGATGCATTGAGTATTCTATTGAACATATGCCCTGGGGTCATCCTAAACCCTATTTCATAAAACAGTTGATGTAATGACCCCCATATATATTCCTGCTGAACAAGTCAATATGCGTCAAGTATTGTAATAGGAAAGTGCTTCAGGGTCATCCCAACTCCGACCAGTGTTTCAGCGACAAGTCCAAATATCTTTAAAATGGTTGAAATTACACCCCTTAAAGCAAATATATTCTTGGTTCACAAGAGCACCATATTTTTGTTCGTTCTCCCCCCCCCCCCCCCCCTGAAAAGAAAATTCCAAAAACTTATTGCACATCAAAAGGACACCATCAATCATACAAAAAATTGTTTGGTTACTGTAAAATGTAAGAGGAGTCCTGGGAACCATTTTTTTTTGGTAAAAAGCGTCATATTTACACCCATTTTGCAACAGGGTAAAACTGAAAATTAGGAATCTTACTGCATATCTACAGAACACCACCAATCGGCTTCCGTGATGACTTGGCTACTGCACAGAATGTAAGATGGGCTCTGGGAACCAGATTTATATATATATATATATATATATATATATATATATATATATATATATATATATATAATGTTTTAGGCCAGCATTTTGTCCCCATGGTGAAAATGAAAATTCCGAGACCTAACTGCACATCTACAAGACACAACCAATCTTCTTCCAAAAGAATGAAAATATTTTCATAAACCAAGACACATTTCAGAAGCATGTATGTCCCCGCTGTGTTGCATAATTAAAAGGGTTATATACATGCATCATTTAATTGATAATAGTGCCAAATAATTCAAGATATTAAGTAGATATCCTCCTATTCCCCGTGTGGATTGACCCTTGATAATTTGACCTCAAAATCAATAGGGGTTATCTAATTTTTAGGATGTACCAGTGCTCCAAGTTCGATGTCTGTCAAAAAAGGGATTCTCAAAGTATTATTAGGGATATACTGTTCACTCAATATGATCATCATATTGCGGAAAGTATATTCCTATGTCGAGAGTAGATTGATCCGTGACCATTTGACCTGAATATCAATAAGGATACTTGTAACCAACCAATATAAGAAATATCATGACGATCAAGGGAATAGTTCTCAAGATATTGGGCGGAAAACATCTGGTTTACCAACCAACATAAGGACAAACCAACTAGCAATACTAGTATGTCGCTCTTGTTTGAAGGGAACATAAAAAAATCCTTCTGCTTTATTCTTTGATGGAATGCTACTACAGGACGTCGAACCTGTAATTTCAGTTTAATTAAGAACTTTGCATAAAATTCAGTTAGTACTGTTTCTGTTCGTAACTTGTGTATTCCTTTTTTAAAATATTGTATAATATGCATTTTCGATAATAAGTAAATAATGCATTGCAATGGGATTTACGAACTGTTAAACATGACGCACCCTATCTTCCCGTCGATTTCAATGATTATTGACTGTTTCATCATTGAAATTTCTTTTGGAAAATATATATCAAACAAGAAATGTTTTAGAAACATATACCCACCCCCCTTTGTAGAGATATTGAAAATGGTTAACTTTACATTTAAAATATCTGTAGTTATAGTAAAAAAATATGGGTTATATACTAATCAGGGCAACCATAATAATAGTTTCATCTCTCAAGAAGGGGCCTCCGTGGCCGAGTGGTTAGAGCATCGGACTCAAAATCACAAAGCCTCTCACCTCTGTCGAATCTCGGCCGCGGCGTTATGTGAGCAAGTTTTCCAGTTTACTTGCGGAAGGTCGGTGGTCTCTTCCCAGGTACAATATTAATATCTGGGTTCTCTCCTCCACCAACAAAAATTGGACGCCACCAGATAACTGAAAAATTGTTGAGTGTGGCGGAAAGCAATAAATAATCAATCAATCAATCATCTCTCAAAATCCTCTGCAGACATTTCCAAATATCAGTCATTCGAATCATGACCTTTAACCCTGCGAATTGAAAACCAGTGGTGTTAGCTACTGTTTACGGAACACCAGTGTACAAAGTTTGATGTTTGTCAAGCAAATTTATTTAGTGGACAATACATGTAAGTGTCATATACTCTCTGGGGGTAACCGCTATGCCAAGTTTAGTAACTGTCAAGCAAAGAGTCCTTTTAGATATTGAGCGGACAAAACCTGGTTGGGCGAAAGAACGACAAATTGACCCTTGACCTTGTGACCTGAAAATATATAGCGGTCATCTAATCTCTACGGGCATCCATTGTATCAACGTTGGTAACTGTCAAAGCAAAGGTTTCTTTAGAGCGACCAAATCATGGTCTACAGACCAACAGGTGCAAAACAATATGCCCCGTATTTTTTCAAGGGGACATGACTATTATTGAAAACATAAGTCTATGAGACACCGTTTAAGGCTTCTATACGTTTGCTTTCGTTGTTCTATATCTGTATATCACATTTGTTTTCTGTCATCACCAATATTCAGTTACTACAGAGGCCTGAAATGTGGTACCACCCTCGGGAGGCCCCAGATGGTACCACTACACTGTACATCCCCAAACTGAGGGCGGAAAATGATAGTCCTAGGAGTCCGTTAGCGTACCTGCATACTCTTTGTGGGCTCTTCAAAGATTAAGTTATTAACATTCATTATGATCTTACATGATCTTAAATAAGAACTTTCAGGTGAGTTCACGGCCTGTGGGGCACCGTTTGAGAATTTTAAATCTTGACTTCATTGTTCTGTATACGTATATCTTTTTTTATTTTCTTCCATCAACTTATATTCAATTACTGGAGATGTCTGAAAAGTGGTCCCACCCTCGGGAAGCCGCAGGGGTACCCCTACAGCTCCAAATAGAGAGTGGAAATTGGTAGTTATAGGGATCAACTTCCTTGCCAGGTCACTTCTTTCGTGGACTCTTCAAAGATGAAATTGTCATTGACCTTCATTATGACCCTACATGATGCTGAATTAGAAACTTTCAGGTGAGCTCAGTTGCCTTTACAGATTTATACAACCCCTTTAAAAAATCTGAAGGTTTGACTTTCTTGTTTAGTTTCGTTTCTTTTCATCACCCCTTACTCAATCATTAGAGAAATCTGAAAATTGATCCCATCCTCGGAAGGCTCCAAGTGGTACTTCTACAGCCCCAAACTGTGGGCATATAATGATAGTCTTACGGGTCACCTACCTTATGTCAATATTCCTTTCGTTGACTTGCCAAAAATTAAGCTGTTATTAATCTTCATTACGGCCCCATGTAATGTAACATTATGCATTTTCAAGTGAAATCAATTGCCTTCAAGTATCAAACTTAATAATTAAGAATATGCTAATTATTTGATTAAAAAATTATCAAATTTGATTTGTTATTTGCTACTTTTCAGTATTCTGTCTGAGTACTCTCAGTACTTTAATGATTTTTCTCATTGGCTGCTAGCTCTTGCTATCTTATTGGCTGCTAGCTCTTGCTATCTTATTGGCTGCTAGCTCTTGCTATCTTATTGGCTGCTAGCTCTTGCTATCTTATTGGCTGCTAGCTCTTACTATCTTATTGGCTGCTAGGCTCTTACTATCTTATTGGCTGCTAGTCAGTGGCTGCTAGCTTCAGTCCTAACAAGTTAAGCAACGGCGAGTGTGACCACTCTATAACGCTTACAGGATACCTATAATTACGTGTCCGACCTATTGATTTTTATATCGTTATATTTTTATCTGTTTATGTTGTTAGAAATACAGAGTTACCTGCTCTTGTACATGTTTTTTTTCCCCCCATGTGTCAGAGCTATATTTATGATACTTGTTTGGAACAAATTAACTTAAAAATCCATTTGCAGCCTTTTTATCAATGAGTCACTCTATGAAGTCTTGCATGATCAAATACTCAAATAACTTGCATGATCAAATACTTAAATAAAAGCACACACACACACACACACACACACACACACACATATATATATATATATAACGTGTAAATATACGTTATTATATCAGAGTATCAGATAAATTACCGTTAATTGTTATATGATCAAATAATATAGATTAAAACACAGTATCAGATACTCTCTCTCTCTCTTTCTCTCTCTCTCTCTCTCTATATATATATATATATATTATATATATATATATGGATCATCTCGCCTGTACTTTAATTAACATTAATTGATTTCAATAGTTGAAAAAAAAAATGCTTGGTGACAATTTAAAATTCAACAGTCTTGTATGTATGTCAAATCAATAAGACCTTTATATCGATGGGTGAAATAAAAGAAAAATACAAACAAGTAGGTCGACGTCAACATCATGAAGACTGTGCAGCTGTACGAATTCTTTAAACAGATTAGCACATTTGATGTGTCGTACAAAATGCAAGAAGGGAAAACGAAAGTGAAATTTTTAAGAATGAACTTTTCCGATTGTCCTATCTAGCTGTACAGATGGTGATTTCAAGTCTAACACGGGTTTCCCTGGTTTGTTTCTACTACAACTTCACACACACACACACACACACCCTATATACAAAGGGGCTCATCACGAATTGACCCTCTCTATTCTATATTTACACACTTGTGTAATTATAGATATAGATGGTGTTAATTTTAATACGACGAAAAGTTCGTGACGAGCCCCTGTGCTACATACAGTAAATTTAAAAATCTTTTAATAAAAAACATTCATTCATACCAGTTTTCAATGGTGTATCATTTCACCTTTAAATGCATTATTTACATACTTTTTAAAAATTATCTCACCTTAAAATATATATTACCAAATACTCTTTCAACAGAGTAATCGTTTTAATATTACCATGTATCTCCCTTTATCAACTCTTTTTGCAGATAGCCTCTGACTTTCTCGCATTCATCGTGAAGGATGAGCTTTGCTTTTTCCATTATTACTCATTCGCTGCTGGTTACCGAGAAAGGACAAACTATGGAAAGCAGTTTCGGTGAATATTCTATTTTTGTTTGGGGGGGGGGGGGGGGGGGGGGGGGTGTTGACATATATAGACACTCTTTCAATTTGAAAATATCCACCAATAGTTGAATGTTTATCCCAGCTACAGACAAATGGTTGTACTCTTTCCCTTTTCCCATTTGAAAATATATTGACGGACATTAAAAACGCAGTAGTGGATAATTTTCATTTTTATACTCTGCAGGCATGCTATCGAACGTTTCCTAAGAATAGTCCTAAGACATGACTTAAGATATGTCTTACGACGATTCTTAGGATGGTCCTAAGATATATCTTAATATGGACATAGAAGCTCTCTTAGGACTATCTTATCTAGGACAGACTTAGGAGATTCTTAAGAGAATTCTTAAGAATTATTATCACATCACGGACCAATGAACGATAATACTATTGACTTAAAACGTATACTGTTTTAATTTCTTGTAAAATTGTTTGGAGATATAAAAGGTAATATTATCAAATTTTATTTTAAAAAGTAAATTTCTTGAATAAGACCCCCCCCCTACTATTTACTGTTATTTTAAATGAGATGAAATTGATTGACACAAATTTTAAGGGTTTTCGGAATAAAATATGTTTTCCCAATAAATGTAACAATAAATCAAACAATCCTTGTCATTTATTTCTCTGAGTAAAAAAAATGGTTCTTTAATCTTTAATATTATTTTTTTTTTTAAACAAGAGGTCATGATTTATCTTAAAATTGAAAATTTTAGAGGGGGGCGCCCCCTTTAAATCCACCACTGACTACTCTAAAAAAAATATGCATACTTTTAACAATATACTCTCTATCCATTTTTTTTCAAATTTGTTACTTTGTTACTAGAAGACATACTGAGTATAGAAAACGAGCTATTTAATTCAACTTTACACAATCTATAAACATGAAACGTTTTAAATTGGAGACTATACCGCGAAAAAAAAACTCGTGCCACTTGGCTCTGTATTGTCATTCACTGGTAGACTACGATTGAATAGACATCGTCCAATTATGAGTCGCAAACGGAATCCTAATTTCTCAGAAATGGAGCTACAAATACTCTTAGACGAAGTGGAGAAGAACAAAGAGTTGATATTTAGTAGGCATTCAAACATTGTTACGAATAATTCCAAAAAACGGGTTTGGGAGGGAATTTTTTGAGAAGGTAAACTCTGCATCAACGGGACACACAAAAACGGTAGAGGAACTGAGAAAAAAATGGTCAACATATGATTGTTGTAGTCTCTTAAGATGCGATCTCTCCGGATTCTCCTTCTCCCTTGCACACACAGATAGGCGGCAGCCATATTTAAGCATAAACAAAGTTAGGACATATCTTAAGATTATCTTAGGACAGGCCTAGTGATGTCTTAACTTTAAGAGAAATCTTAAGATATGTCTTAAGTTAGGACATATTCGATAGCCTCACTTAGGACTAAGATGCATCCTAAGTTTATCTTAAGATATGTCTTAGTCCTAAGATAGCTTCGATAGCATGCCTGCTGGAGGCAATCGGAACAACACTCGTCCTTTTACCCAATCGGAATATAACTCGGCCTTTTTGTCAAGGCGAGAAAATTTAATATTATTTTTTTTTAAAGGCGGAAAAATCCCGAGACATGTTCCAATTGTACCGGAGTTTGTTGCAATCGTGATTACCCGGTCAGTTTGTCGCTCGCAGAAATGGTCGAGTAATTACAATGGGAGAGTGTGAAAATGCAATCTTTAGTTTGTTTATGGATTGGAATCTCATTGGGTTGCAAATGACTGTACACAAGTTAAAAAAAAAATGGGGGTAGCTTAGGCATGAACACACGCAGTCATGTTAATCAAAATCAGCAATGTTTTATCAATAAATAATGGGATACATTTTTCACAGTGCAATGTGAGGTATTTCCTCCTGAATACAGGGGCGCACAACACGTTGGGGTCCTCAAGTGATTGCATCATTATAATTAATTCAAACAATATTTTATTGTGTTTAAAACATAATTGGATTGGACAGCTGATTCTAATTAAGTGTCAGTTAAAGGAATTTTTGTAAAACAAAATTAAGTGTTAAACATGATATAACTGCACAATAATTTTAGTCATTGATTATATTCATGTGCCCACTGTGTGATGTTTTGTGGTCCTCGACATTTTTCGATCAAGATAAGGATCTCTTTAGCATATCAGCAATGCTTCATTGTTACTTTTTATCAATATTTTCTACGACCAAAACACAATAAATATGCCAAAATTTACATGTACAACCAACGTATGTAATCATTTACTTGTAATCATTTCACATGGCGGACAAAAATGTACATCAAGTGTCAAAAATGAAATGAAAATGATCATGAGGCAAGCGTCAAAGGTGTCAGGCCGCAGAAGATACGAAGAAATCGTTCGATCATTTATTATTATCATTATTATTACAAGTGTTATTAAGCCGGGTCACACTGCCAATATGCATTTTGTACATTCCTACAGGAAGTCATATTTTAATCAAGACATCTTTTAGTCAACAAAATTAGTTAGTAGAGACAATTTCAGGCAGAAGGTAAACGACTTTAAAAGGCATATGTACACGTATGGATGTTTGGAGGTTTTACTTGTCTTGACTAGACACCCCTTATCACCTCAAGACCACTTACATGTAAATACTAGTTGTGTGAATCCGCAAAAATAGTCTCGAATCCACAAAACACTGCATATCCTTTTGTATTAATTGAACCCGAAACAAACATAGTATAAATTGACAACTATGATATTTATTAAAATTATCAAAATTAAATACTTATCATTGTTATTATCATTATCATTTTGCTTGACAAGAATTTTCAGACATTTGTGAAGACCGTTTTCCCGCCCCCTTTTTTCTTTGGAAAAACGATGTTACATACCTGATTGTAGAGTACTGTCACGTGCTTTTATTTCCAGGTGTCTCTGTTTATTGTAGTGTACTGTCACGTGCTTTTATTTCCAGGTGTCTCTGTTTCTCTCTCTCATCCCCCCCCCCCCCCCCCCCCCGATTACTCCTGAAAATTTTGGTATTAAAAGCTAGACACAAGTAAACTCAAATACGACAACCCTCTCTCTCCCCTCTTTTCATTTAGCCCTTAAAAAAAAAAAAAGAATAAGACGTCATTTACTTTTGACCCACTTCAAGTGTTTGGGCTCCGGATTACACGTATTGTACGTAGCAGACAGTACATAGGAAACGTCTACTACCTCACTAGAGAGCTATAGTTTTTCTAGTGATGTGGTAGAGTCTCTGTTTGGATCGCGCAAGTTAAGCAAAATAAACTACAATAAGCCAAGAAATTATTACATGCAATGCATTCAGATCTCTGGTTTGATTTGATCCACATTGATGCAAATTGTTACAGAGTCGGAAATGGTCGCATGAGTCTCTGTTTTATAAAGATATTTTCGGTTTTACTGCGTGAAAGCTATAAAAAGAAACTGTTGTAAATAATAAGTTCTTTTTTTGAACAGCGTTTCAGGGTGTGTGTGTGTGTGTGTGTATAATTATAGGATGATTACCGAGAATCTTCGATGTGAATATGGTGTATGAAAATTGCCTTATTTATTGACAAATGGCTTTTATTTATTCTTCAAGGTGTAAAAGTAGTCCCGAATATTTTTACGAAGGAAATGCATTTCCGGTTTTTGTCTTCGCCTTGTTTACGTACAAAACACTTATAATCTTCAAGTTTTGAGTTCTGTTAATAATCATAAGACCCAATTGTTTTATTATTATTATTATTATTATCATTATTATTATATAATCACACTGATTAATACAGCAAACATTTTGAAACTTTTTTTTTTGGTGGTGGGGGAGGGGGATCGCAGCTAATTGAGATATTAATAAGAAAATCGGGATGCAATGAAATATTAAATCCGCATTCAGGTAAGGGTTATTTCAAATATTAATCACTTCGTTAAAAACTCAAAATAATGAATCAAAATCGAAGTTAAATGTATTTCTTTGAATTTAATTGTAATGTAATTCATACATAATAATGTTAATTTAGTATATTTTGATAAATTGGGACCGACTCTTACTGGTATTTGAAATATGTAGATACCTGCAGCTTTTGAAGTAAATCCATGAACACAATTTATTACAAGTCTGCAATAATGAGTTGTAAGTGACGATCAGTCTACATGCAATTAAAATAACTTGAAAATCAACAAGCTTGTGGACCACACATCTCAATGCCGAGTTCGGGTGGTGACTGAAAAACTTTGCCACCCAAATACGTTAAACAATTTGAAAATTTTATTTTAATGCTCATCATTAATATAATCATGTGCGCGCATCTTTGTTATAATTAATTTTGATAATTTAGAGAATGGATTGTAGCAGAACTTTGTAACAAATTAAGTAAAACAGGAACAATCAATTTAATTTTCATCATTTTATTTAAATAATGTTTGCGCTTCTACTTTTGAACTGTTGAATAATCATATGACGATAATCAATATTGATAGAAACGGTCATATAATGACAGTAATTAGTAAAACCATATCTTGATTAATAACGATGCTAGAATTTGCTATTTGCCTTTTACACTTTTAATGGTTTGATTTTTTTTCAAGCACCAAATACTCATTTTTGGTTCTAGGTCCACTAATAAGATACTATAATATGTGTGGATATTACAAAGATGGATTATGGACATTTTCCGGAATCTTTGTCGTATTCGTGTTGTCTTGTAAACGTCTTGGCGCCAAATCCGACATCACCATCAACAGGGGGCCAAGATTCGCGAAACGTTTTGATCTGAGTTCTCTGCATTGTATGACGTTTGTCGTATCTAGATCTAACGTTTTATAACACGTTCACACATATCAGATTCAAAATGATGGAAACAAAAGCAAAGGTAGAAATATATGTGTTCATGCTATTTTAACGATTGTATGGGGGTGGATCTAAGATTGATCAAATTGAATGTAGGGGGGTTGATGCTAGCGGGCCCAATGTATAGCACCGATACAAAGTAAGTTCCTTTGTAAAATTGTCTTGAGGCATGTAGCATAACTATCTTTTGACAAAATGATCACGTGACTCATTTTTTTAAAAAAAGAAGGAAAATTTGCTCTCATATAATACTTATATATAATAACTGACATGTTGTTATGCATGATATAGACCGCCTTATATGTATCTGATGCAGGTCTTTCCAGAATATTTCAAATTCTATGATTGTAAAACTTTATGCATATTATTATATAAGCCTAATAGGACTTTATGTGAATCACAAATGACCTCTAGCATGTCTAGAGAGTTAAAGTAGATAAGGAGTAGTTTTTGGTATGAAATTATGTTAAAGAAAAGTTTTCTTTTGGAACTGAATTCTAGACATAAAGTGTATGTTGTAACGTGAGATAGATTAATCTTAGATTCCTCAGACTCTTAACCCCGTTGCGAAGTTTTGACATTATAACAGCTAAGATTCCCTGCAAAGCCCCTGAAACACGTAAATTTCATTAGAATTCTGTAACCTGGTTTGTACTGAATTTGCAAGCCTGAAGATTGACTGCAAAACATTTTTCTATTAATCATGATATCACAGATTTCAATGGATGGCAATGAAAATAGTCATATTGAATAAAACTAAAGAATGTCAGTGGATATTGTAACCTTGTGAAATCATCGTCGTCAGTCACACAGTACAGAAACAGTATGATGTCAGTAGCTTTGAAGGTCACCAACACGTTAGTGACCTATGCGATTCTTGATCGTTAATGAAATATCAAAGAGGTGAAATGTCAAGGATACGTTTAAGAAACCCTTTTAATTGTGTCAGACCTGTTAATACTAGTGCGCATTACAGGCTGTGTGCTGGGACTATGTGTGACTATCATTGAAATATAAAAAGATACAGGTTATCCACAGCATGTTAAAGCTGTAGGAAACAAAATACTGTGCAGTATGATGCTTGTCATTCACAGTGAAACTAAAATTTGATTTTTTATATCCTGTAAACTTAATGTTCAGAAATCTCAGCATAGGTTGAATATAGAGTACCTGGGTACCTATTGCACCTGTAGGTTCCAGTCCATATCACCTATCTAGGTGCATGCTGGGTGCTTCCACTGTCTAAGTCTGCCTCAGCATGATGGTGATATTCAGGTTGGTAACCAGGATTTTCTAGAGGGATATCTGAAGACCTGGGATTTTTTTGGCAGGGGACTGAATTTTTAAGAATATTGAGGTCTTTGATCCATAAAGATCCTATGATTTATTTTGCTTACTGTTGAGCATTTTACAAAAATGGGGATATAAATGCACCCCTCAAACCCTCTGGTTATGGTCATGATGTTAGCTGACATGCTCAAAACGTATTGGATGTCAAATAAACTAATGTGGAGAAGCACTGGTATTGAGGTAATTAGGCAGTAGCACATGTTTGTGCTTCAGTCGTAATAATGTCTGCACTGTGGAATTTTTATGAACTTCTTTTTTTTTTTAATGTGGCATAATCCAGCTCTACAATAATGTATTTTATTATATCTTCCGTTGAATTAATTTTTCAGCCAAAAGGATTGTCAATCAGACCAGTAAATGTGGACAACAAAGGACAGCTCACTACTCAAATGGGTAAATAGATATGCAGTAAATCGCTTCATCCGTTCTTTTTTATGACATTTTATTTCCATGTGTTTGCTTTGTGAGGTATATTAGCAGGATCAAATTTTCACACATCTCATTTGTCTAGAAAATTAATTAAATCACCCTGGTTACCTTTAATTGATGGATGCTCATCCAGCATGTGTAGAATGATATGAATTTACCCAAATTTAAATGGAAACTAGTGTTTTAGCTGATCATATAGTGTATATACATGCTCATCAAACATGATTTATGGTTTGATGATTCTTTAAAGTATTCTTTTAAGTTTTGAGTAATTGTGGATTATTGTCTTAAAGTTTGTGTATTCTTTGCTAAAGAATATTTTTACCTATGATTATAAATGTTATGTTTATTTTTTAATTGTATTAAGGTAAGTTGAAGATCGAACCCCAGAAAAAAAAGCCAGTTGTCATCTGTCAGGCATCGATTCGACGTTCTACAGCGAATGGCCAAACAAGTGTCCAGTCTACATCCATGTCCATTCTGCAGGCAGCACAGGTAGATGTTCCACCAGAACTTCCTCCAAAGACGAAAAGATCCCGTATGTACAGCAGCCTAAGTTTAGAACATAGATGTTTATACGTTTAATTTATGTTAAGCACCTGCAGTAAGAAGTGTAAATTCTATGAAATTGCTTATTTCTATAAACTCTTACCAACATAGACAATATACATATACAATATACATTTATGGACGGTTTAGAAGGGAGACATCACAAATTATCAGGTGTCAGTAAGGTTATCACCCGAGGATGCTTACTCCTGAGGTGTAATATTCCTACGTGAACTTCATAATTTGTGATGTCGCCCTGCTAAACAGTTCATAATGGTTTTTGAGGCGTCGAGCTTGCTGGAAACAGAGAGTTAATACCTTATAATTGTTACATCATACATGAACAGAAGACATAACTTATAAACAAATAGTCTCTCTCTGAAGCAGTTATTTTCTTTTCAGAAATTTTTGTTTGCAATTTCAAGTTATTTATTAAAGCCTTTGTAAAGTAACTAGCCTTGAGGGGATATTATCTAACAGAAGGAGGGTACATGTATGAACTTGTTGGATAAGCAACTTCAGCCCAAGCTCTCTTCTTTATTTCTTTTTATGTAAATAAACACATATTGCTGACATTTTACAAATAATTGTAATGCTTTATTTATGTACTTAAACATGAGGAAATGTCTCCTGTGACACTCAAACATTTCTTCTCCTACTTTCTCTAGTTTACCTGCCCTCTAAATTTACTGAGAACCCTTATGTATATGATATTGCATTCGACATCTTTGTGTCCCATCAGGCCTTTGATATTATCCTGAAGAATCCGAAAGTAAAAAAACTATCAAATATATATTAAATTGTGTCATATTTATTATTTAAAATGTCAACAAAATTGTAACAACTTTTTTGGTAAAAAATTCAAATATGCAATGGGTTTGAGGGATGAAATCAATGTTATCTTCAACTATTTGCCTTAGTATATATTTTGCTGTAGTATATATTAGTATACTCGATGTCATACATTTATTAGATGTATGTGTTAATATACAGGTTTGCTCACATCACTATTTTCGTGTAAGCAAATACTACGACTCAACGTTTTTTATGTGCTTATTTGATTGTAATGCAACAGTTATCTAATAAAGTTTTACATTGTTGCAAGTCATGGCTGAGATGTACGCTTGTATGATTGGAGCATACATTTCAGCCATGGCTTGCGACAATGAATGCTTTTCCAATATCATTTAGATATTAACAACAGTTATTATATTATATCGAGGTTGATTAGGTTTTCAATGAAAAATTTCGGCAAATATGGTTTATCTTTTTTTTTTTAAATAGTTCTAGCAGCGGACATCTTGGGGAGAGATATGATATGAAACGTTTTTGGCGGTTATAATTTTCATTCCCATCAGATTTTAATAATCCCCATCCTCAACTACCTCAACATACAAATTCATGGAGATCGGTTAACACTGAAAAAAATAAAGCGTTAAGTAGGGATGCGCTGTCAAGCATATTTTCAGTGCATCTTGCTGGGAATGTCTTTTGAAACATTTGTAGAACCCCCATGGGAAAAAAATGCACAGGGACGGCACTTTGAAATGCATATAAGAGAGAGATTATGTTCAGAAATGTTGATTACAACAAATTTATTGCTGGTTTAATATTTTGATTTTACTTTGATAGCATTGGCTATTTAATTGATTTTCAGAGGAACAAAGGAAATATCGAGTCTGTTAAAACATTGGACCATACAGCTTTAATGCCACAAATATCTTGTTCATTACAGAAATTTACAAGATAATTACCCATGTATTTTGCAGTGAAGATTACCTCAATGTACAAAGTCAAGAGGACCGTTATCTCAAAATATAGCTGCACAGTTTGCAAATTCTTGTACTTTGTTCAGAATTCAATATTCAGTAAAAATTACCACTAAGTAAAAGTCAAGATTATTGCTTGGTCCAAATTTACACATGTGCATTTCTCTCCCCCCCCCCCCCCCCCCCCCCCCCCAATTTTCAGGCTCAAATGTTGTAGAGTGGGGTATTAAACATATCTGTGTGCTTGACATGGTTGTTACCCTGCACGTAAGAGAGACATCACAAATTGTCACCTTTCACGTGACTTGACCATTGAAATTGACCGCATTATTATGAAGGATAATGATATCAGATATAAGCAGAAGTGCTTCTAGGCGTGTGTAATGCAGGCATATTATATCCTTATACACTATACCTTGTTATGCAACATGTCTACATTGATTTAAGGGGGGAAAAAATTGAATGCTTGTACAAATATTGAAAACGTAATGATTCAGAAATACACATGTAATGAACAACAGATAGAAAGTAACAGTTCATCTTATGTTTTTCCTTTTTATGTTTTTTTATACAAAGAATTACTTTTATATATAGTTTACATATATCTATTATATATATCACTTTTCCAAAACTCTCCATTCATCAAGCATACACATGGAAACTTTTCACAGTGGGTAAATATCAGAATCACTTTATAAATCTGCAGGGAAGTGAATTAGTTACATTCAATATTGTAGAACGGTTTTCCATTCCCAATTTCGATATGAACCATGAGGAGAAGCAGAGGGAGATTGAAAAGATTGAGGAGGAGCTGGCCAGAGACTTGTTCAAATCTCCAACTTATGCCCGAGATATATACAGTTACTTGCAGGTAATAAAAAAGTACATCTTTGTTGGTGTATTTGTGAGTTAGTTTATTTTGGGTTCTGTTTACAACTGTCAGAAAAAGGGTTTCAATATAGAAGAACTGCATAAGATGAACAGCAAGTGAAGTACAAAGTATATGATTAGTAAGTTACTGTGGCTGTGCATGTTCAATGTAATATACAAATTATTTTCAATGGTTTGAAGTTTAATTTCTTGATGTTTTTTTTATCTCAGACAATAGTCTTCAAATCTCAATTTTTTTCCCTTATAAATTAGCATATTTTTCTGTTATTTTCTTAGTTTTTCAAAACTTGCAACTTCTCAAAGTAAAATATTAGTCCCGTTGTTTATAATCCTATATATAATAATTTTTGATACTATGTAGTGCTAAATGTTAACATGGGGACCTCTGTGGCCTATGGTTGGAGCATTGTGCTCAAAATCACAAGGCCTCTCACCTCTAGTTGGTGCAGGTTTGATTCTCACTTGTGCCAGTACATGTGAGAAAGTTTGCCAGTTTACTTTCGGATGGTCAGAGTCTCTTCCCGGGTACAGTTTATATGTATCTGGGTTCTCTCATATACCAAAAAACTGGATGCCACCAGATCAATGAAAAATTGTTGAGTGTGGCGGAAAACAACAATCAATCAATCAATAAATGTTTACACAAGCTGTCCATCAACCACCACCTAATTAGCATAACATGGACCTTTTCTGGGAGAACAGTGACGAAAACATGGCTTGACGACTTACTAATTAGCGTTGACACTTCACCATGTTCAACAGATTTCCCATCCTGGGAATTAATTGATTTGTTCAATGATTAACCATAATTAACCATATTGAATTTTGAAAAATAAACAATGATTATGAAATGTAAATACAATTGTTTTAATTGCAACAAATATTAAAAGAATAAATAAAAATGAAAATAGATTCTATATACATATCCTGTTGAAATAAAGTTATACAATTAAATACATTACCTGGGAAAATAAACTTAAATGTTTTAGCACTTTCACAGTATATTCTGTAATTTTAAAGGTAAAAACCAGTTAATTGAAGTGCTGAGTTTTGAAAACTTGAACTTTCAATCTCTCTTAGCTCTATTGTGGATTCACCTTTGTATGTTACCATAGTGACAGGAAACACTCTAGTTTACATGCAATAACTTACAGCTAGTATCTCTTGATGTGTTCTTGTAAGACCCTAGATTAGATGTCCGATATGTTTGTTTATATAGAAAATAAACAAGGGAATATTGCTAGACTCTAGGGCTGGTAAAAAGTAAGTTTTTAATTTTCAGGTCAAAATTTTTCAAAATGCAGGTTTTATTCATTTTTACGCACTGGTAGTTAGAGTTATTTCTCTTTAAAAATACATCAACTGGATTTGTGAATTTTGTACAGATACTTCATATTGTATACTTCAGGATTACCGTAATGAATTCATTTTTAATTTTGAAAGAGTGTATGCATATACAGAGTCTTCTAATGAAACATCCTTACGAGTAAGCTTGACTGAATGTGTAAAAGATACATGTATTTTGAATTCTGAGGATTTATATGCACATGAATCTGTGTAAAATGAGACATTTGGGTGCCTGAAATTTGTATCTCACATGTATATCTGGCTGTTAACTTGTTGTGACAGATGGTGGAGAAAAGATGGCAGGTTCCGGAGGACTACCTAGACAATGGAGAAATCACCGCAAAGACACGGGCTGTACTGATGGACTGGTTGATACAGGTTCAAGTAAGTCATCGTAGATATTAACACTTGCACACAGGCTGTACTGATGGACTGGTTGATACAGGTTCAAGTAAGTCATCGTAGATATTACCATATAGACAGGATTAGTTTATACGGGTTCAGGTACTGTAGACATGGGCTGTACAGTATTAGTTTATACAGGTTCAGATAGGTTATTATAGAAATCATCACTTACACACGGGCTGTACCGTAATGTTTTATACCAGTTCAGGTGGGTTGTTGTAGATATTAACACTTACATATGAGCTGTACTGATGGACTGGTTTACACAGGTTCAGGTGGGTTGTTGTAGATATTAACACTTACACATGAGCTGTACTGATGGACTGGTTTACACAGGTTCAGGTGGGTTGTTGTAGATATTAACACTTTCACATTAGCTGTACTGATGGACTGGTTTACACAGGTTCAGGTGGGTTGTTGTAGCTATTAACATTTACACATGAGCTGTACTGATGGAGTGGTTTACACAGGTTCAGGTAGGACTATGCAGAATACACAGGTTAGATTTTCCACAAAGACACTTCAATGCTTGGATAAGACCAATGAATGTAAAGGGTTGTGTTGGTTCCATCATCCCTTTATAAAGAATTTTAAGCACATAATGTGGCTGGGTTTGTCAGTGATTGTTTGATGTTTCTTACAGGTAAACATCATTGGGGAAGGTGGGGAGTGTTGAATATTTTTAATTTATTAATTGAGTTCAGTTGAGAGTTTGAAACACCCATGTTAATTGGAAGGAATGCTTTGCGTTTTGGAACCATGTTTTTCATTCACATTTCCAAAAGACTTTTCCAATTGAAAACGGTTTTGAATTATTTCAATTTTTTCATTGGCATGGCTTTAAACTTGCAAGCCAAGGTGAGTTCCAGCTCAGAGATGAGAGTAAACCATTGTTGTGTTGATTTGTAGGTTTACTTAGAGCTACTGGACATCACATTACATATGGCTGTGGCCTTTATTGACCGTTTTCTCAGTAACCAGAAAATCACCCCCAGCTCTCTACAACTACTGGGTATTACCTGCATACTCCTGGCTGCCAAGTACTATGAAAGATTTCCACCACAGGTGAGATTGACCTTTCTGTAATATTTGAACTCTTGTCTGTTGTGGCCTTGTATCTGGCTATTCCCTTGCTATAGTGCTGCAGAACTATAGTGATTTGCTCATACAAGCATGCTTGTGTGCATGAGAAAAATAATGTGGTATCGGTGTCATACTTGTAATGATGGCAGGTAGAGGAGGGGACATGCATAATGAAAAAGGACTGAACTTGTTCCAGTTTTTATATATGTTATAAAAAATCCTGATAGATAGGAAAGGGTTATCTTTTGACCAGCACAGTATAGGCATCATCATAAGCCACAGCTTAAAGGTACACTCCTCTCTCTTTTCACCTGTTGCTCTCTGCATAAAAATTTTCTTGTTTCTCCTAGATATGCATGAGACAATTTTTGCCATTTGATGAGCTGATGAGCACATGTTTATCAGAGATTTAAGATTATAGAATGCAAGCAATTTACTCTTGACCAATTCATATGCTTGTTTTTCTACTTTTTCGGAAAACTTACCAAAACAGAACCCGAACATATACAGATATTGTGATTTTGACATTGAACAGATACCAAAAGAACAAAGAGATGTATTGGGGTACATGATATCTTGTCAAAGATAGATTCTTTACATAAAACAAAAGCTTTCATGGCCACAACCATTATTGAGATAAACGTGACTATGCTTAACTTTAAGGCTAAGCGTGAATGAAAATTTTCACGCAAAGAGCTATTGGTTTCTCCTAAGAAGTAAATTTCTCAGATTGAATTTATTGCTACAAGGTCAAAGATAAAGGGTCAAATTAGACATAGTAAGATAATGTAATACTGTAAGTAATGTGAACTAATTTTTATTTTTATGAAAATAAAAATTCCATTGCTTATTCTATGCATGAGAAAGGAAAGGTAACTCATGCTACAGTAAACACAAATAGGAAAAATACTAAGCCAAGAAAACCTGTCTGCCTCATCAAAATTTAACTGTTCATTTTTTTGGTCTTATGTTTATGACCTAATATCAACCTTTTGTAAACCTGCATACCTACAGTGTATGCTTCTTGTTCATTCTATTGTAAAAGGTCTGATCTTGACCTCTGTTACCACATTACAGGTGTCGGACCTGGTGTACTTAACAGACAACACCTACAAAGTGAGCCAGGTGTTCATCATGGAGAGGATTGTATTGAAGAAGTTCAGGTTCGACCTCAATTCCACTGACCCAGTTTCTACGATGGAACACTTTTTAGAGATATCATCAGCAGATTCATTGGTGCAGTATAGCCACATGCTTGTACAATATTGCTTAATAACCATTACTCTATTCACAAAGCAGTCTTTAATAATTATTATGTTCCCCAAACAAAGTTTTAAAACATATTGGTTTTACTCTGTTTCTTCGTATTATTATTATGTTCCTCAACGAAGGTTTCGAACATATTGGTTTTACTTGGTTTCTGCTATTATTATTATTATTGTTTCTTTGTTCATGGGACTTTTTTGTCCACGTGTGTTCTCAGAAACTACTCGTGGGATCAATATGAAACCACTATAGAATGATAGTATACCATTTATAGATGTGCGGAACAAATGTCAGTTTGTTTGAAAATGCCTGCATATGCATGCACGTGCATTGGATGCTTTCTTTACAAATTTTTGAATTGCCGTTACTTTTTTGTTTTTAAATGATATCAATTGATAATTATAGGTTAAGTATATCTTGATCCCCTTTATCGATTTCTATAGTCAAAATTACGATTCTGCACGTCGATGCACATGTGCTTCGTTTTGATTGGATAATACAAAAATGTATATATCTCTCTTGTTATTAATGTTAATGACACGGTAAAGGTAGAGATTCCTAATATCTAGAGATTTATGATGTAAAATTTGCAAACGTGCATGCGCATGCACGTGCATCATCTTTTGAAGTTTCAATTCTTTTAATGACCATAACTTTTGTCTTTTTTGTTGAAATCTTTTGAAACTTGGGTTGTGAATGTAGGTTGGTATTTTGAACGTAGATATTTAGCAAAATCACTTTGGCGCATGTGCATGCATGTCCGCTAAATTGTGATTGGCTGATTTTCAAATCGCCCTAACTTTCTTATAAATCATTCAAATGACATAATATTTATATTGTACATATATCTATCAAATGCCTATCGATTGGCATCAATGCCAATGTTGAATCATGCTCATGTGCAGATCTATGCACGTACATTGATTTTCCGTCATTTTTTGGGTACTAAAATGGCCTAACTTGCGAATTAAAAGTTAAATTGAGCTGAGATTTTACTTACTGCCTTATCATTCAAATGCCTATTGAAAAATTCCATCGTCGAATTCGCGCGCACGTGAGCATGTGTGCAATTACATTTTTGACATCTAAATCAAGTATCCGTCCATAACATTTTTAGATTTGAATGAATGGTTTTGGAATTGATGTTGCAGATATTCATTGGAACTCCCTACTCAAAGATAGTGTCATAATCACCTCCCCGCACGTGCACTAAATTCTGATTGGCCAATATTGAAATCGCCATAACTTTCTTATAAATGATGTAAACGACATGAAATTTATATTGTAAGTATATCCATCAAATGCCTATCGAATGACATCAACATCAATGTGGTGTCTTATTTAATGCATGTATGTGCACGTGCATTGGTTTTCTTTTATTTTGGAGTAGTAAAATGGCCATAACCTTCAAATTAAAAGTTATATTGAAGTGAAATCGTAGTTGTGGGTTTATGATTCAAATGCCTATTGAATGGTGTGAACAAAAAATTTCATCGTCGGATGTGTGAGCGTGTGTGCAATTTCATTTTTGACTTCTAAATTCAAGTATTGGTCCATAACAGTTTTTGATTTGAATGAATGCTTTTGAAATTGATGTTGCAGATATGTATTGGGACTCCCTACTCACTGGTAGTGTCAAAATTACTTCCCCGGATGTGCATGCTTGTGCGCCAATTTCTGATTGGCCGATATTGAAATCAACATAACTTTCTTGTAAATGATGTAAACGACATGAAATTTATATTGTAAGTATATCCATCAAATGCCTATCGAATGACATCAACATCAATGTGGTGTCTTATTCACGTGCACGTTCATTGGTTTTCTTTTATTTTGGAGTAGTAAAATGGCCATAACCTTCGAATTAAAAGTTATATTGAAGTGAAATCTTAGTTTTGGGTTTATGATTCAAATGCCTATTGAATGGTGTGAACAAAAATTCATTAGTCGGATTCGCGAGTGTGTGAGTGTGCATGCATTGTCATTTTTGATGTCTAAATTCAAATATGGTCTCTAACATTGTTGGATTTCAATGAATTGTATTGAAATTTGTGTTGCAGATATATTTTGAGACTCCCTACTCATTGGTGTTGCCAAAATCACTTCATCGCACGTGCATGCACATGCACTTAGATTTGATTGGCTAATATGTAAATACATATATGTCACTCATGAATATGGTGTATTCAGTGATATTGAGATGATATGTACACACTACTAAAACCTAAATTGTAAGATCATTGGATGTGATGTACAGATATACACTCGCATGCGCGTGTATGCACGTATATTGTTTCTGGTGTTTGTAACTTCTACTTGCTGTTAGTTTCTCTTTTGTCACTCAAATATTTTGAAATTGATGTTGTAGTTGTATATTTAGACTTTTAACATATTGACATGTTTAAGTTACCAATCAACATGTGCATGCACATGCACTGAATTATGATTGGTGAGTTAATAAATGTTGATAACTAATTTGTTTAACTATGAGATAGAGTGAACGTTATAAAATAGTTAAATATTTAAATGTAATACGGTTTCTAATAGTCAAAATCACTTGTCCTGAAACAATTGACACCACTTGCTACTTGGGGGAATGTTTGGGGAACATCTGTAACGATCCCTGTTACAATGAGTACTAGTAATATTTGTGATTGATAGTGGATTGTCCTCTTAATTATTTTTTTCATCAAAATGTGAAGAAAAAAAGCCAAATGACAAACTTCATGAAAGTCAAATGCTTTCATGAAATTGTTTGCAATTTATTTCTTTGTTCATACAGTATCTTAATGTACTATCAATGTTTAATGTTTAATTTGTAAACCATACTTTAATTTACGTTGTAAAATACACATGCCTGTGACAGATTTCTTCAGCAACTGGAAATTCACATCCTTGCAGCTGCATAGAAGTATGTTGCATGTCAATTTAATCAGAGCTATTGATTTTGTTTACAAAACATTGTGTGTGTGTGTGTGTGTGTGGTAAGTGTGTGGTGTGTGTGTGTGTAAAGTTAAATATGGGAGAAGTTTTAGTATATTTAAATGAAGAAATAAAACAGATCACCAACATACTTGTTTTATTTCTTCAAGTTTATTCTTTGGTTACTGACCTAATTGAATACCACATGGTATCCACTCGTGAGACTTTTCTGTACATTAAATCTCAAGGAGTCGACCTCCAGTTTTTGACTTTGAATGTAACCTCTGTTTAAAAAAAAAATCAAACAAAGAAGAAAAAAAAAGCAACCCCCCCCCCCCCCCCCCCCCAAAAAAAAACAGCTTAAAAGTTCACTAACCCATCTACAAGACAACATATTCACCACATTTGAGGAATTTGCTATGCAATGCAAACTTGACTGGCATTCAGATGAAAAAAATGATCAAAACAAATTACATCAGTGTAAATTCTCGGATGGCTCCAAATTTATCATTTCTGAATTGGATATTAAACATTTTCATTGTGATCTGGCTTTTGTAGTCACATAGTAATTTGTATTTAGCAAAACATGTGCTTAATATGGAGAGTTATTTTCCCTCTACAAAATCCTTTGATGCTGAAGCAATTAATATTTTGATAATTAATTTTATTTCTTCATTTTGCTTTCGGCAATAACAACTGAAATGTTTGGTTTAACAATAATAAAGTGGTAAATACGGTAGACTGGTAACTATTATTGTTTTGGTGATTATATACAGCAATGTATTGTTTAGAAATGTCATTAGTTGAATTGCTTGAATAAAACTGGGAAATTTGTCGCTGCCAACAACCACTAGTAATTATAGAAAATGAAGTTCCTGGGAAAATGAACAAAAAGTCTTAAACTCTAGAGGGAAATTGGAAAGTGAGAGAGAAAAAAATATTTATTTAATTTTGATTTCTAATCACACATGGATACAATAAAACGGTGTGTTGTTAAGTGATATGGAAGCAATTAGGTCATTTGCACTAGGTCATGGTCATTGAAAGACTAAATTTAAAATTCATGAATCATTAAGATTTACACCCCAATATTGTAATACTCGGTAGGGTCCTTAGCATTTAGTATTTATTAAATCATAAATGATGTATTAACTTATTCCCAGGAAGAAAAGCATATAGAGCAGACATTTTTACACAAACTCTGCATGAGATATACTAGACTAGTGTATTAGAACAGGTGCTCTGTAACATTACTTTGATATATGGTTATTTACATACTATGCCATGATCTTGTACCTCTATTGCACCAATATATGTGAGAAAGTTTGCCAGTTTACTTTTGGAAGGTTGGTGGTCTCTTCCCAGGTGCATTGTACCTGGGCTTTCTCCTCCACCTACAAAAACTGGACGCCACCAGATAACTGAAAAACTGTTGAGTGTGGCGGAAAACAACAATCACTCAAACAATCTTGTACCTCTACCTACTGGAATATCATTTGATTCATTGGAGATTAAATTTTTACCACATTGTTATGAAATAAGCCTGTATTATGTTGAAATGAACGCTGTATTTGATTAACAATGTGTGGGTAGATAAATTACCATAGACACACTTCCATTCTAATAACTCAGACCTCGGATTACTATTCCTACTTGTATTTCAGAGTTAGAAAATGTAAATAACATCTACAATTTTATATTACTTGAAACCTGTTGCAATGTGTTTTAGGGTTGTTTCAAATTATTTTTAGACCAAATCATTGGCCAGATACATGCTGGACCTGACAACCACCTGTCACAAGTCTGCCAGCATTTTACCCACAGTGTTAGCAGCCTCCTGTGTGTATGTAGCAAGAACGTTATGTGTAATAGACAAAGTATGGACTGCTGGTCTGGAGCATTTCTCAGGATACACGGAAAAAGATCTGATGGGGTGTGTTGCAGAGCTGTTAAGAATGCTGATAAAAGCCCCCATGGCCAAACTTCAGGTATGTGCCCGGGCCTTATCGTTGTCTTCTAGAAGAGGTTCATGATATATGCACGTTAGTGAATGACCACAATGCAGTTAAATATTGCACCATTATAATCTGCCAACAATATTTACCTTTGACCTCAATCAAATGATTTATTTTGCATATAATCTTGTCCAATAAATAACTTCAGAAGAAATTAAAATAAATCTTATGCTAAATGATTTTTTAGGTCACGTGAGTAAATTCAGGAGATCTATTGCAATTGGTTTACATCTGTCGTCATATGTCCTTCATCATGCATTAACAATTGAACAATTTTTAGTAAACTCGGGTGACTTATTGCAATTGGTCTTCATCTGTCGTATGTCGTCCATTGTACGTCGTGCGTTAACAATTGAACATTTTTAACTTCTTGATAAATACCATTCCAATTCTTTTCAAATTTGTTATGAAGCATCTTTGAGACAAGACAGACATAAATTGTAAATTTCAGGACTCCTGCCACCCTGGGGCCCTAGGGGCAGGGCCAATACTGCCAAAAAGTGACCAATTTTCGAAATCTTCTTCTCTAGAACTGCATATTTCTAAGGAAAACATAATGCATAGTAATTTAGAGCAGGAAGGCCTCTATCAAATTTGTAAATTTCATGATCCCTGGAATATAGGCTCTGACCTAGGGTGATGCCAAACTTGGTATATGGTATTTAGTTTTCAAGTGTAAAACATTTAGAAAACATCTTCTTTAATGTTATTAATACCAAATTTAAGGATATTTATAATGAGCAGGTAGCCCTTGACCAAAATTGTACAAATCATGATCCCAGGGCTGGGGTTTTGATACGAAGGTGGGACTAAAATGATCAGTGACTAAATGTATTAACAATTGAACATTTTTAACTTCTTGATAACTACTATTCCAATTCCTCCAAAATTTTATTAATGAAGCATCGTTTGAAGAAGGGGGAGACAAATTGTAAATTTCAGGGCTCCTGCTCCCCTTGGGCCCTATGGATGGAGCAAAAACTGTTAGAATAATAGAACGAGAGGAATGTAAATTGTGATGATCACAACTTCCCCAGGGCCTAATGGCTAGGACCAAAACTCCTATGAAAGAAAAGAAAAAGTTTTTAAAATCTTCTTTATGTGTGGGAGAAAACCAAACGCTTGTATATTATGTCTATGAAGCCCTTTGCCAAATTATGAAATTCTTTGCACCTGGGTTAGGGAGATATAAGCTGATTTAAATGTTTTTAACTTCACCTTTCATTCTATTGGAAGTAAATGGGAATTTTATGCACAGTTAGAGAGAGATCATAAAGATGTGAACAAAAGACTCCGGAATTAGGCGTAAATGCAAATATGAGACTCCCCGACTGGTCTGTGTATGAGCTATGATTCTCAGGTGACCATTAAGGCCTGTGGGTCTCCTTTTTCATTACATATACAACATATCTTTGTAAAATGTCATAAAAATATTTCAAGACAGTGAAATGCAACACCTTATGAAAATTACTATAAAGGCAAGCAACATATGTACAGATATAGAAATACATTGAGGATCTCTATCAAAGAAATTCATGAGGTTTATCATCCATGAGTGGGATTTGTGACTCCAGCATCTCTATACTGATGCTTTTACGTTGATTTTCAGGGTTTCTTATAGCTCTGCATTCAGAACGTATCACAATTATTTGGGATGCATGCAAGTTGAAAGAAACCCTGGGAATTTCACCTTGGTATATAAATAATTAATTACTAGTTGTCAATTCGTGAAGTACACAATCATGTTTTGGTAATTGATAGTGAGAGGGGTAGCTAGACTGTCAGGTGCATGTTTGTTTGTTTTCGAGTCCTTTGTTGTTAATTAATGTTTAACAAGTAGTTTTACAGTGACTAAGTAACGGAATTGCTAATTAATTTCAGCTTAATTAAACATAGGAGTATTGCACCACACTCTGTATTAGCTGTTGGTTGGCGTTTGATGTTTACTACTACGGATGCAATTGGTTTGAAATAAGTGATTCGTATTGATTATCTCTGCATTAATTGTAAAATATGTCACAGTAGCCTAATCAGTGCTGCTATAAGAAGTGATCAATTTATCTCTCATGGCCATGCATACGAGGATGTGTCTTAATAGTAGTTAATGCATAATAAAGAAGTATAAGCAAAAAAAGCCTATAAATTTTCTATACAAGTAGATGGTAATTCCTGAATAGAAAACGTTCATACCAGGTGGTCTTGCATAATTTTGATACCAATTAATCATAGAACAATGTTGAATTAGATTATTGATTGATTGATTGATTATTTATTTATTGCTTTCCGCCACACTCAACAATTTTTCAGTTATCTGGTGGCGTCCAGTTTTTGTTGGTGGAGCAGACCACCGACCTTCCGCAAGTAAACTGGCAAACTTTCTCACATAACGCCACGTTCGAGATTCGAACATGCGCCGACAGAGGTGAGAGGCTTTGTGATTTTGAGCCCGATGCTCTAACCACTCGGCCACGGAGGCCCCGTTGAATTAGATAAAATTACAGATGAGTGCTAGGCTGGACTCGTCAATATTATATGTGATACTGGGATTCGTCAAAATTTTCTGGGACTCAAATCCTTTCAAAGAATTTATTAAGAAATTTTATTTGAAAATTATATATGCATATAAATATATTGGAGATCGTGGTTTAAATTTGAAATTAAGGAATGTGGAAGGAGTGTTGAGGATGAGAGGGTGAACATGGCCACTCTCAAGACTAATGTTTTGACAAACACTTCTTGATGCATTGTAGGGAGCCAGAAAGAAACATGCCGCCACCACGTTTACAAAAATCAGTCACCACAAGTTACTGGAAACAAAACCTGCGGCGATTCTTAAAGCACTGGAGGACAAGTAGACTCGCAATCCTTAGCTACACAGTAGGTGAATGATTTCAAGAGGTGCTAATCGTATACTTTTGTACTATATACTGTAATGCAGTGTCCCTATTGATAATCATTGATCATCCACTAACATCAGTTTTGTAATGGAAGTTTGGGAACTCGATTGCTTATGCATTCATCTTAGTGTACGTTGTACAAATTAAGAACAGGTACTTTGTTAACTGTTTGATGATAGTAATTCTCCTCTTTCATAATTTGTAAACAACTAATCGTAATTATAAGTGAACCTGCAGTACTGTTATATGTGATAATTTTGATTGTGGTTGTGAATACAAAAATGAAAATAGTATGTGATTTTTAAAAAAATCATATGTTGTTTTATAATTTGTAGATGTGTTTCCTAGTCTTGCGTTTTCTCTAGGTCATTTATTTGCATCAATTTACAATTGTCTACACCATGATGATATATTCATACTTATTCATTTGCAGTTTCTTTAAAAAGATAACAAAATTAAGATCAACGTTTTTTTAAATATTGATCTGTGGCGATTACAGACACGTTTATTAATATTTGAGACATACATGTAATAAAATTCCTCTAAAACTCCAATAGTGTTTGATATTGGTTTGTACAGGTAGTCGCAGAAAATCCTGAAACATACTATGACCTTTGTAGGTCATGGCAAACAAATGCTTTTATGATCTGTTCGTACGATGCCCGTATCCTGGCCGGATCTACCTTATTTAGGTCCGTGCGGCTTTATTACGATGTTAGGCAGCAGCTGCGATATTTTCGTACGAATCACGGACTATGTATCCTCTACGACTTCGTAGAAAGTTATACAAAGTTTCAGATATTGTAAGCACATGGACATGTTGTATAATGCATAGCACGGTACCCCTTGTAATTTGCGAAAGACGCTGATCGGACAGCAAACGCACGATAGTTGGATTTTAAGGATATTGGACCCCCCTCCCCTAAAACTCCCCAAAAGACACAGGGGTTTCTTTCAATTTCCCTAAGTCGCCCGCGTGGCGCAGTGGTTAGAGCGTCGGGCTCAAAGATCTGATGATCCTTGAGTCGGGGGTTCGAATCCCACTGTGGGACGTGGGTGCCGGTCTTTCGGATGAGACCGTATAAACCGAGGTCCCGTGTCACAGTAGGTGTGGCACGATAAAGATCCCTCCCTGCTCAAAGGCCCTGAGTGCCGAGCATAGGCCTAAATTTGCAGCTCTGTCACCGGTAATGGTGACAGCCGCCGGATAGCTGAAAAATTGCTCAGGCGGCTATAAACAAACAAACAAAAACAAAAAATCAATTTCCCTGATAGACATGTGGAGGTTGCACGAAGAGCGTTGTATAATTGTACGGGTATCGAAAATTAGAACGATGACTGCATATAATGTAAACACCCGTAGCTTTTTACGATCCTCCCCCGATCAAACAGCTTCCATTATGTATGTAAAGTAGGCTTAAGAGTTTTAGAATTTTGGCTTTGTTATTTATTTTTGCATGTGTCCGTCTTCACATGTAGATTGGGCGTGTTATGGTACTGCGATGTCTGTACGTCCGTCCGTTCGGGGTATTCTGTTTCTGTTACATGCCAAGCTGAAACTGCAATGAAATTCTTTCTAGATCTCTCTCTCTCTCTCAGAGTACATGATTTATTCGTCTCTTTCCAGAGTTTTCAAGTGGTGACCTTATTTTTCGGAGTGTATGGATATTGAAGATGCGCATATGAGAAGAATTGCGATTTCCTTTTAAGTTTTGAGAAAGTTACAAGTTATTGAACTTGGTCAGTTTTGAGGAATGCATGTTTAGATGAACTTCAATCAACTTTATCAGATAAACACAGTACATAGTAAATTGCATTGTGTGCAGTATTCTGTAAAATCACTCATTTTTGTGGTTTTTCTAAAATTATAGCATATTGATGGGGTCTTAATTTCGTGGTATATATGAAGCAGTTTGTCATTCTAAAATGTAGATCAGTATCTCCTCTTCTTTGCGAGGTTAAAATATTTGAATTCACACACCTTCACATCCACTCATCGAAAACAGCGAAAATTAAGCTTAAACAATAGAATTTAAAAATTTCCGATGTGATGAATATGAGTTACTGTACATGAAAAGGCCAAGATAACTAGCAGTATTCAATCTCGTAATTCCTATAGAAAATACAAATCAGAGAGATGGGCAAACACGGACCCCTGGTCATACCAGAAGTGGGATCAGGTGTCAAGGAGGAGTAAGCATCTTCATGTATGGATGATGACTTCTTTTCTGGGCCTCCGTAAATCTCAAAATTGTAATTTAAAGCTTTAAGACTAAATGTTGTATGTCGTAAAAGAGGCTTTGTCCAGTATAAGTTCGCATATTTACAATCATTTGGAGTAATTGCCATCAATGGTTACACAATTTCTTAATTTTTAACAAATATAATTGTTTAACAAATGGTAATTTTTTGAGCATTTTTGAAATTATTTTCAATAAACAGGAGCGTAGCTTTTAACAAACATTTTTTTTTTCAAATGCTTAGGTATGTTGTAGAGATAAATCTATTGTACAACGTAGAATTATAAGGTTTGTGCAAGTCTTCGCTCAGTGTTTTCTAGGAAAAAAACTGCGTGAGAAATGGCTTTATGTATTTCATGTTAAAATATTGAAAGCAAAATGATTCTAATACTGAGCCATTTTGATGACGGTGATTGATTGATTGATTATATATTGATTTATATAATGTTCGTTTTTATATTGACCATGTTTTACATGTTAAGCGCTTTAGAGTAATTATATAATTAGATAAGGCGCTATATAAAAATAGTATAATAATAATAATAAAGTCCCGCTCGAGAATTTGTCACTCATGTGGAGACTTCACCATTGCCGGTGAAGGGCTGAAAAATTTAGGCCTATGCTCGGCGCTTATGGCCTTTGAGCAGGGAGGGATCTTTATCGTGCCACACCTGCTGTCACACGGGGCCCCGGTTTTTGCGGTCTCATCCGAAGGACCGCCCCATTTAGTCGCCCCTTACGACAAGCAAGGGGTACTGAGGATCTATTCTAACAACCCGGATCCCCACGGGGCTTGATGAAGGTGAGTTTAACATCTAAGTTACATTGGGATTCGTGCACATCATGCATTTATCTTTAAAACAGGGGGCCGAGTGGTTAAAGCATTGCGCTCTTAGTCACAAGGCCTCTCTCCTCTAGTCGTCGCGGGTTCGAATCCCGCTCGCGCCGATATATGTGAGAAAGTTTGCCAGTTTACTTTCGGAAGGTCGGTGGTCTAATCCCGGATACATTGTATCTGGGTTCTCTCCTCCACCTACAAAAACTGGACACCACCAGATAACTGAAAAATTGTTGAGTGTGGGTGAAAACAAACAAACAAACAATCAATCTTTGAAACAAAAGCACGAGTGTTGTTTTTGGTAGAAAAATAGTGTAGTACTTTGAAATTTCGAGGTAGGCTGCTAATAAAACAAATTGATGTGACAGGGGTGTCAACAGTCTCGTTTAAAGTGAGCATTTCGCAATTTTTATGGTCGTTGTAGCAATTCTAGTGTGCCAACACAAACTGTGATTGGTCAAATGCTGCCTGCAGTGTTTCATACATATTGCTAGGCCGTTCCTTACACACTGATTCTGACTATGGATTGCTCCATTTACCTGATCAAGATGGGGAATGATTACTTTTCCTAGACACCTGATCCCACATCTGGTATATCCAAGGGTTTGTGTTTGCCTTGAATACTATTTTGTATTCCGTATATGAGTGCGAGATTGATCACTGTTCATTATCTTCACTTTTCATTCACATACCTTTGTATTATGCTTTGTGCAAGTCGTAATATAATCAGTGGGATCTGATGCGAATCAGTTGGACAAGTCGAGCAGCACCTATCCACTTAGGTGCCCGACTAAATTTAAACTGGAAAGTTTGAAGTCAATGGGTTCCACTTATCACAATTCTGTACCACGAAACTTAAAAATAAGAAATAATTGAATGTATAATTTACTACTGCATTTCTGAAGATGTATTTCCAATTAATGAAGAAAACCACTTCGAAATCAACTTCACTCTATCCCTGTGAATACATTCTCCATGTTGTTACTGATAAGAGACAGTAGCGACATAGATATATAACGTGCTTGTCAAATAAGTAACACAGTTATTGGAAACACTATTTTGTCAAGATGTCGTTCTCTGTCATGTTGACTCTACTTGCTGTAATTATTGGGTTTTCGCGTGCTTTCCTAATGAACGAAGGGGGTGGAAATGAAATGATATCGGAGATAGCACAATTACGAGAAGAGATTTCTCAACTGGCCACCCAGGTGAAATCCTCCTGTGGATGTGCTGTGTTCCTTGGGTCTCGTTGCCCTGATGGTTGGGCCATGTTTTCAGGCTCTTGTTACTATTTCGGTGTTGTTCCAAAGTCATGGCAGGACTCCGAGGTAGCATGTGAGCGACTTGGCGGCCATCTTGCGACTGTCCATTCCACTGAAGAAGAACAATTCATACTAGATTATGTTAAACGTGAAAGGAAAACTTTGGTAGACATGTCACATGGCTACACGTGGCTCGGTGGACACGATTTCCTACAAGAAAGCAACTGGATGTGGATAACGGATGAAGTTTTTAACTTTACAAACTGGAGGGCTGGAAACCCGAACAACGGAGGAGCTGCCCTTAATGAAGATTGCCTTGACATCAGTGGAGACGGGTGGAATGATAACAGATGCGACAATAAACTTAACTATGTCTGTGAACGGAACCCGTTTTAATTTTTTGACATTTCGTGAAAAAGGTTGTCGTTATTCTCAGTATGCATTATATCAATTCATATCTACTGAAGAAATATTTGTGTTATGACGATTGTTCCAGAGCCTTTAAACATTTTTTTGTTTGATTATAAAATCATTTGTACTGTAAATTAAAGTGAAATTACTAATCGCCGGAGAAGTATTTGATTTGTATTTCTATACAAACTTTCAAAAGTAAATATGTGTATGTATTATCAGCTTCATCATGCTTAAGTTGCTGTACAATGGAGGTATTTTATCTTTCGATCTGACGATGGAATTCTATCCCCTATTTAATTCGTATGCCACCTTTGCCTTCTATGAGATACTCTATAGAGTTTACATGTGTATTGAAGATTGCTACTAAGAATGAAATGCAAGAAATTCACAGAATTTAATTTTCCCTCCAACATGTCACAACTTAGTTAGCAAAAATATATCCCATGTTTCAATCAAAATAATCTTTATTCTTAGATTGTGCATTTTGCATCTTGGAAAATATTTGTGTAGTTCCTTATTCAAATTTTGAAACAATTTTGTAACGAAATAGCTTGTGATTGATTGATTGTTTCTTGCTTATAGCCGCTTGAGCAATGTTTCAGCTATCCTGCGGCTGACTCTATATAAATGAAAAGGCATGTTATAAAATCAGTATTTATTTAAAAAGAAATGCTATTTGAAAACATGTTAAAATATGGTACTAAAAATGTCTAGATATCACTGTTTAAAAACCATCATCATCTAGTTATAATTTTGTACAATCAATTTTTTCTTCACAACTTTTGATAAAAACCAGTTTCATGTAGGAATCCTAAAATTTTATTTAAATCAACATTATTAAAAAGATCTTTCATAGACTGCGTATCAAAATAATTATTTCTTATCAGAACTGTATCTCCACATTCTAATAAAATATGTTTGATTGTTTGAGGACATTGGCAGAAGACACACTCAGGTGGATCTTCCCTTTGTAGAAGAAACGAATGTGTTATCCGCGAATGTCCTATTCTAAATTTAGTAATAACTACTTCATCTCGACGTTTAAGAACACTATGTTGTGTTTTACTAACTACAGGATTAATATTGTGTAGCTTGTTATTTACCTTTTCATCCCAATCAGATTGCCACAAATGTTTTACATATTCTCTAATTAAAGTTTTAAGGTCTGTGTAAGGAATTTTAAAATCAGTAATTGGTAATTGTAATGCTTGTTTTGCAGCAATATCAACTTTAGTGTTTCCACGTATCCCAATATGACTTGGTATCCAACAAAACACCACATTATACCCTCGACGTTTTAGCACCACATATTCTTTCAAAATGTTATAAATATACGGGTGGTCAATTTTACAATTTTTAATTGCTTGAAGACAAGAAAGGGAATCGGAATAAATAACATATTTTTTGTGTTCTGACTGTTTTATAAAATTAATTGCTAATTGAATAGCTTTTGCCTCAGCTGTAAAAATTGAACTGTTATCCGGCAAACGCACGGAAAAGATATCATTTCTATGAACAGCAGCGGAGGCAACTTTATTTTTGTCTTTTGATCCACCTGTATAAATTTCATTTGGGATTGAAAAACTGTCTTTCAGTTCTTTAAACATTTGAATAAATTCAAGTGAATTTGTGTCTGATTTTTGTCTTTCGATAGATCTAAATTAACAGTAGGTTTTGAAAGTTCCCAAATTGGGATATGTGGAATTTGCAATTCAGAAATAACATTTAAATCTATTTTAGAGTCTTTAATATATTTTTGGAGTCTCAATCCAAGTGGTGTAATGACTTTGGTCTTTTCGTTATATTTCATTTCAAATTTAGGATGGAATACACAGTTATATGATGAGTGTTTGGGATTGGAACGAAGTTTAATGATATACTGAAGACTTAATTTTATACGTCGATTTTTTTAGTGAAGGTTCGTTTGCTTCTACATAGATGCTATCTATGGGAGAGGTTGGAAAAGTTCCTAAACAGATACGTATACCTTGGTTATGAATTGCATCTAAGGCTTGGAGATACGATTTCCTAGCAGATCCATAAACTATACATCCATAATCTAACTTGGATCGGATTAGAGATCTATAAAGTTGAAGTAAAACATTTTTGTCTGCACCCCAATGGGTATTGCCGACAACCTTTAAAATATCAAGTGCTTTAGAACATTTAGTTTTAAGCATCTGAATATGTGGAATAAAGGATAATTTACTATCAAAAATTACTCCTAAAAATTTAAATTCTTTAACTATTTTGATTGGACTTCCATTTAATCTGAGTTCTGGATCATTATGGTGTTTACGTTTTTGACAAAAATGAACGCCTGTTGTTTTTGATTTTGAAAATTTAAAACCATTATTGTCTGCCCAGTCCTGAATTTTATTTAAGCAAAGTTGAAGTTGTCTTTCTATACTTGACATATTTTTTGAACGATATGAAATACCGAAGTCATCTACAAACAAACAACCTTCGATATCATTTTTAAGTACCTGTGCTAAACTATTAATTTTAATAGTGAATAATGTTACGGATAAAATACTTCCTTGTGGAACACCATTTTCTTGATCACGTAAGTCAGAGTAAGTGGATCCTAAGCGAACCTTAAATTGACGTTCTTTCAAAAAGTTTGAGACAAATATTGGTAAATTACCTCTTAATCCCATATTGTGGAGATCTTTTAAAATCCCATACCTCCACGTTGTATCATATGCTTTTTCTAAATCGAAAAATATTGATACAGCATGTTCATTATTGATAAAAGCATTACGAATAAATGTTTCAAGTTTAACAAGATGGTCTAATGTACTTCTCTGGCCTCTGAAGCCGCATTGAATATCTGTAAGTAGGTGTTTTGACTCCAGAAACCAGACAAGTCTGTCATTAATCATTCTTTCTATGGTTTTACATATACAACTTGTAAGAGCTATTGGGCGATAATTTGATGGATCACTGATCTTTCCCCGGTTTTGGAATAGGTATAATAGCTTCTTTCCAAGATTTTGGAAAATTGCCCGTTTCCCAAATTTTATTAAATATTGACAGAAGACATTTTAGACTACTTTCCGGAAGATGTTTAAGTATTTGATAGTGTATTTCGTCTGGACCTACAGCAGTATCATGTGATTTTGACAAAGAACATTTTAATTCTTCTATGGAGAATGGTGTGTTATAATTTTCTAAATTATCTGAAGAAAATTTTAAAGTTTTCTTTTCTTCTCTAATTTTGACTTCAATAAATTTGGCAGACATATGTTCTGTTGATGAATTTTTAGATATAGAATTTGCAATGGTATTGGATATGTCTGTAACATCAGTAATTATGTCATTATTGACTTTTAAATGAGTGAATTTTTTACTTGTATTTTTGCCTTTAATCTTTTTAATTGGATTCCAAACTTTATTAATAGGGGTGTGTGAATTTAATTTAGAAACAAAGTCTTTCCATGAATTTTTCCTGCTTGTGTTATAGGTTCTACGGGCTTTTGCTTTACATTTCCTATAATTATCTAAATTTGTGTTGGACGGGGATACATTAAAACGTTTTCCCGCTTTTTTTCTGTTTTTGATCGCCTCATTACATGCATCATTAAACCATGGCTTTTTAATTTTCTTCGAATTTGTCGAGATTTTTGGAATAGCCTTTTCACTATTCTCTAAAACGATATTTGTAAATTTTAAAATTGGATCATTTTCATTGATTAATGTACCTTCCTTTATTTTTTCAATACAAAGTTTGTCAAATAGATTCCAATCTGCTTTATTTAGCTTCCACTTTTGGTTTTGATTATTATTGGAAGGGATTACATCTTCAATTAAAATGGGGAAATGGTCACTGCCACACAAGTCGTCGTGGACAGTCCATGAAAGGTCACAAGCTAAAGTAGGATCTGTTAAAGAGATGTCAATAGATGTATAAGAACCATTTCCAGGATGAAGATGGGTATTGGAACCATCATTTAAAATACAAAGATTATTTTGATTTGCAAAATCCTCTAGCTTTTTGCCTTTATCAGTTAACTTATCACTACCCCACAAGGGATTATGACCATTAAAATCTCCCTTAATGAGATAAGAAGAAGGAAGATGACTGATTAAATTGTTTAACTCTTGTAATTCTAATTTGTATTGTGGGGGAATATAAATTGAACACAGTGTAATGGTTTTATGAAGAGAAACACGAACTGCTGTAGCCTGTAAATTAGTTTTAAGTTTGATTTCACTGTGTAAGATATTGTTTCTTACACATATTGATGCCCCACCCTTTGCTCGATCGTCACTTGGGTCATAACAGTTATATAAGGAGTAATGTTTCAAAGTTATATTGTCACTTTCTTTAAGGTGTGTTTCTTGAAGACAAAAAGCTACGGGATTAAATTTTTGTATAAGAAGTGATATTTCATTAAAATTGATTTTTAAACCTCGACAATTCCATTGAATGATTTTAGATGGATGCATTAAGATTTAAGTTAATTTGATCTTTGATCTGGATCTTGATGGTGAGAGGCTATGGCTTCTGGACTGAGAGGAGGAAGTGTCCATCTTCTCATCATCCAGAAAGCTAAATCTGTTATGAACAGATATGGGATCCCTCATCCCTTTCGGGATTCTATCACTTCTTATGAGTGGTTTGGCGGACTTTTTTGATGACTCTGAGTCTTTGACAGTCTTTTGTTCAGATTGCTTATGAACTTTTTTTTGAACATTTAACTCTTGTGGTTTCTGTGAAATTTGTGGCTTGGAGGAGTCAGAAGAGGAAGCAGCAGCTGCAGAAGAAGAAGCAGCAGTAGAAGAAGCAGAAGAAGTAGAAGAAGACGTGTCAACAAGATTTTTCACAGTTGCAGTCGAATTATTCTGCTTGGTAGATGTAATTGCCAGATCTGTTTGGCATGCAATCTCTTTTGTATTTTTCTTTTTTAAAACAGCTGCATATGAAGTATTTGGATGCAGAGATTGATAAAGTTTTCTTGCATCCGGGTAGCTGAGGTGTTTTTCAACTTTTAATTTTTGAATTTCCTTTTCCTTTAACTAAACGCTACATTGTTTTGATGAGGATAGGTGTTTTTCCCCGCAATTGACACATTTAGGTTCTTTTTGGCATCGATCGTCTACACAGTCTTCAGAACCACATCTGAAACATACATTTTCATATCTACACCGATCTGATGAATGGCCAAACTTTTGGCAGTTGAAACAACGTAAAGGATTCGGTATAAATGTTTCTACTTTCAAGGAGTAATATCCAATTTTGATTTTATCAGGATGGTTTGGTGTGTCAAAATCAAGAATATAGGTGTTAATTGGAATAACTTTCCCATTTTTCTTGATTGTAATTCGTTTGGTAAAAAGAACACCTTGAGATTTCAACTCAGTAGTAATTTCTGTCTCCTCCAAGTCACAAAGTCCACGACCTTTGTCTCTGATGACACCTTTTCTTAGATTTAATCGGATGCTCGGTGTTCCAATGGCCTTAATTCCGCCAAATTTCAAAACGGATTGTAGAACTAATGATTGTTTTCTGTTTTTACGTTCAACCAAAAGAGTTTCATTTTTCATTTTTTTAACTGATTGGGCTTCTCCAATGATCCCTTTTAATGTTTTGTCGATGACAAACGGTGAAAGTTTCGTGATGTGTTTTTCATTTTCATCCAAGGTTGATAGAATAATAAATCTCGCCCAATCTGTTGTTCGTTCTGAGTCAGACTCAGAGTCATCGTCTTCCACAAGTCGTCTTTTGTTGTTTTTTTGTGCCATGATTAAGTTTAATTGGTTCAGCACCATTGCTCCCCGCCCGCCTCGGAGCGATGACTTCTTCCGGGGACATACCAGCAGAAGAAGAACACCAAGAGGATACAACGGTGTTATATTCAGATGGACAAATCCACCCAATTGACCCTAGCCACCGCCTAAACGATATCAATAGATTGAAATTGTATATTATTTGTAACAAGTTGTCTTCTGTGCAAGACAAGAAGACAAGGATTTTCCAATTTATTACTATCACCATTAAACAATGAAGAATAAACAATGAAGAATACAGTGATCTGAAAACAGGAAAATATTAACCAAATAGTCACTAAAATTGATGGATATCGTTTAAGCTAGGCGTGACCAGCCGATTGAACGTGCCGAGCCAAACACGTCCGCCCGTTTAGATGAAATTAGGGCCAAAGTGGAGTGTTGGTCAATGAGCGTTGTAACCTTAACACCCATCAACCTCAGCCACCAGGATCCCCTCTTCCACCGACACGGGTCACATCCCACGGCAAACAGGACGCCTCTTTTAGTCGCCTTTTACGATCAAGCAGAGGATACTGTGGGCCAATTCTTATCTCCCCGGACCCACACGGGGCCGAAATAGCTTGTGGTTTCTCTTTGTAAATGCACGTGACTTTAAAGAAAGGAGTTGATTATGGCATGTGAAGTTAAATTTGAAATTTATGTTAAGAAACTGGGTATTTTCATAAGATCCCTCCCTGCTCAAAGGCCAAAGCACCGAGCATAGGCCTAAATCTTGCAACCCTTCACCGGCAATGGTGACGTCTCCATATGCGAGGAAAATTCTTGAACGGGATAAACAATATAGATTATCAATAAATCAATCAATCAATTCTTGTTATATCTTAATCATGAACTATTCACAATTTGAAACATTTCACTAGCATTAATTTATGAATATTGCAAATTCACGTAACTGTAATATTAAACACATTCATATCGGTGCCAATAACAGCTCAATTTCTGATTTGATTAGACAATGGATAAATAAATTGGTAGTATTAAACATATATAATAATAATAATAAAAGTAATATAGTTTAGCTGTAAAGTAAAGGAGTTAAACTTATATTGGTGTATGACGTAAGACGGGTCGATCGCCATGGCCAGATAGCTCGGATAGAACACCTGACTAGAGAATCAGGGGGGTCGGGTTCGAATCCCGGTCTTGTACGTTGCATTTACTCCCTTCCTGCTACTGGTGAATGTTGGCGCTCGTTGGGTTTAAAAAAATAGCTCACAAGTTTGCCAATTTTTCAAACCCAACACGGCCATTATTTACCTCAAGCTCAATAACCCTGTAATGAAAAAGTGAAGATAACGAACAATGACCAATCTGTTCATTCTAGAAAAGAATGCAAAATTAAAAGAAAGGAAACATGGACCTCTGGACACACCAAAGGTGGAATGAATGCCGTGGAAGAGTAAACATCCCCTGTTGACTGATCACACCCATAGCAAGACCTGTATCTTGATCGGGTAAACGGAGTAATCCGTAGTGAAAATCAGTATGTTTATTATGATGAACGGCATGAAACGCGACTGACAGACCTAATGACGGGTTGTACTTATCAATGATATCGTTATTAAGACGTCGAACGTGCTCGGGAGCCTTCTAGCGACCATGCAGGATTTTGCCGCTAGACTGCCATTCATGCAATCTCAATGGACGAAGTCAAACGGTGCCTATTGGGTTTGAACGTTTCTTACGATTCCAGACTTTGAAACATTGAATTTAATTGATATTTATTCATATGATAATTCAGTTAACTACGTTAAATTAGAATTATGAAATTCACCTAGTTGTAAATGCCCATTAACATCCTAATATTGTATAATTGTTACAATGTACATCATACATGAATAGAATATGTAACTTTTATAAACTATTAATCTCACTCTGAGGCAGTGATATTCTTTTCAGCAGTTTTCGCCTGCAAGTTTTCGATTATAGCCTTTGTGAAGTAACTAGTCTTAAGGGTATTCTATCTAGCAAGAAGGGGTATGAACTTTTTAGGATAAGTTACTTCAGCCCAAGCTCTCTCTTTATTTATTTTCATGTGATTAAACACATTTTGCTGTCATTTTACAAATTATGTTAATGCTTTATTAAAGCACCTAACAATAAGGAAATTCCTCCTGCGGCACTCAAATACTTTTTCTCCTACTTTTTCTGGTTTACCCTCAAAATTTATTGAGAACCTTGTTGTGTCTATTGCACTCGACGGCTTCGTGGCCCTTCATAACTTTGATAGCGAATATAGAATTTGTGAAATGCTGATATTAAACTAGACTGTTGAAACCGCTGTAACATAAACTTATTTGTTAGTAGCCTACCTCGATTAAAAACTTATCATACGCAGAACATGTTCGTGTATATTGAATCAATTGAGCGATATAAATACCATATGCAGATGATAATGGTATATTACTACATAAAAAGGGTGAGTTAACTATGGAGAATCTGAAGTCATCCCGAATGTCATCGATGATCGGTAGTTTGCCGTTAGCATTCATAAGATATGCAGATAGGAAGCATATGTGGAAGACTCTGTGGTGTATTTGATTTCGAGTTCAGTGGGATATACACTGACTCCACAATGTTAATAGATAAAACATTGTCGATATATTCGATGACGAGTTGAAGGCCAGAGCAATTTTTTCTTCTCGTGTAGAAGCTTTGAATAAATAAAATATGAACAGTTCAGCTAATAAAGGAGTACAATTCGTGCCCATGAGAATTCTACCAAATTGTTGGAAGACCTGGTCAACAAAGACTATGTAGATATTGTCAATGGGGAAATCCAACATCTTTTTAATGTCAACTTGTGCAAAGTATCATCTAGAGTGGTGTTTAACAAATGATACATTTGTGTTCCGTTTTTGTTGTAGAAGCAGCTGTCTATGATATCAAAAAGCCTAGTCTTTAAATTATTGCGAGAGATGGATGATATGAAGGGTGGAAGTCCTATTTTGGATTGATTGATTGTATATTGTTTAACGTCCCGCTCGAGAATCTTTCACTCATATGGAGACGTCACCATTGCCGGTGAAGGGCTGCAATATTCAGGCCTATGTTCGGCGCTTATGGCCTTTGAGCAGGAAGTGATCTTTAACGTGGCACACTTGCTGCGATACGGGACCTCGGTTTATTCGGTCTCATCCGAAGGACCACCCCATTTAGTCGCCTCTAACGACAGGCAAGGTGTACTGAGGATTTATTCTGACCCGGATCCCCACGGGATGAAAACGTTTTGTATATTTCAAATATATCAATAAAAGATTCTCGAGCGGGACGTTAAACAATATATAATCAATAATATAATAATCAAATATATCAAATGTTCGTTAGAATTTTTTAGCATCCAAATTTAATTTACACCACTTATGGCATATGTAGTGGAAGTTGCTCCTTCACGCCAGTTAATATTTTCGTGAGGAGCAACAATAGTGGCTTTGTAGAACATTTACGGGATCCAGCAGTGTATCTTTGTAAGGGTTTTTGTGGAGTTTGGGAATCCAGTGTAGGTATTGTTACTCGTATTCATCCGTCTCATTAACTGGGATATTAAATATGTTTAAAATTTAAGCATGAATTTGAAGAATTTCATATTTTGAAAGGGCAGTAGTGTAAATGCGATTACTAAATGTGGAATCAATGCCAAGTTAGTTTACAATGCAGTTGTAATAATGTTTGATAGATTGTTTTCCGAAACACTCATCAATTTTTCAGTTATCTGGTGGCGTCCTGGAGAGAACCCAGATGCAATGTACCCGGGAAGAGACCAACGACCTTCCGAAAGTAAACTGGCAATCTTTCTCGCAAGCGGTTGTAATAATGAGTCTTACAAACAAATACAACGATGTTACAAGCTTTGTCAGCTGGAACCAAAACATATTCCTCGTGTAACCTATCTTAATCTTTTTAGTTAGCAGAAGGATAGATGATACGCGTTTTCATTTTGATATGTCTGATAGAGGATTTTAATATTCTTATACTTTTGGATGAAATGTCGCAGACTCTGTATGAAGCAGTAAGTAGATGAAATGTCACCGCCTTTTCGTGAAGTAATGACGAAATGAAATTTCACTAACTATCGCTATCAATGATGCAGTGATTGCCGCTAAATGTCGCTAAGGCTTTAAAGGACACAGTTTTTTGCAGAGATGTTAAAAAAGAAAAGGGTATAGCAGGAAAAGAAAGTTTTCGTTGTTTCGTTGTAGAAAGGTTGATCATGGCGTCTTTGTGATTTTACAAAATACTAAAGAACAAGTAAAATACATATTTTGATGGAGCTTATTAATTGTTGATTCTTCATGTTTGAAACCTGCTTATTATTCTTATTTGTTGCGAGGGGCCTCCGTGGCCGAGTGATTAGAGCATCGGGCTCAAAATCACAAAGCCTCTCAACTCTGTCGGCGCGTGTTCGAATCTCGGCCGCGGCGTTATGTGAGCAAGTTTGCTAGTTTACTTGCAGAAGGTTGGTGGTCTCATCCCAGGTACATTTGTATCTGGGTTCTCTCCTCCACCAACAAAAACTGGACGCCACCAGATAACTGGAAAATTGTTGAGTGTGGCGGAAAGCAATAATCAATCAATCAATCAATATTTGTTGCGAGGTGTAGTCCTCACTCTGATATTCTAGTTTAGATGATAGGTAAAACACACTAGTATATTTAGGCACATATGCAATGAATATTCAGAGTAGAGTGGAACAGAATTGCTGTGAAAAGTTTTCTCCGTTGGTATGAGTTTGATATAAATATTTGCTCCGTTCGCCATCACAGGTATTACGAGAAAGGCATTTCCACCTTAACAGCTCAGTCACATATTTGTTATCAGAAGCATGCTTACATGATGACGGTTCCCTGTTTGCCGTGTTTTGTTCTTTAAGCATTTGATTTGAATATATTTATAAATTGATATGTAAAACAGGCTCAACAAACGGGTTAATCATAGCAAATAGCTTTGTTGATAACCACTTTTTGTCTACCGTCTAACCATGTAACGACCATATTTAAATTAAAAAAAGAAATTAAACTTTAAGGCACATACTTTTCACTTGGTTGACCAGGGTTAACTGTGTTGATTGCTTAATATGTCATTTTCGACAATCTTGTCTTTGCGTTTTACATTTGATGTGGTTTCCGTATCAACCCTGGGGATGGAAACGAAATTCTTGAGGAAATTTCACAATTATGAGGAATGGTCTCATTATTAACCACCCAGGTGAAATCCTCCTGTGGATGTGCTGTGTCCCTTGGGTCTCGTTGCCCTGATGGTTGGGCCATGTTTTCAGGCTCTTGTTACTATTTCGGTGTTGTTCCAAAGTCATGGCAGGACTCCGAGGTAGCATGTGAACGACTTGGCGGCCATCTTGCGACTGTCCATTCTACTGAGGAAGAACAATTCATACTAAATTATGTTAAACGTGAAAGGAAAACTTTGGTAGACATGTCACATGGCTACACGTGGCTCGGTGGACACGATTTCTTACAAGAAAGCAACTGGATGTGGATAACGGATGAAGTTTTAACTTTACAAACTGGAGGGCGGGAAACCCGAACAATGCAAACGGAAATGAAAATTGTCTTGATCGTAGTTTTGATGGGTGGAACGATAACGATTGTTCCAAAAGCTTGAACTATATTTGTGAACGGAACACGTTTTAATTGCTTGAGACTTGTGACCAGGATTTTGAGTTTTCTTGACTACCTTTATGCAAGAAATACAATATGTCATATATAGATGGGGGTAATGTATTTAACATCACCACTTCTTTTCTCATTACAGAACATGAATTTAGATGAGTACCACTTTGCATTAAACTTGCTATGGATAGTTCTTGTGAGAGAAAATAAACTTAGTCTCAGAAACACGTGTCATGTTTTAAGAAAGTTTTCACAGCACTGTTTAATTCATTTTCCATGAAAGATTATTCAGTCTACACGTGCGAAGGATTAGAAATACTAACTATGTGTTTAAAACGTAATGTCTAATCTTGCACCATATCAAGGTAATATTAAATACACAGAATAGATTTGTCATACAAACCTCGTGATTGTTAATGTTTTTTGCGAACGTTTATTAACCAGAGAAGATGGCATAATGTCATGTTTTTGTGTCCATCTCCCAATAGAGGAACTTCTGGTTAATGATTACAAATAACGCTATTCGAATCACTCGTGATGCCCGTACGAGATACTTTGTTTCCTAATGACTATAATCGTATTGTATGCGCCAGTATCAACTATAGTTATATTTGCTGGGGTGTGTTAGTTTATACCTATAGTTTTGGGCCTATACCATATTGTGGAATTCACGACCCAGGCTAGGGTCATGGGTTCTGATGCTAAAACAGGGTTTTGTGGCCCATATATTGAAAATGTGTTGTTTCTGTTGATTGATGGACATAAAAAACAATCAAAGTACACAGTGGTAATAAGGGGAAAAACTACCGAATTGTGAAAATCAAAAAAATCCTAGGGATAGAGTGGAGCTGTATGGCTCGCATAATAAAAATGTGTTATTTTTTTAAAAATAAATATTCAGGATGTCAAACAACCACACAGAGAACATAATTAATATGACAGTGGAGGATAGGGTTACAAGACTTGGGTTCTTTTCTATCTTTTGTTGACCGGTCGCGGTAGCTCAGTGGTTAGAGCGTTCGCTTCGTAACCGGGAGGCCGCGAGTTCGAGCCATGGCCGCGTCAAACCTAAGACGAAAAATAGGTAGTGACTGCTTCTTCGCCAAACGCTCGGCATTTAGAACTGAGAATCACGGGTCTTTCGGATATGACCTTAAAAACGGAGGTCTCGTGTCACGGTAGGCGTTGGCACTGCTATGGCCCTGAGCGCTAAACATAGGTCTAAATTTGTGGAACTTCACCTACAGCTGGTGACGTCTCAATATGAGTGAAAAATTCTCGACGGGACGTAAAACAAACAAACAAACAAAAACAAACTATCTTTTGTTGTCAGTGCTAGAATCATCCACTTTTACACACACTTATAGCCCTAACATATAATAATAACAATATTACACACTGACAATTATACCAGAACTTTAGACAATTCCTAAGTCATCTTGACAATAAATAATATTAAAAATATAAATGAAAATGCACCCATTTCTCTTTGTAAATAATACAATTATATAATATCAACATATTAATACCTAAACCTTCTAAAAACAAGTATATATTTCTACACTTAATAAAAAATAACTACTTTACCTACAATGCCTCTATGTAAAAAAAAAATACCACCTTAAGCTAGAGTGGGGCTTTAGGGCTCATATAAAGTAAAAACGTCTTATTTTGTACATCTTGTTCTTGGCTGTTAAACATCAGTTAATCAGATTGGGAACTTGGTAATAATGCCGAGAGAATCTTCTACCGTTCATATTTCCTTTGGCTAGGTACTGTGATGCTAGAATGGGACTCAATGGTTCATTCAATGAATGTGTAATATTTCTTTAAAATTATTCTAAGGTTTTAAGCACCAAATAACTTATATGGAAGTCTAGAATCTAGACTGCATAGTTATAATAAGTTGGACACGTCTACCAAAACTGAAGTGTCTGGTCTGTGTATCGAGAGTTCACGTCCCAGAATGGGACATTTAGTGAAAAAGCATTGATTATTTTGAAAAGTATTCTCCGTTACTTCTGAACGTACAGCAAACAAGATAAGGCGATAGAGATATCACTGTAAACATGGTTTAGATGATATATAGGAGTCACCATGTCTGTCTGTTTGTTTACACGTTCATTTCTGTCCTTTCTTTCAACTTTGCAATAACGTAGTAATAACACACTATGTGCCTTATGATTTGATATCATTTTACAAAATATAGGTTCAATAATTAAGAAAATTATGATAATCAAAACAAAAGGCAGATTATTTCTAACAGCGTAGTATTTATATAGGTCAGGGCCATGTAAATCGATCGATCTTCTAGAAAAAAAAGATGCTGAAAACAATATTGATTTTTTGTAGAATCTACACCGAGTTCTGCAACATTTTCAATCTACGGTTGTTAGAGAACGTAAATGTCACAATGATAACTAAATATAGTAGTCTTCGACCATTGTTGACAACATTTCATATTTTCAACATGTGATTCGGAAATCATGGATGTGCCAAGTTGCGTCTTTGTTCTTATTGGTCTGATGTTTTGTATGAAGTGCAGTTTTGGTGAGTATGATTTTTCCCCATCGTGAGATCGATTCTACGTTGCATTTCTTGAATGTTTGTATTGATTGCATGCACTACAGATACGGAGCATAAGATACTACTATAATATCAAATTATTGTTAATTATGACAAATACATGCAACAGCCAGCTTAGATAAGTGGTTATTCAATAGGTACAGTAAATATCAAAATACTTGACTTTGCTTTTCCTTAATAGTTTTAAATATTCTATGGAGTTGGTGTTGTTTTACAACAATACAAAAAGAAAATGAATATTGCATATAAAACGAATAGATAAATAAAATTAAATGCATATAAAAATACATTTAACAGCTGATATCTATATATGTATGATTGATAAATACACAACTAAGTTAAAACATCTACATAAATGAAACGTGATTTGTGACAGTAGATTCTTCAAGGAACTATACAACACCGGTTTTATGTACAAATTGGACAAGTCTTAAATATCTTGGATTTGTATCAAAATATTGTCTCGTAGTATCTATTGTGAAACTTTGCAGTATCACAACTTTCACTAACGTAATTCATTACACACAAGTTTTGAAAGGAACTGCGTCGTGTATTTTATTTTTTGTAGATGAAAACATTTTTGTAAATTGCTTACTACTTGTCGATTCTTTATCCAACACAGACTAGAAATAAAATTTCCGAATTGAAATAGAACTTTCTAAACATACAGTTATTGTAAGTAACTGAAACTCTATATTTGAAATGCTGGTATAGTTATGCTAAGGAAGCGTTCATAAAACTTAAGCCTTGATAAAAAACAATTCACAACAAATTATATCCATATGTATATTCCATTAATATCAACATTGGCCCATATAGTGGTATCTTGCATTGAAATTTAAGTTTATGATTAGGCAAACTACACACACACACACACACACACACAGAGAGAGAGAGAGAGAGAGAGAGAGAGAGAGAGAGAGAGAGAGAGAGAGAGAAGAAAAAAGAAATTCATTACTCTTAGACATAAAATCTCGTATCATTTTAAGTGCAAAAAGTTCACTAATAATTTTAGTAGATTTATACAATATTTTAAGCATTCATATTGTAAAATCTATATACTCCTTTAATTATGATGAAAACTAGTTTTGTGTTTCAGTCCCACACATTGATACAATTTTAAAAAAGATCGAAAAACACATTGAATTGGAATTTGTAAAATTGTAATTTTTCGTATGATTGCAAAACCAGAAAAAAAATATTCGAACGCAATTGATGTTATTGCTTTCATGACCATATGGTATATTATAACTGTTCAACACGAATTCATACAAATTATCAAATAAATCATTGTGTTTGTGAATAAACATCTAGCTGTCCCTAACTCCTCCGTGGGAGCATTTTATATCGTTATATTAAGTGCTACTTAAATAACATAGTTCAATAAATTCCTGAAGTTACAAAATCTGTGGGTACCTCATCCCATTCATTCCAATTCATGACTTGCATAAGTAGTTTGTCAACTTCCACTAATCAGTTTTCATAATGTCTATCGGAATACAAACTTCCGAGAAAACATTTACCGTCTCTTTTACGATAATATCTCATGCTATGTGATAGTATTCATTTTGAATAGTGTATAAATACACACCGACTGTCACTGTAGCGATAGAAGGCGATATATTTATATCCTCAGAGGGAATCCTTAGTAGCTCCCGATTTACGCGGAAGTGAACAATAACTGCGGGTTTTGATTGCTTATTTTTTGTGGGTTTTTATTTTCGTTTTTACTAATCTTTTTATTATTATTTTTTCAGATATTACATATTTTGAAATGTGAACGTTCAAATAAGGTTGTGCCAGCGGTTTGGTTAATTATAATTAATTTGGTTAATCGTAAATGGTGATGACGTTCAATTTAGCGGATTTTCGTTTTCAAACAATTCATTATCGGTTGCCTTTAGGTTTCTACCTAATGCGCATGTCAATTTCAAAATCGGTAACAACTCATTTATTACAAGGTCTTAAGTACTTCTACTCATTGCGATTCATTAGTTATAAATTTTCGTTCTGTATGCAAACATAGCTATTGAATTTGCCAAAGGCAAATTCAAGATCATTGAGAAAGGAGATAGTAATTGCTTTCTATCCTTACGTGGCTATTCAGTGTCTGGCCCCTAGCGATTGGTCATTGATTTTGGAATAATGATCGTAATTTAGCCATTCACGGTATATAACTAATTATTGACGAATCACTCCCTCCTCTTGGTAGCTTTTGGCATTGCACTGACACGCAGGGGGAAACAGTGTCTCCGTTACTTTTTTTTTAAGTTTGTGAATGATTTATATCAGACAATTGACCTAGTGTTGATCTACAGAAGTTAAATTTAGTTTTGGTTATGAATGCAGATGATATGGTGATTTTTGCTGAATCTTCAGTAGATTTACAAACAATGTTAAACTTTCTATACCGACGAATGAAACTTGTACATCAATGTAACAACAGCCAAAGTTGTAGTTTTTGAGAAATGGTGGCAAATATCACAATGAATATTGGACATACAATAACGTAAAATTAGAAATTGCTAATGAAATTTAATCAATTAGGCCTTTTCCTTAATTATAATAATAAAACTTTAAAATAAATGTTTGCAAAAAAGTGCTGCTGATGAAGATAGAAAAGTATCGTTTGAAATTTTTAGCGCATTTAAAGAGCATGAGTCTAATATAGTAACGCTATAGATCCGAACTGTGGGGTTTTACAGATGTGCCGATGCAGAAAAGGTCTTAAATATTTTGTAAAAATACCATTGGTGTCGGAAAGAAGACCTCATATAACATGGTTTATTTTGAACTTGGACGTTTGCCATTGAATGTTACAATGAAACTTCGAATTTTCAAATCTTGGTTAATGTTAAGAACAACCGACTATTGTATTCTCAAGTCTTGTTATGAAATGTTTGTGGTACAAAATGGCAAATGGATTTTACAAATTAAATTGAATTATCACACCAATTAAGCTATAATTAGCGAAACCTTTAGATAAAAAATACAGGAATTTGTTAATCGACTTTAGGTTGTCTAACCATCTATTGAGTATTGAATTAGGTAGATACCATGACGTAACCAAATCTACTAGATTCTAATCTAATGACACATGGCGTGATCTTCATCATACTGAGGAAGAATTTCATTTTATATTAAGAAATCTACTGTATAAGGATTTGAGGGGAAATTTTTGAAAAAAAAACTTTATCATTCTAGACCGAATGTCTTAAAATCAATTCAGTTGAGTACTGGTAATGTCAACGGTCTGTTGAAATTGGGAAAACTTTTGAATATTGCTACACTATTAAGAAAAAAGTTATATTGACTTTTTATTTTTTCACTTGTTTACTTTCTCCACACACACATCTCTCTCTCTCTCTCTCTCTCTCTCTCTCTCTCTCTCTCTCTCTCTCTCTCTCTCTCTCTCTCTCTCTCAATTACCCGTAGGGTGGTTAGAGCATCGCGCTTAAAATTCACGAGGCCTCTCACTTCTGGTCGATTCTCGCTCGCGCCGATATATGTGAGTCAGTTTGCCAGTTTACTTTCGGAACGTCGCTGGTCTCTTCCCGGGTACATTGTATATGGGTTCTCTCTTCCATCAATTAAAAATGACACCACCAGATAACTGTTGAGTGTGGCGGAGAATAACAAAAAATCAATCAATTACCTGGAAATTTTGTGGTACTCGATACTCCGATAGTCAGTTGGCTGAAATAAATAAAGACATGTACGTTTTATACAATAGTCAGATTGTTTAAAATCTTAATCATATTTTAAATATATACAGTAAGACATATCAAATATTCATCACTTCCATTTTCTTGTTTATTTTATATGCTCAACAACAACAACAACAACAACACACACACGTATATATATATATATATATACATATACATACATACATATATATATATATATATATATATATATGCGCATATACTTCATCATACATGTGTTCAAGTTGAACGCACGCTAAATTCTGAAACTCTTTTTTAAAAGTTAGAAGTGTGTGTGAATCGACCAATTATATTTGACAAATCTGTTTTGAAGCCTGCAATAGTGGATGGTACGGAGATGGTTGTCTGTTGGAATGCCCATCTAACTGCAGGGAAAACGTGTGTGACGTCACACAAGGAACGTGCTCCAACTGTACTGACGGATGGACAGGGAATTACTGCGACCAGCGTACGTATGATTATCTAAGTATTGGTCACAATACAGTCAATATAAACGGTGTTCCATTTCTCACTGTTTGTGCTAGTATATAATTTTAATCATTTCAGTCATGATACATGTTATAAAATGTTCCTTCTCTAATGGTATGAATACAATGTTGTTGATATAGTGTCCATTAAAATATATAATACTACTATACTAAATTAGAGCATCAAATCTCTTTGTAATTGCATGTTGAAATTGAATTGCATAACTTTTATTTTCAAATGGTAATTTCAGCATGCTCCTTGGGTACTTTTGGTAAAGACTGTGGACAAGTGTGCAAAGGTCACTGTAAAGACGGTTGTAATCACGTGACTGGAATATGTGACAAAGGCTGTGAGGATGGCTGGTACAGAGAAAACTGTAACATTGGTACGAATTCATTCACACAATTAACGAGCATACACAGAAATGTGGAATTCATTTGTTTGTTTGTTTTACGTCCCGTCGAGAATTTTCCACTCATATTAAGACGTCACCAGCTGTAGGTGAAGTTCCACAAATTTAGACCTATGCTTAGCGCTCAGGGCCGTAGCAGTGAGGGTTCTTTAAAGTGCCAACGCCTACCGTGACACGGGACCTCCGTTTTTAAGGTCATATCCGAAAGACCCGTGATTCTCACTTCTAAATGCCGATCGTTTGGCGAAGGAGCAATCACTACCTATTTTTCGTCTTAGGTTTGACGCGGCCATGGCACAAGCGGGGCTCGAACTCACGACCTCCCGGTTACGAAGCGAACGCTCTAACCACTGAGCTACCGCGATGAATGGATAGAGAATACAAAAACATAAAATTAAATGATCAATCATACTGTGATTATACAAAGGTTATCTGATTCATATTAGATACTCGATGTCCTCCAGATAAAGTGGTAAATCTCCTACGCGTGGATGTAAATATGAATCAATGAATTTTGGGATGCTTTCCGTGGGATGCCAGATGACGTTTACTATGGGACGACCTTCCTTTTTGTGTATTTTGGGCAGTTGACAAAATTATCCAGGACAACCGAAAATTCTTTGAATACAATATCACTTTTATTATTAATTCCGTACGTCTTCTATGTGTTTTGGTACTTAATTTCAGTAGGGGAGTTTTCAGCTGATTCAGATTCAAGCTTTTTGTAAAAACGTTTGTCTGTCCATAGACATGGCTCCTTGCCCATAACAACTCTACTCTACAACTCTACTGTGGATCCTTTGTCTGTTGTTTTGATGAGTACATCTTCCCGGTTTTATAGGAACAACAAGGGGGACCTATCTAACTTAGATAAATTGTTCCCGACTTTTTCTCTGGTTGTGTAAGATTTCCTTCCTATTTCCACGGCCTCAGTGTAAGACTCTAGAGCTCTACATTTTACCCTAGACTAGTTCCCGGACACTCTTTGGTTTATTCGTCAGTAGTCTATAATTTTCTTAATCGTTGAATGAATTCTTGAAGAAACTGCAAAAAAGCTCGGATTTCTCCCCTCTTTAACCTTTTGATCGTTGACCTCTCGTAGGTGGAGCAGAAGTTCATTCCTTTAGAAAAGAGCGAAATCTTAAAACATGAGAGAGTGTCACGGAACACATTAAACCACAGGGATGATTTCTGGTGTTTCTTTCTCATTTACCATGATAAGGTTCTTGCAATTAATGCGTCTGGAACGAGTGCTCTTCAGCGTTTGTTTGAGCTCGTTAGTTTGGGTGATTGTATTCTCACTGCCTTTGTTAGGAAACGTTTTGGCTTGAACCTTCTCCAGATCAGTATTGAGGTTCGCTGTATCTCTAGCTGATTGGATTGTCATTACCTTTGTTAGGAAACAACAATACAGTGAAAGTTTTGTCTTAAATTTTCTTAACGTCAGTCATGAGAGCGATATATACACATTTTTAATATTCAATGCTTCCTCAAGAGATCATTTTCACGAGGTGATTGTACTATTATCACAAGTAAAGAGCAATTATCTAAAAAGAAAATAAAAAGCTGAATTAAAAAAAAAAATATGTAGTTTATTGTAGTTATAAGAGAATACATTTAACGAGTTTAGTGTACAATATTTTTCTTATATTCTTATATCTTATTTGTTCTAATGGCACTTTGACTATTTTCACTGATCTTTATATTTCAGTGTTCTAAAGATATGTACATACTTTATCGCAATACTTTTGGGTTATAAAGAGTATATGTATATATATATATATATATATATATATATATATATATACCGACAGACCCTATCCGGGGTTGAACTCACGACCTGTGAAACCAAATCTTCTAGCAGCATGTGCCCATCTCGACCATCTCTGCAAGTCAAAGATCTTGCTTTGAACGACGACAAAATTCTCTGCCATTATCTCACACCCTATACGATAATTAAAATTGGAAATGGTATCATACAGTAATTTGACTTAAATCATATAAGATATACATTGCATTTGAAATATTTCATAAACCTCAGAAAATTCAATGAACTTTTAAATATACATAACCGCCCTAAATTTTGATATAAAGCGCAGAGAAATTCACTACATATGGTTACCCACTTCTGCCCCTATCCACGATTGAACTCACTATGAAACAGAATTCTCAGTGACCATGTAGCCTGTGACAGCTTGGCGAGAATTCCATTGTGTCATCATATGTCGATTTAATATATCCCAGTGAACTCTTAAATAAAAGACACCGCGGAGTCTTCTACATCTGTTCCATATTTCAGTATTTAGTGAATGAAAGGCTGACGGCAAACAAAACAATATAACTTTATGACAAACGAGATAACTTAAGACTTTCATTGGTCGAATTCTGTCTGACGTATTTATTGTCAGGCTGTTTGTTGCATACTGATTGCTCTGTTTACCTGATCAAGATATAGGAATCCCGACGGGAATGACTGGTCAACAGGGGGTACTTACACCTCTTAGGCACTTAATCCCATCTCTGTGATGTGCAGCGGCCCGCGTTTGCCTGAATGTTAATTTCTATCATTGATATTGATCACTATTCATTCATCTATACTCGTGTTTTCAACTCAGGTCGAATTACATTATGTTACTGAGTTATATATATATATATGAATTCCTTAATATGACATAGGTTGTATAAATCGTTTCATAGAAATAGACATTTGATGTGAATTTCGTAAATCTAATTTGTGTCAAGTCTATCCTATAAACAGTGCAGTCATGTTTTTCACGCTTTTTCATGGTGGAACAAGTCAGTAGAAAGATGCAGTTGCTCTTTGGTTGCACTGTTTTCAGTATCGATTCAGTTTGAGAACACGGGGTGTGCGTCTTTGTGATACAACTCCACGACAAGACTACCAAATACAAAATAATCTGACAACACAAGGTGCCGCCCGCGTGGCGCATTGGTTAGAGCGTCGGGCTCAAAGATCTGATGATCCTTGAGTCGGGGGTTCGAATCCCACTGTGGGACGTGGGTGCCGGTCTTTCGGATGAGACCGTATAAACCGAGGTCCCGTGTCGCAGTAGGTGTGGCACGATAAAGATCCCTCCCTGCTCAAAGGCCCTGAGTGCCGAGCATAGGCCTAAATTTGCAGCCCTGTCACCGGTAATGGTGACAGCCGCCGGATAGCTGAAAAATTGCTCAGGCGGCTATAAACAAACAAACAAACAAAAGACAACACAAGGTCGTATGAACATGTAGCAATAATTTGTAGTGACTACTTGTTCATGTTTTGCCATGTTATTTCTCCCGGCCTCTAAAAATTGTAATCAATTGTCATGTTAAACTCTCTCTCGATCGATCAATCTATCTATCAGAATACCCACTTCCTACCTGCGTATGAACTTGCTACCTAAGGAACAAATTCTCCTATATGTGACAACAGCGTGTGACAAGAGCGTTAGACCACTCGACCATCTAACCATTCGAAGACGATGGAATTCTCGCCACGCCGTCACGCTACACGGTCATTGAGAATGAAATGGGAGAAAGTCATATAAAGTAAATTGAAGAGGGTCATGCAAGAAAATTTGTTGATGCAAGCGTCAAATTCAGAGATAACTACATAGTAACAATTAAAACATTGTAAAGTGAAAAAATGAAGTAATGGAACAGTGATCAATCGCATAAATGTACCATAAAGAATACGAAAATGTCCAGGAGTAAGCATTCCCTGTTAACTATCAAATCTGTGTAAGCAAACCATTTAGAATCCTTAATATCTTTATATCGAAGCTTATTTTTTCCTGCATTACTCCTAAACTACAGTTCATTCCGGCAGGCTAAGGGTTCTGTTCACATTTTAGATAATATTCAGTTGTATTAGTAGCTTTCATCGCTTAAGAAATAAAAAAAAAATATATGTAGAACGCATTTACTATAATAAAGCTATTTCAAATTTCAAGTAACGTATTAATACAGAAAAAATGAATAGAGTACACCGTACAACTAAGAGAAAGTAAATACTACAAACTATGATTACTTGATATAAAACTACAAAGTTAACTTGTCTTTTTCAAGGGGAATATAAATAGTACGAGTTAACAGACCCCGGATTGAAAACTATTATTGTTATTTATCAGAATGGAGATTGGATATATGTAAAAATGTAATTCAATTCAATAAAATAATCAAATGATAATGATGGTTTTAATTGCTTATATTATTTGTAGGCCCGCAGAAAATCACCGTCGTCTTTCTAAAAACATAATTAATATAAAACCTGACTGCATCTGAAATATTTTTTATATTCAACAATTCTGAGATTGAAACACCAGTATTTGAAATAAAATCTAGACTGGCATTTAGTAGCTTAGTTTCTGTTACCGAATAATCATTGAAGTATCTAATGAAAATAACAAAACAGTTAAGTGAACATGTCGTTCATTTTATGATGAAACAAATGATGTAATAAATCAACATCAAACAAATGACGTAATAGACAAAAATAATTGACTTGGACAACTTCATACAAACAACTGTTTATTAATGACTAGAACTGAAAATGAACAAATAAACATGTAAAATACACCAACTTATACCAGCCAATATACTGAAAACAATAATAATATTAACAAGGTGGACCACAAAAAGGTAAGGCCGTGCTATAATGGGAAATGGTACACACAATACGGCGATTCTAATATATAGGCTACGCTAATAAAACATGAAAATTATAGATTAAACCATTAAAAATGACGGATTGTAACGTGTAAGGGGGGGGGGGGATTAGAGCCAAACCGGCCTCCCTACAACACTTAGGGATCGAGTCTGATAAGAATCAGACCTAGGGACAGAACTAAGACTAATGTGCGCTGCCAAAATATACAAATATGCGCAACGTATTTACAGACTAAATATATTCAACATATTTACACAACATGTCAAGAAAACATACTAAGCCAACGAAACAGCAGACAAAAACCAAGCTAGTGCTCTACCGCACAGACAGACACAACAGAACAAGACACAGGGTCTCACACTTTACAAACCCCGTAAAGCGACAGTCATACACTTAAATCAGTATGACCCCGATTCATCAACCGCCCTCAAAAGGCCACGAATCCAAAGCAGGACAAAACAGTCCAATAACCCTCTTGCCTAATAATAGTCAGGTACTAGGAAATATAGAGTCAACACTCCCCCAATCTTCCCAACTCAAGTACCGATGTACAATAAAAAAAAAACTAACTACGTCTACCTATCTCAACAGCAAGACAAACCGCGTGCTCGGCACTCCCCACACCTACTTAGACCCTTCGGAATCAGGTAGATCAACCGTCCGTGCGTATTTCGTTGGACACCAGGTAGCGAATACTATTTTATTCACTACAAATGAAATATTAAATACACAAGTATACTACAATGTTACTTCACAAATTAGATTCAATCCAATGCTAAGAATCCACTAAAATAATGGAGTTAGAGAACTGAAGTCGAAGAAACCAGGAACAGCAGGCATGCTATCGAACGTTTCCTAAGAATAGTCCTAAGACAGGACTTAAGATATGTCTTACGACGATTCTTAGGATGGTCCTAAGATATATCTTAAGATGGACATACAAGCTCTCTTAGGACTATCTTATCTAGGACAGACTTAGGAGATTCTTAAGAGAATTCTTAGGAATTATTATCACATCACAGACCAATGAACGATAATACTATTGACTTAAAACGTATACTGTTTTAATTTCTTGTAAAATTGTATGGATATATAAAAGGTAATATTATCAAATTTTATTTTAAAAAGTAAATTTCTTGAATAAGACCCCCCCCCCGTACTATTTACTGTTATTTTAAATGAGATGAAATTGATTGACACAAATTTTAAGGGTTTTCGGAATAAAATATGTTTTCTCAATAAAAGTAACAATAAATCAAACAATCTTGTCATTTATTTCTCTGAGTAAAAAAAAAATGGTTCTTTAATCTTTAATATTATTTTTTTTCTAAACAAGAGGTCATGATTTATCTTAAAATTAAAAAAAATATGCATACTTTTAACAATATACTCTCTATCCATTTTTTTTTCAAATTTGTTACTTTGTTACTAGAAGACATACTGAGTATAGAAAACGAGCTATTTAATTCAACTTTACACAATCTATAAACATGAAACGTTCTAAATTGGAGACTATACCGCGAAAAAAAATCTCGTGCCGCTTGGTTCTGTATTGTCATTCACTGGTAGACTACGATTGAATAGACATCATCCAATTATGAGTCGCAAACGGAATCCCAATTTCTCAGAAATGGAGCTACAAATACTCTTAGACGAAGTGGAGAAGAACAAAGAGTTGATATTTAGTAGGCATTCAAACATTGTTATATTTAAGCATAAACAAAGTTAGGACATATCTTAAGATTATCTTAGGACAGGTCTAGTGATGTCTTAACTTTAAGAGAAATCTTAAGATATGTCTTAAGTTAGGACATATTTGATAGCCTCACTTAGGACTAAGATGCATCCTAAGTTTATCTTAAGATATGTCTTAGTCCTAAGATAGCTTCGATAGCATGCCTGCAGGTTAATTGACAAAAATAGTTTAGCATAAATTTAGACTGTTCATGGCCGATGATCAGAATTCCGGAATGCATCCGCGACAGGATGAGGCGATGAGGGGGTCGCTGACAAAATTCTGGTTATCTTTTATTTAAAAAAAAATTACGAAAGCTTCAAGCGATAGAGTTATTACTTTCTGATTGGCTAAGAATTGAGGTACATTTTTTAGGAAAGTTTGTAACTAAAGGACATTGAGGCACTTGAAGGGAATAATGACTAAATCATAAAATTCTGAATATGAAGCAATTTAATGTTCCATTAGGTATTTATTTATATAAAGCATATAGATTGCAATGAACGCTGTAATGAACATAAGTGCCCCAAGTGAAGAAGTATTTGATATAAACCACATAACATTCACTATATGAGGATTTTTTGTATTACCCATCTACAACTTATCTATTGTGAATATCTATGTATCTTGTGTATCTGTCTGTCGTATTAATTTGTCGTTTTATTGAAGCAGATGTTCATTTAATTTTAAGCGGGTTAGATTTATTGTTATTAATGAAGAAGCAATTAAATTTCTTTGACATAGGTTGTCCCAGGGGATCATACGGAGCGGGATGTAAATATAGATGTGGCCGTTGTAGAGATGGTGTAGGATGTCATCACGTGACTGGATACTGCGTCAGCGGATGTGAGCCTGGGTACACAGGGCAGGCCTGTAACAACGGTAAGATGTTCATTTTATTCAATATATCTTATTAAGGATGGATGCTATTAAAAGATTTTGTTTGTTTTATTTGGTGATTTATTTTTAAACGAGAAATCACCACCCGCAAATAAAAACAAACCCAAAACCAGACTGGTACATATGGAGTCAAGGGTAATTGGTTGAGACAGGGAAACGCAGATGTGATTTAATGCCGGTGGTACCAGCTCTGGAATATGTTTTCTGAAAACTTCTTGCGGAACCTTTTCTCCTTTATCTCTTATTTAGCATTCTGAATGTCTAGAATGTGTGATATCAATTTTCATAGTGTATTATTGGTCTGCGGTGGAAGGAAAATCAAAAGTAAATTGCTTTTTCATCAGCGTGATCGTAAACGTCCGCTTAATATATGGCGGCTTTCCAAAATATGATATGGAATGCAATATATGTGTTACTATTATTAAGGGAATCCCAGCTCAATTCTGTTTTGTTTGCTGCGGAACATGTTATGCATATTGGGTACTGCATGCCAGGAAAATCAATCATTTCATTGAAACATATCACGTGAAATCATGAAGGACACGCATTTCAGGACTCCCCCCTCTGTTTTCTGTTTCAGGATTTCATTTTTGGAAATATGTACTTAATTTTATCACAGATGAATAAACCCGTTAATGTAGATTTTAAAATGATTCATATCTTTTGGTAACTAGGATTTTAAACATGTTTTTAAATAAATAATATTGTATATTTTTGTCAGTTTTCACAAGGCGGTAATTTAGCCTTTGTATGTGGTGAGAAATTTTGTAGAAAGTGCGCTATTCAGCATTATCTATCAGCAGGTCGATAACCATCTATCAGCAGGTCGATAACCGTCTATCAGCACGTCGATAACCATTTATCAGCAGTAACGGACCACCGAAATTAAGAAGATTCGCTTGGTGTCTCTCCTTCAGTCTTTGGATGAGGTCGTCAACGCTCTTACTAAATGTACGCAACAGTTACACGAGTCCTGTACTAGTAGACTCCAAACCACAGTGAAACCGGATAACACCCGTTCGATGTGTTGATCGACCTATAGAGCCAAAAAATGGAGGATATATGGCAATTTGGAATGTGATCCTAATCCTTCAATCTTTATTTTTAGTTTGCCCTTATGGTCACTACGGCGAGAAATGTGAGAAATTCTGTGGGGTGGATTCCAAGTGCAATCCTGTAACGGGCGAATGCTGCGGTTGTACAGAGTTATTGAAACTAGGTAGAAAAACATAGACACATTAGAGGACAATCTACGCAAAAGAGCAAAATGAGCATCTATTAATCTGCTTTGTATTGCCTCTTTAATCAACTTAAAACCCATTAATTTACTGTTCATAGAACAAATTACATTAGCTAAAATGCATGCTATATTGACAATGAAGCTCTTGATACGCAATATAGATATGTAGAAAAAGGATTATTATTTGTTTTGCGCAATAGGGTGTTGTATTATATTCGTTCTGTGAAAATGCATTTTCCTGTTTACAGGTCGACTTATAATGGCTCTTTTTAACGTTTTTTGTAGTGGAAGAAAGAGGGGAAAATCTGGATCATAAGAGCGAGGTAGTAATTGGACTGGCCGTGCCCCTGGGCGTGTCCCTGGTGGTCAATTGCATTCTATGCCTAGGTACCTGTTATTATTACATCATTTATAAAGAGGAGATCGCCAAGAGAAAGGGAGAGAACTTCCTCAATTAAATTGCCACATATCGAATCAGAAAATGTGAAAATGGTACATGTAACAGTCGAAATATTAACTCACTGTGCAACAGCGTAAGAACGGAATGAAAACATTCCAAAATCAGGTATCACAAATCCAGGTATTCTTCTAATGTACGGAATGTATATAACATTTTTATGTATTTTATTTTCTGTTACCAACACTGTGCAATTTATCTATTTTCTATTTTGTAATCAGAAATATTTCAACGAAAATTTGTTTTTGAGCACTGTAAAAAGATCTCGAGTGTCAATTATGAAATATCCTTCATTCACCAGAAAATACATCTTTTGTGTCAATTTATTTTTGCAAAAAACCATGTCATGAATGGGCAGGCTTATTTTTGCTTACGTCGTCTATGAAGCATATAGATCGGGATTGCTTCAATTGTCTTAGTGTGTGTGTGTCCGTCCCATGACCATTGATATCATAATATTACCAACAACACATATGCTTCTTGATACTTTCTGGGTTTAATGTTTTCGGTTACATTTATTATACCAATACAGCACTGATCTCTATATTTATACTCACTAATAAGAAAGAACGATCAAGTACACTTTCTAAACTGTAATCTGCTGTTGGTAATGGTGTATTTAATAAAAATGTAATGAGTTTTGATTAATAAATATTTTGATACTAGTAGTTATAGTGTTATTCTTTCCTTAAAAAGGACATTAAAACTTTTTTTCTGGTTAGAAGTAAGAATCTTGGTGGTTGGTTGTTTTAAGTTTCGTCGAAATTTTTTTTTACTCATATTGAGACGTTACCAGTTGTAGGTAAAATACCAGGGCCCTAGCAGCAAGGGTTCTTTAACGTATCAACCTCTGTCGTAAGAAGAGACTTTCGTTTTAAGGACATATCCGAGAGACTTGTGTTTTTTCACTTCTAAATGTCGAGCGTTTGGCGAAGGAACATTCACTACCTATATTTACGTCTTAGGTTTAACACGGCCATAGAATGAGCGGGGCTCAATCTCCGACAATTTTTTATTTACAGCAGAGACCGGTCGCGGTAGCTCAGCGGTTAGAGCGCTCGTCGTGAGTTCGAGCCCCGCTCGTGCCATTATCGCGTCAAACCTAAGACGTAAAAATAGGTAATGATTGTTCCTTCGCCAAACGCGAGGCCTTTAGAAGTGAGAATCGCGGGTCTTTCGGATATGACCTTAAAAACGGAGGCCCCGTGTCACGGTAGGCGTTGACACGTTAAAGAACCCTCACTGCTACGGCCCTGAGTGCTAAGCATAGGTCTAAATTTGCGGTACTTCACCTAAAGCTGGCGATGACTCAATATGAGTGAACAATTCTCGACAAACAAACAAACAACCCCCCCCCCCAAAAAAAAACCACAAAAAAAAAAAACAAAAAAAAAAAAACAACGAAAAAACAAACAAACAAAAAAACAAAAAACCAACGAAAAAAAACAAAAAACAAAAAAAAAAAAAAAAAACCCAAGAAAAGAAATCTTCCTGTTTTCAACAAAACAAAAATGATTATAAACATTGTTCTTCTGATCAAATCAATATTAAGTTTGCAGTTGTGACGAAATTTCTATCAATGATATCGAGAGTTTTTGAAGGATTTGTATTCCTGCGACCACGGAATTTATTGATTGAGATGACTTCTGTTCTTTCTATATGTACTGAATTCCATTCCATATTCTATCAGTTTCAGATATTCGGGTATTCATTAATGACCTAAGGTAATCGAATACCCCGATTTGCGTTGTAGAGTAATATATTGTTGTGTGTTTTTGTCTTTTTTTTTTTTTTTTTGTTTGTTTTTTTTTTTTGTTTTGTTTTGTTTTTTTTTTTGGTTTTTGCTGTTTGTTTGTTTTTTTTTTGGTTTTTTGTTTTTTTGTTTGTTCTTGTTTCTTTTTTTTTTTTTATTACAAGTACTGTAATTAGAAATAGTCTCTAGTTTGCTCAGGGATATTTTTTGATGGCTTTAAATATATTAGTCATCTTTATTAAATAGTACCGATATTTTAGGATGACGTAACATTCAAAGATATGTACCTGCAGCTGAAGTATATAAGGTATATATAGATGTAATGGACGTCCTTCTATGTAATCCATATGTGCAAGTGATTATAAAGGAAAGTTTTATATATGCATGCAAAGGTTCACTTTAACGAACAGTGATCAACTTCTCTAATGAATACAAAATAAAGAGTTGGCAACCATGGACCTCTGGATATATCAGAGGTGGGATCAGGTGCTTCGGAGGAGTAAGCATCCCCTGTCGACCGATCGCACCCGCCATGAGCCTTTTATCTTGATCAGGTTAAAAGAGTAATCCGTAGTCAAAATCAGTGTGTAAAGCATGACCTAACAATTATTATGAAACACATCAGACAGTATTTGACCCAATGATGGGTTATATTCGCAAACTAGATTGGTATAACGACCATAGAATTTGCGAAGTGCTGAATTTAAAGGAGACTGTACAAACCCCTGAAACATCAATTCTTTGTCATTAGGCTGCTTTAAAAACTGATCATACATAGAATAAGCTCTTACGTATCGAAACGGTTGAGAGATATAAACACTATATGTGGGTGATATATGAACGTTACTACATAAATATGGAAAGCTGGCGATGGAGAAGCTAAAGTTGACAGTTTGGAGTTAATATCTGTGTTCAATACAATATATAAGTACGAAACAGATGCTAAAGACTGTTTTGTCTATTATTTCGAGTTCACTGGACACACGTAACGTCTTTTACATCCATTCAAGAATATTTTATTTATGTAAAAATACGCCATTAGCTGTAAGTAAAGTGACACATTTTTTTTTTTATCCTCTGCAAGACCATTACGGTCGTAGCACATTTTCATTGTGTCAACGCCCACGGTGATACGTAATCTCCACTTATGAGGTTTTATCCTATTTACGTCTTACATTTGATACAGCGTCTGGGTCGAAAATCAAATCTGGACCTCCTAGCGAGCGCTACATTCAACTTGGCCAGTTTTGAATTCGCCCACTAAAGATAAAGATGAATTGGACGAAAACGAAACGGGAGCAGAATCCTGTATATTCGTCTATCATTTCCGCACCTGTGTGCTCGTGCATGTATGAACAACAATATTTAATCACCTGACAATATCTTTCTTGATTTCAGAAAATAAGATAACGTCGACATTTATTTATCGATTATTTCATGAATCTCCTCTTTAGGATGAGAAAGACATCGGACAAAATTATATATATTTTCATAGCCATTTATTTGTCTGTCTGCATAATAGATGGTAAGTAAATTAGACTTTATTTATGGTAGATATTTCGTATTTATAATATCTTATAAAGTGAAAGCGATAGTAGGTACAGTATTGCATCCCTTTTACAAGTGTATGTTATGTAATAACAACGAGAAGAAAACAATGAATTCAAAGTTTTTTGTTTTTTTTTTTCATTGTTGAAATGATGTAAACAATACTAAATTACTGTCCTGAAAAGGTATATTAGAGGACTACTTTCGCATAAGAATTATTAACTTTCAAGGAGGATCCGGATTTTGCGTTCAAAGGGGCGTTTATATATATATATATATATATATATATATATATATATATATCTGTTTGCCGTTGGTCGTCAGTAACAGCACTCATTTTTTGTAATAGGAGTGGTTGACCGTTCGACACAATAAAAAACATTTTGTCACACGCACCTTAATTTTGCTTGTTTCCCCAAGTTCTGTAGGGTCTGAGTTCTGTTTGATCTTATTTTTGAGAATATTTAATTCACACCGTCAATCAGCCGCAATGATAACTCGACAGACAGCAATATTTATCTAACAACATCGAAGAAAAAGATACGTTCAACACATTGATAAAAAAATTGTACGGGAAAATCCTGTCTCTGACACTCAAGGTATAGATATATGCATATAAAAGATATGGAGGATCTTAAACGACTTCGTATGGCATACAAAATTTATGAAATGACTTGCTAGATTTAATATTTCGCTAGCCTTAGTGAGGGAAATATTTAAATCTGATAACGAATTTTATAAATTTCATATGCCATAAGCACAAGCGTAAGATTCTATTTATCACACAACTATCAATAAACGCATATTCTTGTTACTTTCCATTTCACGTTTATGTATAAGGAAGTGATTTTCAGCCTCTTTGCATTGTCTGAAAAATGTTCTTGAGCGGAAGAAATAAGATTCAAAAAATGACCACGTCAACGTGACAGCTAAATATAAAACAAACGGTACCAATCAATTTTGATGCATCAGATGCGCATCTAGACAAATAATGTCTATTCAGTTATGCTTAATCAAAAATGTCGGAAATCCGAAATAAGAACAAACTTGGAAAAGCTAAAAGAACCAAAAATAACAAATACCGGCGACAAATCCGGCTAAGGATCAGAGCTATGCACGAGAGAGATAATCCTCTTTGAAATTTGAATTGCATTTCTTAATTTTATCACAGCAAATTTTTATCGGTAATTCATTCTAGTACCAAAGTACTTAGCGACTGGGCTGTTGAATACCCTCGGGGGCTAACAGTCCACCAGCAGAGGAATCAACCCAGTGGTTGTAATATTAAAGATAAACGGTACCAATTTTAATGCACCAGATGCACATCAAGACAAATGATGTTTTTTTTTTCAATGATACTCAAGTCAACTTTGTTAGAAATCCGAAATAAGAACGAACTTAGAAGAGTTGATAGAACCAAACATACCAAATACTGGAGCCAAATCCGGCAAAGGAACAGAGTTACACATGAGGGAGATAATCTTTAAATTTGAATTCCAATTCTTAATTTTATCACATCAAATTTTATCCGCAATTCAATTTAATCTTAAAATGTTGATTTTTATCTATGTCCTTATATAACAACAACAAATAAAACAGGGATAACTATGATAGGCTTGAAGAACGTTTGTAGTAATTTGTTTGTATCTATGTCAGCACGTGCTGACCTTACATGACCTTATATAATTTGCATTGTTATTAACCTCTGCTACGAGTTCATACCGTTTTTCTGAACCCATGTTATGAACCCGAAAACAATACTGTTGTGTGATAAAGTTCTAAACCAAACCCCAATCCAGGGTAGGGACAAATTATCCAACCTACCTAACTTAAACGGGGAGGCTAAAAATAAAAACACGTGCTTATTTATTTATGAATTCATTCATAATCCTACCTAACTTTTAATTTTTAGGTTTCTGGGTCTAAAATGATTTAGCAGGAGCTATACAAAAACGTCAAACACTGGTGCACCTGTCAAATACCTAAAATCCCTTATCTAAGGAAAAGGACAAGATAACTAACAGTATTCAATCTTATCTAGATTGAGTAAATGCTTCTTAAATCTCCCAACTGACTACCAAAAATCCGGGTATTTCTATTAAAATTGGGACAATGGAAAATAATATATTTTAATCTAATGAGTAGAATACTGAGGGGATGCACTTACCTGTATTTTAGTAACATCCATGGAAGTTGAATAATATATATATATATATATATATATATATATATATATATATATATATGTGTGTGTGTGTGTGTGTGTGTGTGTGTGTGTGTGTGTGTGTGTGTGTGTGTGACTCCAAAATGCTATGGTCTGCGCCAAACCACGACGGTGCGCCAATGTGTGTGTGAGACTCCAAAATGCTATGGTCTGCGCCAAACCACGACGGTGCGCCAAAGTGCGATGGTTTGAGATGGGTGCGTCAAAGTGCTATGGTGTGAAACCCCAAAGTGCGAAGGCCCATCAATGTGCAATGGTGTGACACGCCAAAGCCTGTTGATTTCCAAAATTAAATCGATACAGTATTTAAATACAGACTGTACTGACGCAGTTTCACCAAATTATAAATGAATGAAAAATATGGAAGGGAAGTTGATAACTGATTTCATTACAAGTTAGTTGTAATATGAAACATACTTATGAAATGCGAAATCGTATATAATATTTCAAGTTATTCAAGTTATTGTATACCCCCCCCCCCCCCCCCCCGACAGATATATATTGTATGCGCATAGATATAGGAAGTAGTAAAGGATCATTAATTAAAGTATGCGAGTTGATTAAAATCGTACATATTGATATTTCCTCAGATAGTACTTGGAGTTCGAATATCTATTTCTCCCATTACGGACCAAGTCTGTTCCGGACTGGGGTCATTTGCCTCTTGCTTCTTCAATTTAGCCATAACAAATCCTTCGTCGGGAGACACTGACGTTTCATTTCTTCGGTTGGATTTTGAAAGACTTTTCGAATGACGTCATAATAACTGACGTCACAGACATAACTTTGTCCATACCGTTGAACTGTGGCGTGTCAGACCATCGCACTTTGGAGTGGTGCGCCTACCAGTGATGGGCCATCGCATTTTGGTATAGCGTGTCTATATAACAGAGTGATCATTGCATTTTGACGTGACCATCGCACTTGGGCGTACGTAACGTATATAAAAAATTGCACTTTGGCTCAGACTAACGCACTATGTTGGAAAAATCAAACGTTAAATTTATGTCGAAGGCAGTTGCAGGTAAATTTGGCGTTCTCTTTATCTCAACCAGTCTGAAAACATGGGATTGTTTGGTTATATAATAAAGTGGAATGTACAGTTCAATGTGAATCAAAGTACTGAACGGAGTGAAGAATGATACAAAATATCACCAAGATGATAATGCTGTATACTGTATATATCTATTATGTATAAAATGTTGCTAGGGAAGAATTGGTGCCTTAATGGTGAAAAAAAAACCTGTCAGAAAATAGATCAAATTCTGCAAATGAATTGCCTTTGCATGTAAAAATTGCAGCAAATTTTTCACCAGTTTGCTAAAGAGAGATTTAAGGCAGAAACAAGACGAAGGTAACACGGGCACCTATCGAGCTAATGAACAACTCAAAGAAAAATGGAATGATCGACATTTGGTTATGCAATAGAAACCCCCCTTTTTGCCCCTATTCAATTCAGCTTCGTCGCACCAGTTCAAATTATACTTTTTTATATCACAATTCTATTTTTTTTTTTTCATGAAAGAGCTACAATTGCATAGGATCTTCATGATGGTACCAACTATTTTAATGAATAACCTATATTAAGTTCCGTGTATTTGTCTGTAATGTTGATTACACTAAAAAGAGTACGCTTGGGCATGTCTAATTGAAGTGGTTTTCCTTAAATATCACGTACAATATTTATACTTCTTCGTCTGCTCCGCTATACTTGTTATCGCGAGATCTCGTAGGTGGATCCAATGAAATATCGAAATCGTTGACGATCAGAGCAAAAATATAAGTTCTTCGACACGGAATCGAGCCATTTCAACAAAGGAAGGAGAATTATATAGTGTTACAAAAAATACACTCTGCTGTTCTTTTTTTTTTAAACTTTATATCAAATTCAATAACGGCGAAATATAAACAGTACCTGATACATCAAACATGGCGTACAATATGAATCGACAAATTGGAATGTATCGAAATTGGTGAAAACGGTAAACTAGAGTCTCACAAATCGTAAGTTACAGGTAGTAAATTTATACATTGACTACGAAACATATAATATCAACTTTCTTTAAGTAAAGAAAACCAGCAAATGTTTAGAATGATCGACAATCTTGCGGGAGTGAGTTACTCCAGCATTTGCACCATTACGGACATTCTAAGGAGTTTTAACAACCCCCCCCCCCCCCCCGCCCCGAAAAAGAAATAAAATAAAAAAAAAATAGGGAGAGTGCTACAATCTTGCATCTAGTGAAGTACCACAAATCGTAGACCTATGTTTAGCGATCAGGGCCGTAGCAGTCAGGGATCTTTGACTTGCCAAAGCCTGCTGCGATACGGTTCCTCCGTTTGTTTGTTTGTTTTTTCGTAGGAGTTATTAAATACACATACTGTTACTAACTATCGGATGGATACTTGCGTATATAGTGTAGCGTAAATGATTTTCATTTTGGTATCAAATAACTCATAAAACAAAATCGATAAACCAAGTTTTTCTCCTAGTTAGAAAATATCTATTTTCAGAAGGAATAGAGACACTCTTCCCATGAATTTTATCTTAGAGCGCATGAATAAAATTGAACAATTCAGAGATTGGTTATTTTCGATCACACTTTAAAATTTACAGGAACAAACGTCTTTTCAGATCTTATTATAATGAAGTCGTCTTTCATTATCCTGTGGGATATGATTTGCAAGTTTTGTGATATAAAAAAAGTGGTAAAATGAAAATCGTAATGAATCGGTGAACAGTCATCTTGAAGTGGAGGCGATCAAAAATGCTGAATACGTCACCTCGTAAAAATGACATCACCGAAGGATGTAGTTTAACCAACAAAACGAAATGCTTGTATTTTTGTTTCACAGGCTGTAGAGTGGGAGTCTATGGGGACCACTGCAATATTCCGTGCCCTAGTCACTGTGAAGGAAATCTTTGTGACAACGTGACGGGTACTTGTTTTAATTGTACAGATGGATGGACCGGAAGTTTGTGTTTCTCACGTACGTTCCATACTTTCATGTAATCAGTTATTTCAGTATGGTTTCTAATTCGGTGATAAATTTTTCTATTAAAGTCCTCCTTAGCTTGATTATTGACGCAGCTTTATGAAAGCAATGTAATTTTACATGAAAGTGTTCATTAATATTTTCATTAGATGAGTATAAAAAAGTTAGCCGACTTGACTCCATTGCCATATTTCATATTAATGAAAAAATCACATCAAAACGAAATAGAACGATATCTCTAGATGATTTAAGACAAAAATAATGCTTGAAAATTTTTCTTTAAAAGTCTACGGAAAGCAGTCACGTGGGGATCTGGGTTGTTAGAATAGATCCTCAGTACCCTTGTTGTAAAAGGCCACTAAATGGGGCGGTCCTTCGGATGAGACCGCAAAAACCGAGGTCCCGTATCACAGGACCTGTGCGACACGATAAAGATCCCTCTCTGCTGAGAGCCTGAGCGCCGAGCATAGGCCTAAATTTTGCAGCCCTTCATCGTCAACGGTGGCGTCTCCATATGAGTGAAAAATTCTCGAGAGGGGCGTTAAACAATATATAATGAATCAATCAAACAACGTAGAGCATGTTTCTAATAAAATAAATGAATGAATCATTTAAAATAAAAATAGGACAAAAAGGTTAAACCTTGACCAATGAAACCCTTCATAACAAATCAAAAAAAAATTATCTCGGATACAATACAATTGAAAATTATACAACACAAATGCAAATCATATAATGCATATGAAAAATTATACAACACATGGAAATTACGGAATAAAAGAAAAATATATCATATAAATGAAAAATAAAATACAAATGGAAATCATACAATAGAAATAAAAACATCTACACAAAAATGAAAAATATACAAGTTTTTTATTATTTTTATTATACAAATAAGTAATTATACAATATAAAGCAAAAGAAAAATCAGATATTGCGACGTTTGAATTGGAAAATTTGTACGGATTGGCAATTTTTAGTGATATATTAATTATCTATCATTTAAAGATAATGTTAATTATTTATATATACAGCTTGTCCAATAAATACATACGGTAGAGACTGTAGATTGGTATGTAGAGGACACTGCAAGCAAGGATGTAACCACGTGACTGGGGCATGTGATAACGGATGTGATGATGGCTGGCAGGGAAAAGACTGTACTCAAGGTGTGTCAATTTATAATGCTGCTATTTGAAAAGATACAGGCATGCTTAATTTCATTTCATCAAACAAATCACCTGATTACACAACCAGACTAATTGGGGTCCCTTCTGTATTAAAAACATATTTCATTACATATCATAATGCATTACTATCATAATGATATATCGATCATATAATTAGCTACAATATACAAATACAACTATGGTCTACAAACCTTTGATCATTAGAATGTTTATAGGTTTTCTAAGAACCTTTATACGCTGAAATTTGAAGTATTTCTGTAATTTACAAAGTAAGATTGATTGATTATTTATTGCTTTCCGCCACACTCAACAATTTTTCAGTTATCTGGTGGCGTCCAGTTTTTGTTGGTGGAGGAGAGAACCCAGATACAATGTACCTGGGAAGAGACCACCGACCTTCCGCAAGTAAACTGGCAAACTTGCTCACATAACGCCGCGGCCGAGATTCGAACACGCGCCGACAGAGCTGAGAGGCTTTGTGATTTTGAGCCCGATGCTCTGACCACTCGGCCGCGGAGGCCCCTTTACGAAGTAAGAGATAACTGCATGTACGAGTAGTAGTTGCTTCGTTGTTAATTCGATGACCTAGGATAGTTGTGCTTATAAAGTGATATGTTCTGTATTGAAAATGTTGGATGTTCGTTTTTAGTTTTTGTATAGAAAAATACAATCAGCGCTAGAATGGGGAACAAGTTTTACAATAGTAAAATGGAATATGTTTCCTATACTTTCATGTGGTTAGTACGATGTATGCAGTGATATAAAATCTAATGATTAATACTAGTTTTGAATATAGTTTTTCTATCATAGAGTGCACTCCAGGTACATACGGAAGTAGTTGTAATAACACGTGCGGACATTGTAGAGCTGGTAGACGATGTTTACACACTGACGGAGTATGCCCTAATGGGTGTGATCCTGGTTTTGAAGGGGGAAAATGCCATGATGGTGAGAACTGTAATGTTTCGCAAACTGAACTCATTAATGAAAAAAAAAATGTGTTTGTGTTCTTCTATGAATTGATGATACTTCCATTGTAATCCTATCTGGCTAAATCACCATGCTTCAGTTTGTGCAGTCGGTCGCTATGGTGATGGATGTTCTCTGCAGTGTAATGCTTCAACTTCTTGCGATCACGTGACAGGGGTCTGTTGTGGCATTCCGAATATATGCACAACCCAGCATTGTAAGTTGTGATAACAGAATATGTTGTATTGTGTGCGAAGTAGTGATTTAAGGATTTGTATTCTGATTGAGATACAGTATCAACGTGGCTTGACTGTAATCTGTTCAAGGGTAGGCAGGACATTGATCACGTGACTGAAATTTATTGCATCAGAGGCTGCATGTCATAATATTGATTCATAGTCTATATGACTACAGTAAGTCTCGTAGTAGGATGTGTCGTAAAAACTTTTGGGTACATTGTGATGTCACACTGTCACATTGCTGGTTTCAGTTAAGCAGCTCTACCAAGCCTTTATCTTTATTACTAACTAAATTGCTAACAGCTATTAAAGAGTCACGTCAGAGATACTGTTCCACTACATATTCCAGAAGTGATGTCAATTAGAAACTCTAAGGAACTTTTGAAAAATTTAAATTTAAAGTCTTCAACCATACATACGGATATATCGATGGCGTCTTATCAATCAACAATCATAATTTCATAATTATGTCCATTTAATATATCCCGATGAACTCGAAATAAAGGACACCACAGAATCTGACGTGTCTGCTTCATATTTGGGTATTTTACATAATGTTGACTCTAATGGCAGACTGACAACTACATTATATGACAAGCGTGATGACTTCCACTTTGCAATCATCAACTTTCCATATCTGTGTAGTAATATACCACTTTCGCCTTCGTATGGTGTGCATATCTCCCAGTTAATTGGATACACGAGAGCATGCCATGCGTATGAGAATTTTTCAAAGCGAGGTCAACTACTGACAAAAAAGTTGATGTTGCAGGGTTATAACGAATCTCGTTTGAAGTCATCATTTCGCAAATTTTATGGTCGCTATAATGACCTTGTTTGCGATTACAAAGTGTCTCTGTGACATATGTTGAATGATTTGTTTCATACCCTTTGTTAGACTGTCATTTTTCATACTAACTTTGACTACGGGTAATCCAGTATACTAAGGGCTCACGGCGGGTGTGACCGGTCAGCAGAGGATGCTTATTCCTCCATGGGACCTGACTCTACCTTCGCTTTGCCAGAGGTTCGTGTTGCCCTACACTTGAACTTGTATATGTCTTTAGGATTTGTGACTACGATTAACACATTGTTAACTCCACCATTCGATACTGAAAAGATTATCAAACCCAAGTGAACTGAAAAGAATTTCTGAGGAGTGATTTTCGTAATTTAAAAAAAATTCTATGATTTCTCCACCATATCGCCTTCGAATGTGATGGAATATTTGTGATAAATTTGATTTGTTTAATTCTTTAGAATATTAAAATATTGACAAGTTAGCTTGAATGTTTCACGTTCCTATGACGAATTATATCCATACAAACATTCATTTAATGTACTTAGAATAAAACAATGGATTTGTTTGTTTTTTTTTTATAAACTTAGGTAAATGTGTTTATTACAATTGTTACCAATTACATTTTTTTTTCTAAAGTACAAACTCTGAAATGATACTGATGAATTTTTGAAAGGGTATCCATACCTCATAGTCTGTGTGAATTTCTGACAGAAATTAATTTCATAAAAAGTGTAACAGGACTAAGATGTAATGTTAATTAGTTTTCACTGGTTTTCAGAGAATGTGAGTCTCCCATGCCATATCTCCCTTTAATGACAAGAACCTTCACACGATATTAACGGTTTTGTACTAAGGATCACTTGTAATAATATGTTACCAAGTATGAGGAAAATTAAACTTAAAACTATTGGTGAATTAATGAAGCAAATTGTTATCAAAGTCTTCGAAATATGTTGGATTTGTGCTAAGAACTCAAAGTGCATTCGTCTAGTGTCAGAAATTTAAACATAAATGATGTATCATGGTTTACTATAGAATGTCCTATTGAAAGGTGCAGTTCAAAACAAATAAGTATACAAAGCTTCATGTATCATTTCCTCATTGATTTCTCTGAGAAAGTACCGGTACCAGTTAGTACTTCATTAGCACAATGTATGCCATAGTTTTCCTCATTTTTATATGCATTTCATAGCCTACCGATTAGTTCAGCAATAGATTAATTATTCAGTTACCACTGCAAAAGTACATGGATCGATGATAATCAACTGCCCACAGTAAGCTACATGAGTAGGAATATTTATGTTTCAAATCATTTTTATCTCCAATTGCTTGACTTTTGTACATTCTATTAAAGTAAGGTCTGTTCACCTAGATCTCTACACAAGGATCTGACATAACCTTTATCTTATCCAATCAGTGCGTCGCTTTTGAAACCGCCAGTGCTTACATTTCAAGGAAAATGGCTGTAATTGTTTGGTTTGAAATAGTTACCTTCAACCAGACGCTCGATTGTCTTCCTAAACCTCCAAGGAGAAGAGAGTCTAGTAAAGACGAGCGATAACGATACTGACCAAAACTTTGTATTTAATTTGATTGGTGGATTCAACACACCTCCAAAATAACTGTTAAAGCACTATCGAAGAGATTTGTAATAGACTTAATTTGCCGTTTAACCTAAAGAATTTTCAGATAAAGTGTTTATGTTTAAAAACTATAGAAAGGTGAATAATGTTTAATTTGAAACTTATTAAAGTAATGTATACGCAACTCATATGACTTAGATCACGCGTGATGTAAAATTATGTAATAATCGATTTTTTAAAAATATCAGTATCTCTGTTAATGCTACGAGGGCTAGACAATTAGTATCCAGCAATACCTGTTTTATACCTGGATACAAAATTCCACGCGTGTCGAGTCATTCTTTAATACGATATTGAATGCTAAACATGGCTAGTAATGCAAAGACACGCTTTTCATCTAAAGTTGAGGACCGTGCTGTAATCTGGTACTTGTATCTAAAAGGTAAAACAGTAAATGCACGGCGAGTTAGCCGATATTTATGAGTCTTCTGCACCATCTTATGCTCAGATTAAATTCTAGGTAGGGGAATTCAAACGCGGTAGAACGTCTTTAGAAGATGAAGCCAGGTCTGGATGCCACCAACGAAGAAATGTGTAAAGAAGTTCGGGATTTGGTATACTCTGATAGGTGAATTCAAGTGGAAGAAATAATGCAGACATTAGGCATTTTACATGGTAGCGTTTTAACAATCTTATGATCGTTTAGATATGCGGAAGCTAACAGCCCGTTGGTTCCCCAAATCCCTTAGCGATGAACACATGGCAACCAGAGCATCAGTATGCAGCGCCTTGTTGAAACGTGTTAGGTCAAATGATGTCTGGTGACTGTAGATGAGACTTGTGTTCAATATTATGAGCCAGCGAATAAAGCTCAGAGTCGTCAGTGGGTAGGCTGAGGCCAAAGAAGTTCAAGACGCAACCATCTGCTGGCAAGGTGATGACCACAGTATTTTGGAACACAAAAGGCGTCATTATGTTGGACGTTTTACGATAACTGGAGTATACTAAGCATGCTAGCTAGACCAGCTCAGAACCAATACCTGTGAAAAACGCCGAGGTAAACTATGTAAAGGTGTTTTGCTGCAACAAGACAACGCGATAGTCCACACTTGCAAATGTTGCAATGGATACTGTAGAGCGAAATGGGTATGAATACCACATCCTGCCTATTCACTAGAACTAGCTCCTAGCCACTTCTTCCTATCCTCAAACTTGAAAAGGGATACCCATGGACGTCATTTCCGGTCTGACGAAGACGTCGTGGCGACAGTGGAGGAGTGGGTCATTGGAAAAGACCCTGACTTTTTCAGTTCTGGGCTGATGGCACTTCAACACCGTTAGTCTACGTACATCACACTGACAGTTACATCGAACAAAAAGAGGTGGATCGCAAACGGAAATAAGTTAGGCTGGTTATTTATTGACTCGCCTCGTACCTATGCAGCCTAAATCATGAGTTAGGTATTGAAGCAACATTGAAGGAACATTATTACTTGAAGTCACCATTATAATCAAACCGAAATTACATTAGCACTCTCTAGGGGCAGCCGTTATTACTGTGTGCCTTTACGAAACTTTCTGCTGGTCAAAGATTCACGGAGACAGCCGAGTGCCTGGTTGAACAAAACTAGGTTTGAAAGAAAACACATAGAAGCTAGATGTGATGTCAAAATGATATATTTACGTTGGCTGGCGTTATATTACTCACGTTAAATAAGTAAAACATCTTGAAAACGATTCAAGTCGTACCCATTCCTATTCATACATAAATTAGGGACCTCCGTGGCCGAGGGGTCAGAGTACAAATCACAAGGCCTCTCACCTCTAGTCGGCGCGGGTTCGATTCTCGCTCGCGCCGATATATGTGAGAAAGTTTGCTAGTTTACTGTCGGAAGGTCTCTTTCCGGGTACATTGTATCTGGGTTTTCTCCTCCATCTACAAAAACTGGACGCCACCAGTTAACTGAAAAATTGTTGAGTATGGCGAAAACTACAATCAATCAATCATACATATATCACAATCCAATTTGATTTGGTGTATATTATATCGTATGTTTTGTTGTTTGTATGAATGGAATAGATTAGGCATTGTTGTGAAAGTTTTAAATTCTTTATATGAGAACATACGACTTATAGTGGAGAATAAACTTTGTGGGAGAGAGATTAATACAACCTGAATAGCCGTCACTGCCTGTATGGCGCAATCTGACATTTTAATAGTCCATATAAATATTCCAAGGGAAAGGTCATGCTGACTGACCATCTACGGGGTTATATAAGGACCTAGTGTACTGATCTATGTGAACGGATCTTGGGATCTGATTTTAATCACATTGGACTTTTCTAATTACCTTAACATCTCTTTTATTTATTATCTGTTTCTTCAGGTGACTTCGGAGTCGGTGTGGTAGCTGGGCTGTCAGTGTTCTTTGCTTTCTCTGTGATTGGCAACTTTGCATTTTCGTATAAACTATTCAAACGATACTGTCGCGAACAGTGAAGAAAATATATCGTTTGTTTTAATGCATCACAATGATTTCTATAATAATGTAGATTGTTTGAAAGTATGTCAATTTAGAATAAAATACAGTGTGTTTGAAATATAACGCCCCGATTTCATTATTTTTCGGATAATGACATAGAAAAAATAATTCAGTGTAATACTGCAATTGCCAAGTGTGTGTGTGTGTGTGTGTGTGTGTGTGTGTGTGTGTGTGTGTGTGTGTGTGAGAGAGAGAGAGAGAGAGAGAGGGAGAGAGAGAGACCATGTCAATTATCAGAGTGTTTTAAAATTTATTCACAATAGGCACAAATGTTGAATATAATCAAAAGTAACATTTCAAACTCAAATCCAATTCAAAAGTAAAGAAGCATTCACTTCTGAAAACGTTTACCGATTCTTCGAAGATTAGGAAGAATATTGACTGCTTTTAAAGCAAAGCTTCCTGTCATAGTGTTTCCCTGTCCACGTGAAGTCTTTCATCAGCACAAACTGTCCACGTCATCTTTTGACAAGCTGTATGTTGGATATACTGTTTGCTGTCCTGAAAAAAAAGTAACTACAGTCGTAATCCCCTGCCATGGATTTAATAGTGTGTAACGCGAACACTATAGGCACAATTGTGTATGGAGAGATTCTAATTGAAAGCGTAGGTACTAGGGAAGATATGATATAACGGCAATAACAGAAACAGGTTGTAACACAAGATATCAACATAGGATCTTGGAAGATTTGAAGTTACGTTGATAAGGTTTATGTATATATGGTTGGTATTTACAAATTTGGTAATGACAGACAGTCAATGATAAAAAACAATGTCAAAATGACATTAATCATGAGAGAGAGAGAGAGAGAGAGAGAGAGAGAGAGAGAGAGAGAGAGAATATTTACATGTATATGTATGTTGCGTGATTTAATTGATTTTATATTTGCTATATATATATATATATATATATATATATATATATATATATATATCAAATGACAATTTACATTTTTTAAGTTGAATTACTCCTACGTTTTTAGCATATTTCAGCAATTTAAACAAAATATCAAAATTCGGGACTTTCGAGAAATGGATCCCCTCTGACTTTTAGCGCGCGTTGAGCGTAATTGCAGCGCAAGTCACTTCCGAAAATCTTACAATGTAACAGCTAGGTAAACAAAATTGTAAGACGACATCTTTCCAGGAAAGGGATCACTACATTACCCATTCATGGGAAAACACATTTGATTAAATTATGCGAGATCGCTAGGGAAATAAATCTCGACGTAGAAATGAAAGACAATTATGCCGACATGGATAAGAATATCGGTAAAACTTCATGCCTTGCATTGAAATATATCGATTTTAAACGCACCCTTTTCTTTTTATGTGCTTAACACCCATGTATTGAAAACCAATAATGATATATATTCAGCGTTCATCCACTTTTCAGGACTGCACATAATTTTAACGGACCGTCCGATAACGAAGCATTTGTATCGATGTCAACTTTGCCCTACAATTATTTACCATGACGTGACCGCGATGTATAAAACGTCAGTACGGGACTTTCGAGATACGGATCCACTTTGAATTTTATTGCGCGCTGAACGTAATTGTAGGGCAAGTAACTTCAGGAAATCTTACAATATAACAGCTATGTAAACAAAATTGGAAGACTCTATCTTTCCAAGAAAGGGATCACAACATTAACAATTCATAGAAAAACGCATTTGATTAATTATGCGAGTTGGCGAGGGAAATAAATCTCGAGGACGCAGAAATAATCCAATAATACAGACAAGGATAAGGATGTCGGTAAAATTTCACGCCTTTCATCCAAAGATACTCGTCTAAATACACCCTTTTCTTTCCATCTGCTATACACCCAGGTACTGAGCACCAATATTGAATTATATCATCAGTGTTCCTCCTCTCTTTAGGATTGCGCACACTTCTTAACGGACAGCCTGCTAGCGAAACATTTGTATCGATGTCAACTTTGTCCTACAATTAGTTACTATCACGTGACCCCAATGTCCAAACGTCAATTGTAATCGGTCGTTCGGGCACATCCCGAAAGTCCCGTATTGAGGTTTAATTTTCCCTTGTACTCTCTCAATTTATACTGGAAGCATCTTAAAAGAATAAGTGCGTAAGGTACAAGAAATGAAATATTTTATCATATTCCAAACCTTTAAGTTCGTACATGTTGACTTTTGTTATTACTAAAAGAATATCTTCACTTAAGGCGGGTTTAGTACTGATGTTGTTTGATTTTTTAACATCGGATGAAACCGCAAAAATCAAGGCTCCATGTCACAGCAGGTGTGGCAAGGAAAAGATTTCTCCTGTTCAAAGGCAATAAGCGCCGAGCATAGGTCTGAATTTCAGTCCTTCACCGACAATGGTGAAGTATTCATGCGAGTGCAATATTCTCGAGTGGGACGTTAAACAAAATACAACCACCCATCCATACTTGATGTGATTTATGAAATGAGGGTTGACCCATAGCTGGTGGACAAAAAACCTCGTGATTATGTGATGTGGTCTGGCGTATCTCTGGGGGATAAAACTAAACAAATAATATTTCATGTCAGGAACCCTGTAGCACTGAAATTAAAATGAACTTTCACAATATTTGTGAATATCAGATCCAGTGGTTTACTTCAACAGACTGGTACTAAAATGGCTAAAGAGGAATAATTTAACATTGATATTGGCACAAATGATGTATTTCATCATAAGCTCCGCTATTTAGTGGGGATTTGAGGTGAATATACGAGAGTTGCATCCCCTCCCCTTGGCTGAATAATTTTAATAAAAAAAATTGTTTGCCATTATGAACTTTGCACACCCCTTTCTTGGGCAGAAAAGATACAAACTTGGTTGCACCACCCTTTGAAATGATTTGGATCCGTCTCTACCTTTTCATCCGAAAATAGAAGTAATATGAGGAGATCGTTAGTATAACCATCACAGCCACCACGGTCACCACGATGACAATAACCAGGATGATTTCCTCTTTGTTGTTCACCTTTCTTTGCAATCCTATTCAAAGATATCATATTTTGATAATTGTATAAGAAGCTGTAAATCCACCTTCGGAGTACCTGCGTGTAACTATGACAACAAATTCTATTTGTATAGTTTGCAATAGCTTCTTCCCGGATACTCTGTAACTTTGAACAACATTTTCATACAAAACAAGAGTGGACTGATTTAAAAAATACATGATTGCAAACTTGAACCTGTCGTCTTAAGAAAAATAAAAATATTTTGAATTTAATGTATATTTGAAGATATGTCTCAAATTTGTCGGCCATAAAGTTTACAAATAATTTCGTATTTGCAAATGCCTTTATTATTTGACAAATGATAGACTACACATGTGTATACCTTGATTTTCCTCTCTCGCCGTCGTGGTTTGCATGGAGCTTATACTCGTTGCTTCCGAAGAAGACGTTGATTCGTCACATGAATAATTACCTGTTGAATTGACACTTATTGTACAAGTATGCATTCAATATCTGAGAATTAGAACTCTTCGCATGTGTGCAGCTGCATTAACTGTACACAATACGACTTACCAAAACAATAACGTCGGTTGCACTCCGTGACGCTCGTCAGATTGAATGCATAATAAGAAGAACAGTTCTTGATTTGAATGGTTAAGGCTGAATCACAACAAGACGTAGGTGATCGTATACACACGGTCCTCTCCACTATACCCTCCTCATCGTTGGGATAGGAATCTTCAACAAACAGCTGATTAAGGTCGCTTACATACATGTACATGATATAGATACATGCATCATTGATAGTTAATTATCAATATGAACTACAATTATCTCACGTAAATAGACCGTGAAGGTTGAAAGGGTCAACGACTCTGAAAAATAAGATAGTGAAAAAATTACCGTTCAGCCATATTGGACTTTCTGTTCCACAGTATTCATAATCAGGGCAAAACTGTGGCATGGAGAGTTCGTGACTCTTGTCTGCTGCCAGTACTCTATACCATCCGGAAACGGAATTATCACACAAGGAATGTGTATCCGATTTACAGTAAGGAGAACGAGAACCATCATCAACTATATCCTCTTCTCGATCGATGTCTTCACAGGGATCTAAAGGTAGGTGACCAGACATGATAAAGAAAATTATTATTCAGGGACCTATGGGAGGTGACATGATAGAGAATATAGTTATTCAGTGGTTTCATAGGGATCTAAGGAAGGTGACCAGACATGATAGAGTAGCTTTAAATGGGTCGAGTTATTTGAATGTTTTAAAGGAAGATTGTGAAACACCTGTAGTTCACTATGGTAGTGTAACATGCCATGTTTTCAATATTATGAAGTCCAGATATTTAAATCATCTATAGTGTTATGTTAAATAAGCATTAGTGATCAAAACCAAGAGTATGCATTCAATTAAACTTTTTGAAGTACCCATTCAATATGTTTATTTAACACTTGAATGTCAACATATTACGTAAACACGAGAATCTGTTCATAAAATCATATTATACAGATACGTTTTGCAAGTGGAATTCAGCAAAAAAGAGGGACAAAGAGACACAGCTTATTTCGATATATATATATATATATATATATATATATATATATATATATTCATTTATGTAGTAACCTACACTTTTATGTTATGAAAATCAAGCCAGAAAACTGCAAAGAAAATATTTTTATCAATCTGATCTATAAATAATTGTTTCAATACCAAAACCATATTTTTCTTAGATTTATGTTCACTGTAGAATTCATCTGAGAAACATTTGCAAACAACTATAAGCATAGATGCACATAAATTATTCAAATTATTGTTTTGACAAGCAATCATTTTTACAGATTAATTGATTTTAAACAGAGGTTTCAATGCTAGTTTTAGACAAGTACTAGAGTCTTTTTGCTCTCATATATATTCACACTAAGAAATGATTTTACACTATGAAAATTGAAAGCAAGGCAAAGATGAATTCCTTGAAACACCGAATCTGGGAGTCAAGTGCCTAGGAGAAGTAAGCATCCCATGTTTACCGGTCACACTGCCCTCAGCTATTTCGTTCAGTTGGGCTTGAAATAATTGATGGTCCCATGGTCTGGGGTCAGTAAATCATTGATTCGGGCAAGTGCTTTGTAAATAGCATGTGCCCGTTGGACTAGTGAATTTAAATACTTTATCAAAATTCCTCAAAGATCGAGCTAGTAAATATTAGACGTCTGCATGTGCGTCAAATTTTTATCGCATGCAAATTCACTTTTGTTAAGTTGTACTATGAAGAAACACGGTGTTTGTCTTTTAAAACAGAGTATACAATCTGTAGTTCTCGGATGATTTTTCTACACTTCGCACTAAGGTACGAGCTACAAGAAGAGTTCCGAGTATCCCACAATGCTCCTCTCTATACTGTCAGTTTCTAATATGCGACAATTTCACAATCCTGCGACACTATACTTCCACAAATAACAAAAATAAAGTTGAGGCCAGATATGGATAAAGATAATAAGATAGCGATATGTTTTTAACTTGTTGATGGTAGTTTGAATAAACAAGATTGTAGGCCCTACCATTAAAACGTTTTATTATTATTGAATCACAGGTATCTGAATTTTAATTAATAAATATACATTAATAATAAATATCGATTGATAGTTTTTTTCTATTTCTATTTATTTATTAATTATGAAAATTCAGATTTCTGTTCTTGAATATGGAAATTGGGTCAGTTGTTTCTATACTCACTGGTCCGAAGGGACAGTAAAAGTTTTCAATTGACGCAAAAATGTAATTTTGTAACCCAAGTGACAAATGAATAAAAAGAATTATTTCGATGTTCAGGTAAACAAAGTGACCCGTATGTAAAGAATGACCTCACACGTGTATGTGTATTAGTACCGGAAGTTACATGCATTTTCAATGGATGCCATTTGGAAGGTTAAATAATTTAAATTTTTGCTACCTCAGGGCTGCCATACCTGAAGTTAATCAATTATTACAATAATTGCATACAATTATTGACATTTTTCAAGTTAATACTGTGTCTTAACTACTCCCGAAGTACAATATTCGATAAACATGGAAGGTACATTCAAATTTTGTTCAAGGGCAGCTAAAACAACGTACTGGCCGAGAATTTCTTTTTGTGATTGAATAGTTGAAAATTTCAAAACTGTCTACTAGAGTCTACGAAACTATACGTGATCTGCCATCTTTGACACAACTAGACTGTAACACATAGCTTTCTGTTTATTAAATGCATAAATGATATAAAACGTCACTTTTTTTCTTAATGTTTGTCAAGAAATTTCATCCAAAACAATCAATATTCCACAAATGTTTCTCAGTTCATTTAAAAACCAGTCTGTTTTTAATAGATTATAGTGCAGACATTTAAAGTAGAGAAGCGAGTTTTTATCAAATGACTAAAACAATTCCCAGTCGTTTCACTGCTGAAATCCCCAATTTGTTTTTGGCCCGGTGTTAGGGAAATCAAATGTTATATTCACCTCAAAGGTTGGTGAATATAACTTTCTTCCAAGCTGTTGGATATCAACCAATCGGAAAATTCGGAACAATTCAATCAAATGATAAAAAGAAATGTACATGTAAATTCAAAGATTCATATTAGGAGCACATTAAATTTTTAGCGCAATAACTAGAGTAATGAAGATTTGCAATTCTTCGTTTTAAACATCGTACTTTTATCACAACGGAAACATGTTACAAACACAGGGCACTGACCAGCATTTTCGGCACGAGCGTTATATGTGCTACACAAATTAATTATCTTTGTTACTTCAATAATGATGGACTTGTAAAAATCACTAATGCATGTATTTGTATGTATGGATGAAGAAAACACAGAATTCGTTAAGGGCATTCAGTAGTTGCTGGAGTCAGTGGTTACTGACGTCATGTGATAACGGCATGGACAGTGTCACACTCTTGAATATCGACTCGAAATTGATGGACTTTTTATTTCAGGAAACTTCTTAGTACGTATACAATGAGTGTCCGACAATAGTTTGATAGTTAACCAGAGAAGCAGATATCCACTGATAACGTATCCGTGGGATGTAGAATCTGATAAAGAATATGCGACTAGCGTATTAATAACAGTTCCACACTATTTCTGTTCAACAATTATCACATAGGCGCTCGAGTAATGGATAATGTAAATTAGTATGCAGTGGGTGAGGTAGATTCTTAGATGTATGAATTTAATTTTATAGCATATTAGTATATACTAAAGCAAAATAGATTACAGAAAAATTTAAATCCGCATCATGCAATGGAAAAAAAAAATATCGCAATTTGATTTTTTTTCTGTAGTATCCATGACCCGAGCGCTTATACATCATACCGAGTGGAGGACAGGTCTCATTTACTCCTGTAAAATACAAACGTTATGCAGTTCAGTTTAAAGAATACAAACGCATATGACAAGCGGAATAAATCACACAAATGTTGCCTCATATCATATCATACAAGTATGATTTCAACTCTCTCTTTATAATTTTATTATCCAAATTGCAATATGGGTTTTTTATGCTTATACTAAGACTAAAAGAATAACGAGCAACCAACAATGCTATTATATACGGTGACTAACTGCAATACTTGTCTTAAGGAGGAATAACACGCCAGAGAAATATGGTGTGAATGTTTTTAAATGACGAACATATACAATAATACTGTGAAATCGAAAAATTTCAAATTTTACCTTATATGCTAAAAAGATGCAGTTTTAATAGTAGAAAATAATCTCTAAAGACAACTTTCAACCTTGATCACCAGTCCGTCCTATGTCCTCTTTTGAGCAATAAAAATAATTTGATAGTATACGAACCAAAGCAGTACCCCTCGCTGTTAGTCGTTGTTTGTCTCAAGTAATAGACGTAATAACCGGTACAGTTTTTTACTGATATGTCATAAGACTGGTAACAGTCATCGAGATGAGTGGCGAAACATACAGTCCTATTCACTTCCGCTTCCTCCACAGAGGGGTGGGATCCTAAATGAGGACATATTGAAAAACATAGTAGAAATGATTTATATTTGGCAGAGCAATTTTAGCAGTTACTGAATTGAAGCCGTTTAGGGTAATGATGAATATTATTCTATCAATCACGAGAAAAAAATAAAAAAAATAAAAAAGACAATATAACTGTAGGTTTGTAATTACAGGAAACTTTGCATTTTAATAGTGAAATATCAATTGCATATGCTATCTGGCCAATCTGATAAATCCATACCGTTCATCCATCCCGGAAACTGCGTACTGCAGCGATGCAGTGGGACTGGTTCTGTGGGCATTTGTAACGGACCGTATATGCCATTTATCTTGTACCACTGTTCTTTGATTTCTCTATCGTAAGTTGTTTTTCCAAGACGATAGTGGCATAAGGTTCCCCTATACTTTTCTCTGTAGAGAACACCTTGGACAGTTTCATCACAAGGATCTGCAGTAAAGATCATGAATGTTGTAATAAAGAAATGAATAAATAAAATAATTAATATCCATTCGACCATACTATCTTATTTCATTAAATTATCACACGAAATGCAATTATTTCATCATAATTATACAGTCACTAAAATCACCTACCTTTACACTGTACATGCATAATACATGCGATTAAAAAAAGAAAGAAAATGAATTAGAATAAGGATTGAACTTGATCTGTGAATCAGCGATATTGAACTACACTATCGCGAAAAATGAAAAAGACAAATTCGTCTAAAATCTAAACCAACAAACTAATGGACAAATAAATCACTGGATATGTGTCATTGGGATGGAAGATCAAATTTGGACGGTCGATTATAAAATTCTAGAATTTTGATTAACTAGTTATTCTTAACAGATTAATTGTGAAATCATACCACTGTGATAACGCTAGTTACAAGTCGTTTAGTCGTTTATATTTTGTTACCCCATGCCTCCAGCAGAAAAAAAGATGACAAGGATTGATTAATTGCTTGTTTGTTTGTTTTACGTCCCGTCGAAAACTTTTCACTCATTTTGAGCTTCACCAGCTGTAGGTGAAGTACCACAAATTTAAACCTATGCTTAGCGCTCGGGGCCGTAGCAGTGAGGGTCCTTTAACGTGCCAATGCCTACCGTGACACGGGACCTCCGTTTTTAAGGTCATATCCGAAAGACCCGTGATTCTTACTTTTAAATGCCGAGCGTTTGGCTAATGAGCAACCACTACCTATTTTTCGTCTTGGGTTTGACGCGGCCATGGCACGAGCGGGGCTCGAACTCACGACCTCCCGGTGTGTGTGTGTGTGTGTGTGTGTGTGTGTATGTGTGTGTGTGTGTGTGTGTGTGTGTGTGTGTGTGTGTGTTGGGCCTCCGTGGCCAAGTGCTTAGAGCATCGCGCTCAAAATCACAAGGCCTCTCACCTCTAGTCGGCGTGGGTTCGAATCTCGCTCACGCCGATGTATGTGAGAAAGTTTGCCAGTTTACTTTCGGAAGGTCTATGGTCTCTTCCCGGGTACATTGTATCAGGGTTCTCATCTTCCCGGGTACATTGTATCAGGGTTCTCACCTCCACCAATAAAACTGGACGCTACCAGATAACTGAAAAATTGTTGAGTGTGGCAGAAAACAACAATCAATCAATCAATCATATTATATATATATATATATATATATATATATATATATATATATATATATATATATTAAAATTTGTGAATATTTTTATTATACTTCTATTTAAGTAGATTTTCCATACTTATTTCTGGATATCATTCTGGATATTATATGTATATATGATTATCATTCACAGTTAGTGATCCATACATGAATTCCAAATATTCAAATGACAACACTTACATGCCAGATACTCTGTCGTATTTGAATCAAATGTGCAAAATAATTAGGAAGTTTAGTGTTTGTACACTCATACCAAATTTCGTACGATGGTATTTTAAGCTATCAATATCATTCTATCTAATCATGAATGAATTCAAAACATATCAAAAATATTTTTCGCTCACATCATTCATATATAAAATGAAAACGAAACGAAATCAAAGCTGAAATAATTATATAATTTCAATTTAAAGAAAACTAAAAAACCCAGTTTTTGAAAATGTTTAAAAATAATAATAATAATAATTATAAAAACCACGGAGGTAACTTACCAAAAGCTGAAATTCGTTGACTTTGTAAAGCGGTGATAATCAGTGGTAGGAAGAGATACATGTCGATCAGAAAATGTTCCTTGTTTATACATTTTTATCATTTTATGACGATCATAATGTGCAATTGATTTACTGTGATGAATCTTGAAATCGAATAAAACTACCTCATCGTGCTGATTTATGAAGGTGTTTACGGTAAATGCCATATCACACTTAATCATTGGTGTGTCATTTTCGAAAGCTCTTAATTGCATGTGGTACATTTATTGCTCCTATAATTTTAACCCTATTGAGACTAGAAGAAATATACTGCGATTACGCATCAAATACTAATTCTGTGGCTTTAAATACTTGTATTTCGTTTTCATGAGACCTACCTTGAATATTCAGTATGATTTGCTACCCCTCTCCGAGTCACCCCTAAAAGCAATATAAGCTGTCAAAATTGTTATTTTGGGGTCCCTAATATTTAATCGAAATTTTGTAACATCTACCTTCTAATACCTGATTTTATCGATTAAACTTTTGACATGTTGTATTTTTTGCATTAAATGTAAAAATTGTTCGACATTTGAAATTAAGTCTTCCCGTACCTTAATTTTTCCGACATTATTTCCGTATGCAATGACCTAAAGTTGAACTCATTCGGCAAAATCAAATGCGCAAGCGCAATATTTGCGGTAGGCATGAAAGATGTCTGACACGAAAGGTTCGAAGCGAGGGAGAAAGCTGACTTTGACTGATTCGGGACGAAAAAGATATAAAAACATATAACATCGTTAACAATGCCAAAATAATGATGGTAACTAGAATTTTATCTCACCTCGCCGTCCATATTTTAATGACCCGGATACAACCCGATCCACCCCGATCAGCATCAGAATCATTCGTGTCAACATCGGTTATCTTCGGGATTGTCGCCGACGATTAATCAGCTGCCATTGTTAGGGTCAAACGGAATGTCGAGGAATATATTTTTCATCACGTAAAGGTGTGTAAACGATGCATAAGAGAGAAAATTTGATGCAGTTCTTTTTTTCAATCATATCAACGTTCATTTAACCTCTTTTAATGCCACTATAAAAAATTGCAATTTTGGCAGCTTATATTGCTTTAAACTTACGTAGGTACAGGTAGGTAAGCGTGGGATAAATGTTTTGTGGGGATGGATGGGTTGGGGGGGGGGGGGGGTAGAAAAATTTAGAATAAATACATTGCATTGGTGGCGTGGAAGGTTGGTTGTTTGTATATTGTTTAAAGTCCAGCTCGAACATTTTCCCATCATATGGAGACGTCACCATTGCCGGTGAAGGACTGCAAAAGTTAGGTCCCTGCTCGGCGCTTACAGCCTTTGAACAGGGAGGGATCTTTATCCTTCCACACATTTTATTTGAGTGACTGTTAAGAACACTGCTCTACATATTCATTTGTGGCGAAATTATATTCAAGGAAATAAAACTTGTGTGTCAAATAGTTTATCATATATTTAAATAATAAATGCACTGCTGATTGATTTATTTTACTCGAGCATTTTATCAATACATATTAAATTTGAATTCAATCAGGAATGAAAATATTGAGGTAAAATTCTATTAATTGTGCAATGCTATTAATTTTGTCTATAGAGAGTCCTTTATGATCCGGTTTGTTGTTGTCCAAACAATTAAGTTCCAGCAATAAAATTCTACCACTTTGCAATGTTCTTTGTGCACTAAGAAACCTTGATGATCCAGATAATTTTGCAGTCGACTGCAGCTGTAGTCTAAACAATCGAGACGCAACAATTTTTATTCCACAAAAAGCTGGCCATGTATCTGGTGATAGTAAGGATGGCTGGACTAGAGGCAGAAAAGCCCTTCCTGTGTTCTAAAAGTAACAAAAACTTTATATATAATATACAATAAAGCCGATAAAATCAAATGCGCTACAGTACTTTTACTGGATAAGGAATTTTATACAAGTACTTACAAAAAACTTGCTGAGGTAATGTGTATCGTTTTATGTATTATTAGGAGTGTTGCTGAGAAATGACACTTATCAGAAATCTGCTGACCGGTAATTCACATCACGTGTTGGCGGGTGCAGGAACAGACCATCAAAAGATACACTTTAAATTTCGACTCGTGCAGCCAAATCCCTAAATTTATTCAAATCATTTTTTAAAAAAAAATATGTTAATATGTTAAGAACCACTCTGTCCAGTTCGATATTTACATGTCCTTCTTTTATTCCATAGTATCTGAATAGTCACTTCCAATGGTTCTGTGGCGGAAAGGAATAAATAATTAATTAATCCAATGGTTCATCCATATCTGTTATTAGCATTTTTCTTTTACTTTAACCAATAGTATTATTACACCACCCGCATGGGGAATAGGATTAGATGGTAGATATTATAAACAAAATATTGGTACTTCAGAAATTATTAATTCAAGATTTTTCTGAGGCTGAACAAAATTTTTCTATTTGGATGTAAAAAGGCGTTAATAACACAAAGAAATACATATTCTACATATTCTCTACCATATCATTGAAAGAACAACCATTCAAACTACTCACTTTGGTGTTTGCCTCCCCCCCCCCCCCCCGACTGTGACCCCCCCCCCCCCCACCCCCGCCTTAATTTATTTTTTGCTAAATATACAAACTTAATCAAGTCACAGGAAATCAAGTAATCTTAACAATATCAATTGCTCAAAACTGCTTGAATTCATTAAATAACAATAATAAACCGGGTTGTAATATAACCATACTCCTCCCCTCAATATTAGCCTCATCGCAAAATACTCTACTTGGTTACATTGTACATTTGTATGTTTAATTATTGATAATGGTAGACCTAGTTGTTTGAATAGAAAGAGAAGTAAGTTCAATTAAAGGTATAAAAGAATTGCGTAATCATACTGTAGAATCGCATAATCATGAACGCATAAAAATCTCCTTATCATTACTTTGTACGACTTTTTTTCTCAACGACACTTGAACCTCTACATTCATTGTACGTCTCATTGTAAAACAGGGATATGAAACATGGATGCGGTGCACAATGTACTCTGGTACACGCATACGCCTTGCTGTTTTGGACGTGTAGTTGGCCCAATACTATAATGTATTGGAATCGCCATCAGGCGCGGATCTAGATATTTTTTCCGGCGGGGGGCAAACCTTTTCACATAATCGAACACGTGATATAATGTTCAACCCTTTATGTTCCAATTGTCGAAGGAAAAGCTCTATATAACTACTGCACCACGCGATTTTTTTTTGTCTTTGCAAATTTCAGGGGAAGGGGGGGGGGGTCTCCCCTCTCTAGATTCGCGCATGCCAATGCTTTGTTTGTCACAGGAAACGCTTCACCAGAAGTAACAAAAAACGAGACTTTCAGCCCAATAATAGCTTGTCATTCTCTTGATCGGGCATGAAAATTCACTTACTGATTGGCAATATGTTTTCAGTAAAGGTGAGTTTGGATAACCACGCTATGTCATTTGTTTTATTGTCACAAAGAACAAAATTAAAACTTGTTTCATTGTAAAATATATGATACGCTTCGCCCCAAAATTTGCAAATTTAATCAAACAAAGAGACACGTTGTTATTGGAGCGATAGTGGACGCTCTAGGAGGCTAAGGTCGTGCAATGGAGGGATCGGAGCCCGAAGTCGATATGACCGTAGCGAAAATACACAGTTAATGTACGGAACGTGGCTCGTGTGTAGTGAAACGTGTTATTGATGCAAAAGGTATAAAGGAAAAATTTTACTATGGACGTAGAAGTAATTGCCTACACAATAAACCGATTTTCCCTTTCTCCATGATTCCCGTCACGATCATATAGTTTGTTGTTGTTTGTTTTACATCCAGTCGAAAAAAAAAATCTCCCATATTGAGACGTCAGCAGCTTTAAGTGAACTATTCGAAAGACCTGTGATTTGCATTTCTAAATACCGACCGTTTTGCGAAGGAGCAATCGCTACCTATGTTTACGTCTTAGGTTTGACGCTGCTATCGAACGACTTTCCGATTACGAAGCGAACGTTCTACCCCTGAGCTGACTGGAAACGAACGATGTCCTTTATCGTATTTCAGAAAGAAAAAAAAAATAAATTTCATAAACCATTTTTTTTTTTTGGGAATGCGATACTCACGTGATCAAATCCTACCATTACCTGCATATTTAATCACATACTGCCCAACTTCATGGCCTAGTGAAGTTTTAAATGCATTTGAGGCGAGCTTTGTTTTACTATTTTTCAAAGAATGAATTTGTTTTCTTTGTATATATATATATATATATATATATATATATATATATGCACTAGACGTGAGTACTAAAACATTATATCGTTGACCAGTCGATGCTTTAAACAGAACAGCTCATACACACTTTGACCTTGACGACATTCCATATTGGCTAATAAGTGCATGGAAAGGTGGTACTAAAAACCGAACTGATTGAGATTGTATATTATTTAACGTCCTGCTTGAGATTCTTTCACTCATATGGAGAACGTCACTATTGCCGGTAAAGGTCTGCAACATTTAGGCCTATGCTCGGCGCTTAGGACCTTTGAGCAGGGAGGGATCTTTATCGTGCTATACCTGCTGTGACACAGGGTCTCGGTTTTCGCGGTCTTATCTAAAGCACCGCCTCATTTAGTCGCCTCTTGCTACCAGCAAGGGTTACCGAGGACCTATTCAAAGCCGTGTCCCCTCGGGGCTAAAACCGGACCATGTCAATTTCAAAAGAAACATAAGCAGGAAGAATTTAATATGATATAATAAAGGGAAACTGCAAGTCGCACTTTAATGGTATATGTAAAATCCACCAACTGTTGAATATAAAAAGATATGATTTGTGTTTCGAGAATGAAAAAAAAAGAAAAAGATATTGATAGATCAGAAGTCGTGATTGCTACTCCTCTATGGATAAATGACAAAAACACATATCATTTGCACTGAACAATGTTACAGTCTTAGCACAATCTCAAAGCCGCTGGTCACAAGACACAAGTTTTTGGTTCTGGGAAAGGTCAATAAATCAAGCAAGGCCTTAGTCAAAAGGACTACACGTATATTTTTTTTATTGATAGTTGTGGTTATAAACGAGATTCAAGTGTATACATTATAAATATTATATACAATACATGATGTGTGGGGAATTAAATTAAAAGGAGTCTGCATATCAGATTGGAGGCTGATCTAGAAGGATATAAATATTTGTAAACACTTAACTTTTATAAGGCTTTTCTATATTATTTATAGAGTTATTGTATATATGTTAAACCTGATTCTTTTACATATACGTGAGTGCTGAAAGATTTATTGGCATAATTATCACAGCTACCTGGAAACAGACTCTTAGTTTAAAAATCATTCTGCGTTGGACATGCATCAAGTTAGGAGTATCGTAATTTTCATAGAGATATGTAAGATTCTGTGATTGGTGGTAAACACTTGTCTAAAATATCTGATGCTAGAAACATACGAAGTTGAACTGCTAATGAGTTAAATTTATTTTCTTATGTGTTAATAAACTTAACCATGTATCTTTAAAAAATCTTTATTTGTTTTTTTATTTTAGACTTAACCATGTATCTTTTAAAAATCTTTATTTGTTTTTTTTTATTATTATTATTCTTTCATTCTTCCTTAATTCATAACCATTTCTCTATTTATTTTTTTTCAGTGTCTCTACACGGTATTTACAGTGATCCATGCGACGATGGCGTTTACAAGCAACTCCCGTTTGCAGACAGTCGTTTTGTTAATAATGCTATAAACCCAGCCGATGGACACCCCATCCTGAGTGATCGAGAACTCCCGGAGGATTGGTATAGAGCTGGGGAGGAAACGATGCCGACTAACCCTCCTCCATTATACTCGTGTGGAACGATTTTTCCGTTATGGTTTGACGGCGAGTACTCTCTTTTAATATCTAAGATAAATATGTCGTACGGTGTGATCATGTTTGAGGGCAAAGTATTTTTATCCATAACAGACACCCGAAGGATAATAATAATAAATAAACCCCAACGAAATAAAGAAATAATAGTACTAAAAAGTCTTTAGATATTTGACCCGGCTATAAGCGCGGGAAATGAAACGCATTTGATGCAAACAGTACATCATGACGTCATATGTCGTCGAATAAGCAAATTCACAAGCAAATTCACAAGCATAAGAGTTTCAAACAACCGAAAAGTGATTTTATGATTGAGAAAGTATGGTTGATATGCTTTTCTGAATTTTATGTAACATCTCAGAACCACGTGAACTTGGGAAGACGAAATTCAAAATGATATCAATGTTCACGTGGTTGCGTTCTAATTGACCATAATTTTCAAATCCCAAGGGTATGGTTTAAATTTTCATTACTTTCCGTATTTTCCTTATTAATGTGTATATGCGTGTTACTTAAAGGGAAATTTTCACTTTCACGGCCCTTCGCCCTCTAAAACATCCCTAGTAATGTTTTTATCATTGAAATTTATTTCTCGTGTTTTTCGCGACCCATCCAAAGTTGGGGGTGAAATTAAGTTTCGCAGCGAAGAAAATTAAGTGATCCATGTCTTGTTTTAGGATATGTAAGATGATTGACTTTAAAGGAAAATATGATAATTTATGAATAACGGCGAGTTTCCTATTGTAGGTAATAGTTAATAACCTGAAATACCCAATAACTAGATAGAGATTCCTTGTATTCATATTTGAAAAAAAGACATGGAAATATAAAATCGACATATCAAAAATACTGCTTCATAAAAACTTAATTACATAGGGCATTTCATGTTAATTATCATAGTCCTCTCCAACTTATAAGGTACTAATTTTCATGCAAGTGAGAAAAATTTACATGCTGTAGTAGTGTACAGTATATGGACGAATTAACACATTGGAACTTCAAAGGATTGTCACGTTAGAAAACAGTTGAAAATGTAAATATTCGGAAATTACTGTGTATTATACTGATCCCACCTCTGTTATGTCCAGGGGTCCGTGTTTGCCCATCTCTCTGATGTGTATTTGTTATAGGAATTACAAGATTGAATGCTGTTGGTTATCTTCACCTTTATATACTTCTATACATATATTATGGTGTCTGGGTGGTCATCCTAAACCTTAAATCTGTTTGGAGGTCTATGCTAGAAAGCATTCGTAAAGCAAGTATTTTGATTTATTATCTTTTAAATACAAGTATACGACTCGTGTCACAAAGCATACGTGCTGGAAAACATCAAAGGAATCATTACTCCAATACTCTTGCCATATAATTGAGTTGCGTAATAAAAGGTGCGCCTTTCCTAGTTGGTTTCCCCCTGTCTAAATTGGGCCCCAAATGAAAATTTTATTTAAAAACTAACAAAAAAACAAAAAACAAAACAAGAATACAAGAATAAACCACAATGAAGGTTGGGGCATGAGAAGATTTTTAAATACATGTATACTTTTATATATTTTAAAATATGAACTCTTTGGAATTGTGTATTACATAACTGTTTAACTTTCACTTTTACAATTTTATGAATGTTTTTCTAAGCAGTTTTAAAGTTTATAATATACGAAATATTTTCTACTTTTATAACATTTTTCAGGAATATTTCGAATGTCTGATATTACAAAAACACACCCGAACAATCTTGAATGCAAAGTAAAACCGAAAAGACAAGGAGGGCTATCTTGTGTGGGTGGGTGGGTGGGGGAGGGGTGGAGGTATTCTAGAGTGGTTACATAGCTGCACTACGCACCGGCGGATGTTCCCGGGATGTATACGTGTACTTCAGTTTCATATAAGAATATATATATATATATATATATATATATATATATATATATATGCCAAAATAATTACATAATGAAGTAAATAATATATATTAAATGAAGAATTATACTTTAATAATGTTTTATAGGAGAACCACTTGGCTAATTATATATACAGCTCACTGACGTATTTAGTAAATATAATCAAATTTCAGTACAAAGTAACAATCATTCCAGTCGATGTAGCTGATAAAGAAACATAATATGGAACAGTTGTGACATAAAACTTTAATCTAAATAATTAACCTTTTCTCTTTTATTTCTTCTAAAAATGTCAGTGCTTTATCCTCGAGAATAATGCACGTTTGTTGCAAACTAGTTCGATCCGGTTATCAAGTGTAATCATTACGAAATATGGAGCGCCGTTAAGGTCAAAGTTGTGTATTGGCTGCTCTGTTTAAAATAGCAATTGATCAAACGATATTGTATTTTAGTTTTGAAATCTAGTTGATATTTTTAAAAATACATATAAATATAAACAATAAACTGTCTTTCATTGTTGTTTTATTGGATGATAAAAAATGGGTATGAAACACGTCAGACAACATTTCACCCATAATACATGGAATCAGACGACATTAAATTTATATCATATATACCGAGTGTACAAAATAAGTTTGGCTATTTAGTCAGCACAGAGGATTTATATATCGATGTTTATGCTGATTTACCAGGTACTAGAAATACATCTATACTGCACTGTAACAGAAGTAAACAGTTTACAGGTGTTTTTATAGGAAATGGAAAAACTGCTTTCCTTTTTACAGACTTCCTTCAAATATTTTAAAATGAATTATTAAATTTTAGACTTGTTACCTGCTCATCCCGGGGAATCGGCAGATAATAAAAAAGTATGTCGCAACGGTGTGGAAGGACCGTGCTCGTCAGTTTATTACATTTCCGTCAAAAACTGTGGAGGGTATTTCGTTCATAAACTTGTTCCTCCTCTTGGCGGTGATAGCGCGTATTGTTTTGGTAAGTACATGCATTTCATTTTCAATTCATGTTTAACAATAAATGTAGAAATGGAAAAAAAAAAATGAATATCTTGCAACATGGCATCATTTAACGAATACCGTTTTCAAATATTGTTACATTTTCTAAGATATTACTCTGAACGTTCCTATTTGACTTAAAAAATCAATAGACTTTTTAATAATTTCATCTCTAGTCTCTATGAAAAGCACAAGTCTTTTGTAATATTTCTATTGCTTTATGTATTTTATTTGATAGTGATATTTATTTCGCGAAGTAATTCATATTCAAAAATCAGTATGTAAAGAACGGTCTAACAACGGAATTTCTATTTGCAGATACGATAATTATAACGACCATAGAATTAGCGAAATGCTGACTTCAACCAAGTCTATTGATTGATTGATTGATTGTTGCTTTCCGCCACACTCAACAATTTTTCAGTTATTTGGTGGCGTCCAGTTTTTGTTGATGGAAGAGAGAGCCCAGATACAATGTACCTGGGAAGAGACCACTGACCTTCCGAAAGTAAACTGGCAAACTTTCTCACATATATCGGTGCGAGCGAGAATCGAACCCGGGCCGACTAGAAGTGAGACCAAGTCTATTGAAACTCCTATAATATTATTATATTCTTCAGTAGCTTGCTTCGATTTGAACAGTTTATCATATGCATGCAGAACATGCTCTCGCCTATCGAATCATTTTAGTGACATAAACACTATATGCAAGTGATAATGGAATATTGCTATATAAATATGGGTAATTGACGATGGATATCATCTAGTGAGCAAATGAAATGAACCACAAATATCTGCAGCATTTCATAGAGTCTTTAACTATCATTCAGTTACTACAATTCATATAAGTATAGTTGAAAGTGACAATCTGAAATTGTTACCACGAAATTAAGGTAGTCCTGATCTTTCAACTGGCTATAGAACTTCATCTCGAAGATTACACCAGACGACGGGCTAAATATGGTTGTAGAATTTTTAGCTCCATTTTTCATATCTCCGAAAAAATATATATGCGGGTATTGCACTTTTAATGCTGATCCCTTTCCATCAAAATGCGCGTCATTCACTTCTAGTGCTTCTAGTCATTTTCGAAAAAAAAAAAAAGAAAAGAAAAAAAGTCACTCCTTGTTTTTGGCACAGAGGTCTGATTGTAAAGAGGTTTTCTAACAATTAATGTACCATGACATATGTAATGGAATAGATATGAAACTATTTAGTTCAAGATATTTTCATAACAAAACAGCTCAGTGGTTAGAGCGTTCGCTTCGTAACCGGGAGGTCGTGAGTTCGAGCCCCGCTCGTGCCATGACCGCGTCAAACCCAAGACGAAAAATAGGTAGTGATTACTCCTTCGCCAAATGCTCGGCATTTAGAAGTGAGAATCACGGGTCTTTCGGACATGACCTTAAAATCGGAGGTCCCGTGTCACGGTAGGCGTTGGCACGTGGAGGAACCCTCACCGCTACGGCTATGAGCGCTAAGCATAGGTATAAATTTGTGGTACTTCACCTACAGCTGGTGACGTCTCAATATGAGTGAAAAATTCTTGACAGGACGTAAAACAAACAAACAATCAATCATAACAAAACAACAGTACAAAACGACAGAATTGGAGAAAAACTTTTTTTTTCTTACGTAAGGCATATCGGTATTAACGTTGATGTAATGCTCCTGTTTTTTTCATTGTAGGACAAGGTGTAGCAGGTAATATTGTAACACTACTTCTACACTTGTTATAAATACTTCCTGTATGCATTGAAGAAAATTCAGTTTTCATTATCTTGAAACAAGTTCATATTCTTTGTCTCTAGCCGCAAGACCGACATACAAGCCAAGCTCTGTAACAACAACTGTCCAGATAGATAACACTCTGGGTATCTCTGGTAAAATGGTGGCTAAATGCCACTTTCAAGACAATCCACTGGATCCTGGGAGCTTGCTGTACCAAGTCACGTGGTTATTTGATAATGCGTTTGGCGTTGCGACTGAAACTGTCCTATATAACGACATCACCAAGACTGATATCATTTTAGACAAGACAAACATTAAAACTCTTGGGAAAAGGGTATAATGAATTAATCCCTGTCATTCTCCATAAAACAATTTGCTACTTTACTTTTCGATATCATTTTTGCAAGACGTGTATTATATATTGTAACAGGTGTCATGTACCGTGGTTGCCAAAACAGTTGATAAAGGCCCTCCTGGACCAGCGGCAACAAGTGATCAAGTGTTTTTAGGAATTGAGGTTTGCTGGCAAATACGTAGTGGTTTGCGTGGACTTGTTAATTCTGAATTCTGTACCTGGGTACATGAATATTCTGCAGTTGGTTTATGTTCTCACAATCTTTCAGGTTCTGACACCCATAGTCAAATTCAAAAGAGGCACTACAGGAGAAATAAGAGTTCGTTCCACTGTCGGCATAGGATGTCTCCATTCACCAAACGGCATGTTTGATGATTGTAATATTTTGCTTTCTATGGTGTCATTGGATGCCGAACAATGCCAAGCAAATGTTGGTATCACGAATGACATTGTTGATCAGAAGTTCTGTTCTAAAGAGATCAGGGCCGCAGATTGGAATAAAAACCACAGCATTATCGTCCAAGCAAGGGAAGAAGAATATCATTATTATTCAGCAATTTACAAGATCGAACTCTACGTAGAAGAACATTTCCATCATCCTATTTGGGGAAACTACCGGCTTCCAGACGTCATTGTACTTCACATTTCGTATTTCATACCTATTTTCACTTTTCTTTTGCATGTTTGTTCTATATGTGCATAAAAGATATGATATCTTTCCTTAAATGCTAAGTATATATATTATATTATGGTTTACGTTATGAAATATAAAGTTGAAATACGTAAACACTAATATGATTGACTGATTGATTGATTGCTGTTTTCCGCCACACTCAACAATTTTTCAGTTAGTCGGTGGAGTCCAGTTTTTATTGGTGAAGGAGAGAACCCTGATACAATGTACCCGAGAAGAGACCACTGACCTTCCGAACGTAAACTGGCAAACCTTCTCACATATATCGGCGCGAGCGAGATTCGAACCCGCGCCGACTAGAGGTGAGAGGCCTTGTGAATTTGAGCGCGATGCTCTAACTACTCGGCCGTAAACACTAATAAGTTTAATTGTTCTATGTAATCATAAAATGCTTGACACTTAGTTTTGTTGTATGGGATTCAGATGCATTATTTTTTTCTGGGTTTCAGTACATAACATCAGTTATGTATATTACAATTGTTAGGCCGTTCTTAGCACACTGATCCTGACCACGGATTGCTCCATTTACCTGATCAGGATGTAGTGCTCACGGCGGTTGAGACCGGTCGACAAAGGATGCTTATTCCTCCCAGGCACCTACTCCAACCTGTGGTGTGACCAAGTGTCCGTGTTGCCTCTCTGATTTGTATATGCTATGGGAATTGCGAAATTGAATACTGTTAGTTATATTAGCCTTTTCTTTTTCTTCTCATCAGTATGATATACTTATTCAATGTGTCTACTCAGGTACAGATTGAGGACGCGGCAGATGCAAGCTGGTCAACGAAGTACTGCCAGGCACAAGATGACCCCCATTATCTTACTTTTGATGGAAGGTTTGTCTCTTTCATAAAAATGTAGACTCTTGAAAAATGCATCACAAAAAAATGTTTGTTTTTGTTTTACAGACCATACGACTTTCATTCCACTGGAGTTTTCACAATGTATGCTCATACCACAGAAAATGTAGAGGTATGGTGTTTATAGATTAATATTTGAAGTTCTGTTTTTACTAAGTATGGATGCCTAATATACGTATCAGATTGTTTGCCCCCCTTTTCGTCAATTTTTGTCTGTTTTATGAACTGAAGGTAACTGAATTTCTTTTATCTAAAATAGATGGTGGCGAAGCCATTGACTTGTAGGTTATATGAAAAATACAAAGAATGTGAAATGGTTTCATATGTAATTAGTGTGATAAATTTATAAAGGTACAAATAAGACAAGAATCCTGTTATTCCAACAATAAGAACCCTCACTGCACTTGTGGCGTGGCTGTACGGGTGGGTGGAGATATTTTTGTCATCGACAGATGTGGGACAAAGTATGTAAAGAAAGTGAAGTTTACGTCATGTCTAGACGGCCAATTGAGTACACACAAAGAGACCAACAGCAAATATATTGTAAGTTAACAAAGGGTTGTAACATAAACTTCACTGAAATAATGTTTGAGCCAATTTTAACTAACATAATGAAAGTTGATTGCTTGAAGATAAACAGTCGCACAGTTGAATCATGTTAAAAAGAAGTAAGATTCAGCAGGGAAGTAAAAAGTTTAAAAGAAAAATAAATGATTTTTGCAAACACTAAGGCGTCTGAAATATTAGAACAGAGCATCTCCGTAGCAATTTGGCTCATATAGAGACATAAGTTAATATTTTACTTACTGTTATTTGGATTTTTCCAGATGTATACACCACTGGGTACTCGAATAACTAGTGTTTTCGGGGGAGGAACATTCATGACTGTCCAGATTTTCCCGTCACTCCGTGACGTAGATCGAACAAAGGGTTTGTGTGGCACTTTGACAAATGATTGTAAAGACGATTTCATGAAATCTGACGGAACGTACTACACAGATGGAAATACGGCCAGGGAATGTCACACGTTAGGATTAACAGACTACCAATTTCAGCCAGATGCATTTTCCAAAACATGGGAGTAAGAGACAAATCACAGCATTTGTATTGTAATATAATACATTATTTCTTATTTAATCCAACTCGTACGTCCTTAGTTTTGTTAGATCAACGTCAAACTATGTTTATTTTTATTGAATTCAATTCATATCGTCTTTGTTTTGTTAGATCAACTTTAAAATGTTTGCATCTTTTTATCAGAGTGGATGAAGCCAATAACTTATTTGACGATAATTATGAATTTGATGGAATGCAATGGGGAACAAATAAGCAGCTTTGCATATGTCGCGAAGAGAACAACGAAAAATACATTGATTGTTCATCCAGTTCAGTTGTTAGCTGTAACAGGGAAACGCCTGTCAATCCTTCGCCAACCTGCAATCTAAAATCAAGCAGAAATTGGAAAGTTCCCGTTTTTACAAGAGCTCAACGTAAGAGGCGATCCCCATATATCAAGGTCTGTAAGTTTTAATGACCCCTGAAGATATACAAATTCCAATAATTTGACTGATTAACAAAAGTATGGAAAGAGACAGACATGCTATATCGCTTGCCTATTGAGATGCATTTTCGTATCTAAACTTTATAATGATGGCCAAGTCTAAATCAAGGTATCGTACTGCAAACAATTCTGGATCTAAACTACATCTGGAAATTGGTCATGCGTATATGATAATTCTACAAATTGTTCAAAACCATGCTTCAGCTTTAAACACATTTGAACACATGACGGTTGTGACCGGCCGACAGGATATGCTTACTCCTCCTAGGCATGTGATCCCACCTTAATTTTCTATTCTTTATAGGATTTATGAGATTGATCAATGTTCGTTATCGTCACCTTTTCATCACCAAATTAATGGTATACTTTGGTGACCAAAATCCACCAAATTTGTGTCCCGCTATAATATGCTTAAATGGACATTTTCTGTATAATTCTTGTATCAGATTATCTATTAAAGTTTAAACGTTTGCTTCTATACCATATGGGATGATTGCATGTCAATGATTTTATCGATAGCTTCAAAATTACGTCGTCCTGTTAATTCTCTAATATGACACAGCCCGGTTTTCTTGCAAAACCTTCCTCCAATGTATTGTCCATATTGTTTTAGTCATATAACTTGAAAGGGGCATTCATTTTAGAAAACTTTATTCTTCTTTATATTGAATTTTCGTAAGCCCCGTGAGGATCTGGGTAGATAGAATAGATCCTCAGTACCCCCTTGTTTGTCGTAAGAGGCGACTAAATGGGGCCGCCCATCGGATGAGACCGCAAAAACCGAGGCCCCGTGTCACAGCGGGTGTTGCACATTAAAAATCCCTTCCTGCTCAAAGGCCATAAGCGCCAATCATAGGCCTATATTCTGCAGCCCTTCACCGGCAATGGTGACGTCTCCATATGAGTAAAAGATTCTCAAGCGGGACGTTAAACAATATAAAATCAATCAATCGTTGTGAATTTTCAACTATCGAAGTTGATGATGAATTTTTGTTACGTGATGTATCAAGAGCTTGCATCATGATTCAAAATCTGTGCAATAGCCTACGATAGCTTGCGTATGACGATAGTACCATTGCGATTTTGTGAAATATTCAATACAGCCAGAAGTGCAAAATACATTTCAAAAATTCATATAGAAAGCAACTTGCTATTTGATCTATGAACGTGCTAGTTGAATGGACTCATGATCGGTATTAATGCAGTTGATTGATTTTGAGATGGGGGTATTATCATTTTTGTACACACTTAGATGGATAATATGGAAATTTATAGGGCCATAGTAAAGCAAAAATCATAAATATAATTTAAAGTACTCCATACATTTCCATATTACACCCGTGAGTGTCTACATGACGAATTTATTTTGTCGATTATTGTACATAATTATAAAAAAGTCAATTTGGTCGTATCTGCCACTTACGACCTTTCAATTCCAAAGCGTCGATATATATATTAATTAAAGACATATTGATGTTATTCATTCTTGGTGCTTTATTAAATGCAGAACAATAACAAATGACTGCAACATATGCATTCTTGAGATACTTTATGAAATATGCGACAGTGAAAACAAATGGCTGCAACATTTAAACCTGTAACAATGGGATAAAAGCAAGTGCTTCAACAACTTGTAAATCTAAAAATAAGTTTATTGCATGTAGTTGATAATAGGCGCTGACTAATTTCTACAATCGTAACTACTTGGTTATTTCCATAACCGGTCACAGAAAAGGACGAGTGGCATCCGATTGTAATTTCTAGTGACATTATTATTCTCTTGATGTCATGATACCACGTGGGAGGAATATACTGGCAATATTAGGTTAGTGAGAGCCATAAAATATCGGTCTATATTGTATTGGTTTCTGCCAATGAAAATTCAAGATTTTTATGAGGCAGGGTAACTGTTCATATTGATATGATATATGATACTGTGTCAAAATGCTGTATTCTTACATAAGGAATTTGAAAAAATCAACATTTCTGGCAAGGTTCTTTCATACATACTATCCGTTTGAGAAGCTGCGTTATTGCGAATAAAAGTATGAAACTCTTCGTTATAATTAAATCTATGTTTAAATTTCTTTACAAGCGAGTCGTTGTACCTTATTCGAACTGAAAATTAACGACCATTTTATTTACGAAGTAAACATACCTATACATGTTGACATGAGAGGGGAACAGAAGTTAAACACTTGAAAAGTTAACAAAGACAGTATATCCATATTTGATGGAAAACATCTTTTAACCTTTTAAAGATTTGAGTTCATTTGCAATCTTTGACTTCCGGTTATTCATTATTGTGCCTATTTTCAGTCAACTGAAATCAATACCTCTGTGTACATGACGGAGGAAGAAGCTATCACACGTTGTACAGAATTTATGGACGAATCACCGTCTTTTAAAGTATGCAAAGACATTCCAAATGTTGACCCTAATATTGCCATCAACACATGTGTTCTTGATATTTTGGTAAGTAAACAATAAATATTTGCATCACACTTATACATGCATGTTATCGAAAATACATTTTTTTCCTATAAAGTTGTATGAGAAACCCTTTTTTATGATAAATACTTTGAATGTGTCTTGCAGTTAACTAATTCCACCCAATGGATGATTGACGCGAGGGAAGGGATTAAAGGCAAATGTTTAGCGGAAGTTAGGGTCAATGCAACTCTCCAAAACGAGACGGAAAGCGGTGGGGCTTCTATAGCCGAAATTGTAAAAAATATTTCGTGTATCAACGATTGCTTAGGGAAAGGAAAATGTGAGAATGGTACGGCTCCTAATTCTGACTAAGTAAATCTATTACTTTTGTAAAAAAAAAAAAATAAATGGTCTAACTCTTTGTGTTCCTTTAAAAGGTAGTTGCGTGTGTCAGATGGGCTTTGGTGGAGGCGACTGTGGGATAGATTTATCCATTCCACCAATCATTTATGGTATTGTAGACAGCGGCCTATGTGACCTTGACCTTCTACCGTGTACATCAGCGAATTTGGAGGGTGATGGTTTTACCAGTGAAGGGACTCCAACTTGTAGAATCAAGACATTCCATGTAATAAAATCTTATCAAGGGTTATTTCATAGTCTGAAAATGGAACACGATCAACTATAATACTGTTGTAATACATTTTTTACTTTCTTACCAATAACAGATAACTGTGAATGGTTCCGTACAAAATACTAACACTCACATTGACCGTGTGGGAGATCCCAGCACGCTAATGACGATGTTTTGTCCAGTAAATGGACAGGCGAAATTCACTGGCCTGCAAGGAGACTTAGCATTTGTCACAGGTTACAAAATATCAGTCAGCAATGATGGTATAAATTTTGGCGATGAAGAAGACATGTTTATATTCAATTCAACTTATCAAGAATTTGCTGTAGTGGACGGGGAAATACAGTTTAAATTAAAAGTAATGTATTCCAAGAAAGGCGTGTCTCTGCATATATTTTAATTTCCATCTTTGTAATTTGAAATACATACATATTCATTTAATGATTGGGTAAACGGTAACCGAATCTTACTTTTACGTTATATTGCATTAGATCAAATCTATCTTTATAACCTAACAGGATACTTACTGCTTCATAGAGGGATCTGCATATTCTAATCAGACGACGTCATCTTCCAACGACTGCCGAATATGTCTCCCTGAGAAGAATGCCTTTCATTGGTCAATGAGTCTAAAACCTGGTAAGACAACAGCCAGAACACATTTTTATGTGTTACTTTCGTTTTTCATTGTATACCGCCACTCTTGAAATTGGTCTATTCTTTATGTATATTATTTTTAACTCTCTGCTTTTAAAGAATGCAGAATCGAAGCTGCTTATCCAACAGCTAGTTCACAATCATCGTTAGGAACCGGTGCTATAGCTGGGATCGTAGTCGGTGTCGTGTGTTTTTTGATAGCAGTAACAGGATTCATTGCTTGGAAATACAAACATAAAAGGTAATGTGCTGATATCTAGTTTTTTAATTTTCTTTTAATCCACATTGAATTTATTTTCAAATCATTAACTCATTTCTCTATTACTCAATCAAAATACCGTATAACAGGGTTATTCTGTGAGTAGGAATTTGCTAAAATGTAGCAAATCTTATTCAGCGTTTCCAATTTCTGCGTGTGCATTATATTTATTTATACTTATATGTATCGACGTAGTTTTATTTATAGACTTTTCTTATCCGCAAAAATGGACAACCGCAGAAAAAGTCGTTATATATTTTATTACATATAATTTCTTGTTAACTAATTTATTTTACTCCAGGCCCAAACGCTTCACGTCTCGAGTGAGTATGGATGGTCTAGGTAGTGAGAGTCCCACAACAACTCATTAATTAACCAGATGGATTCTCCAAATCATTGCACATCACCGCTTGACTAGTAATCAATCCCAGGTGCAAATCATTTCTTAACTCCAACTGATTTTCTTCACATTCACAAACAGAAAATTAGGTGTCTACAGTGGAAGATTCAGAATGAAAACCGTCTAGTCTCTTTGGTGATTATGTGCTTGTGAAAAATAATTCAGTTTCATGCAATTTGATTTATTTGAGTTTTATATATATATATATATATATATATATATATATATATATATATATAATATTAATTTGCATTCCATTGGATAATTTATTGGCGCTATGCTTGGACATATGCAGATGTATATCGTGTTACTATTGTTTAGCACAAGTGTGATATTTCATAAGTCGACTTTCTTCCGCGAATATTAAGATGCAGCACACACCTGAAGATTTAAAAAACACAAAACAGAAAAGTGATGTTTCGTATTTCGCTTGAATGTTTGATTTTCTTCATCCAAAAATAGTTTAAAATTAATAATCTTATGTACCACGCAATAGTAATGCAAATAATTTGAGTAAAAGAATGACAAGCATCAATTAAACATATCTATGCAATAAAGATGAATACGAGATTGTTTCACTAATCGTTGACTTGGTTTTTTGCACGCAATTCAGAATTGAAAGGTTTCTGAATTTGAAAAACAATCACGCATATGTAATGGAGGATATATAATGATACTGTTATTTCTGTCTTGTAGGTTATTTGAATGTATGTGTATGGGGCAAATGCTGTCTGACTTGTTTCATACCATTGTTAAGCCGTTATTTACACACCCATTTTAACTACGGATTACTATATTTACTTGATCAAGACAAAGAGTTTACGAAAGGTCTGACCGGTTGAGAGGGGATGCTTACTCCTCCTGGGCACCTGGTTCCACTACTGGTATATCCAATGGTACATGTTTTCCCAACTATTTATGTTGTATTACTTACAGGAGTTATCAGATTATCACTGCTTGTTATCTTCGACTTTTCATTATTTACATCTAGAATGCAAGACACAGTGGAATATTATCAGAGACGAGCATTTTCAATGGACGATGATTGATTGGTTATTTGTTGTTTTGTGCCACACTCAACAATTTTTCAGTTATCTGGTGGCTTCCAGTTTTTGTAGGTGGAGGAGAGACCCAGATACAATGTACCCGGGAAGAGATCACCGACCTTCCGAAAGTAAACTGGCAAACTTTCTCACATATATCAATGCAAGCGCGAATCGAACCCGAGCCAACTAGAAGTTTGAGGTCTTGTGATGTTTAGCGCAATGCTCTAACCACTCGGCCATGGCGGCCCCCAATGGACGATGAAAAATTATAAGTAATCGTATCAATTTGGTAAATTTCAATTCATATTTGGTCCGTTTTGGAAAATTTATCTTACAGACACATGTTTATAAGATTTATCACCGTTCATTATCTTCATCTTTGCATGAATGTGAACATAACGTTGTCTTTTTTTAGTATTGAAATAGGTGGCGTCAGTGTGCATATTATTAAAAATATAATAAATCAAAATTTTAAACATTGTATAAGCAAAACAAAAAGAGTATTAAATATATATAACGAGAGGTCCATGAGCCAAATCTCTCACCTGAGTCACCATGGCTAATATTAAAAATTTAACCTATATGTTTACATGTAAAACTGTGATCCCTAATGTGGCCACACCCTACCCCCGTGAGCCACGATTTTAACAAATGTGAATCAGCAGAAAGTTGTCATGTACATTTGAACTTTTCTGGCTTAGTGGTTCTTGATGAGAATATTTTTAAAGATTTTTCCTATATTTTCGCATATAAAATTTTGATCCCATATTGTGGCCCCACCATACCTTCGGGAGCCATGATTTTAACAAAATTGAATGTGCATTATATCGGCAAACTTCTACCTAAATTGAAACTTTTCTGGTCCAGTAGTTCTTGAGATTTTTAAATGATCCCACACGATTTTTGCATTTTTTATGATTATCTAACTTTTGAAGAAGACATGGCCCTTCATTTTAAAAAACTTGAACTCCCTTCATACAACAGTGATTTGTATTAAGTTTGTTTGAAATTGGCCCAGTAATTCTGGAGAAGAAGAGTTTTAAAATTGTTCAGTGTATTTTTGATATTTCGCTACCATCTTCCCTTTGAGAAAGGCGTTGTCCTTCATTTGAACTTGAATCTCCTTCCCCTAAGATGAAATTTAAATTAGCCTAATGGTTCTGAAAAAGTCGCATTCATGAGGAAATGGCTATAGTTACAATATGTAAAATTAAAAAAGGCAAAGCTATTGGAAATGCGAAAATTATCACACAATATTTACTTTCTTTCCAGACTGATTTAAGATTGAAATTATTTCCTCACACTGTTAATGGTAGCTGACGGTACGCAGGGACGTTAAGGCTGATTGTGAAAATCTTTGCTGGGATAAAATCCGCAAAATAATGTGACGTCATAATTGAAATAAGTATATCACTATGTATACGAATTTAAATCCAATTTTATTTTCTTGTAAGTTTTATCCATAATAAAATAAATCATGCAGTTACTTAGATCCAAAAAATACGAAATGTTACTGTTGTTGAACAATTTTTGTCTAATCACTATGAAAGTACACTGATGACGTAATAACTATGCATTGATTGGTTGATTGATTGTGTATTGTTTTACGTCCCGCGTAAGAATTTTTCACTCATATGGACACGTTACCATTGCTGAGGAAGGGCTGCAAAATTTAAGCCTATGTTCTGCGCTTATGGTTTTGAGCAGGGAGGGATCTTTTACGTGCCACACCTGCTGTGACACGTAGCCTCGGTTTTTGCGGTCTCATCCGAAGGACCGCCCCATTTACTCGCCTTGTACGACAAGCAGGGGGCACTGAGGACCTACTCTAACCCGGCAAGTGAAGAATTCATTAAATTTTTGATGCAGATATCGACCAAATGTGGAGTATTTGAAATATATGTCATGAGATATGTATATATATATATATATATATATATATATATATATATATATATATAAGCACTAGGAAACCAACAACACTAGAAATCCTAAAGTGTCGGATCTAACGAGTAGATACTTAGTCACGAAATTGAATATAAAAAGCACTAAGGATGACTAAACGACACGAACAATCAAAATTGTCAAATTTTCGGGACAATAAATGCATTTATCTCATCAGTTGCAAAGTTTGTTCAAAGCAATATGTAGGTGAAACAGGTGACCTCAGAAGAAGAATCAACAACCACCGTTCTACCATCAAGACCAAAAAACTAAAAGAACCCGTCGGGGAACATTTTAATCTAGCTGGTCACAAATGGGAGGACATGACAGTCGTTGTTATTGACCATAACCCCCATTGGACGGACTCAGAGAGGAAGAGCAAGGAAAAGTTCTGGATGCACAGACTCAAATCATTCAGACCAAATGTCTTGAACAAACAAAATGACTTCCTTAAGATGAACGCCTCATAAGCCATCACCTGTTTCTCCATAAAAGTTATAACACTGTCAGCCTTTTTTTAGTGTTTGTTTCTATCTTTGATTCCCTTTTAAGCCTTCTATTTTTCCCCTCTCTTTTTTTAAATTTTAAATTCCATATTTTAAAATTCATGTTCTTTTCCATAATCAGCTTAATCAATCCCAATCCCGTACGAGTTAACACCCTTTGTTCTAATTCCCTAATTATTAGTTCGAACATCGATTTTTAATTAGCCCAATTAGCCGTATTAGGTGTGAATCGGACAGTCATACTCAGTACACCCGACTGATCGGACATATAAACCTTATCATTAAACTGTTCTCTAATCAACTCCAATATGTAGTTTTTTGAAAGTTTAGTTTAGTTTTATTTGTAGTTTTAGATTTAGTGCTAGTTTTTCTTTTATGTTTTCTTAATGTAACATATCTGTAGTTTGTCCTGAAGAAGGGACTGGGTGTCCCGAAAATTTGACAATTTTGATTGTTCGTGTCGTTTAGTTATCCTTAGTGCTTTTTATATATATATATATATATATATATATATATATATATATATATATATAGATGATCTTTTTATTAAGAACTTTTTCTGTGCTATTTTTAGACGTTATGCAAGGACAAGTACATCAATTCAAGGGACATAACCATATATGTAAATATATACGGATATACGGAATAAATTTATAGGAGGTAATCGGGGCCCATTATTATAAAGAGTGGTCAGTAATCGAACATACATGGTTTACCACCAAACTTTTCCTGAGATTGGTCTTGACGGACCCGCGTACATACGGAAACACACTCTGATCCATATACCACCTTACGTCATCACTGTCAGAGTCAACGTAGGAGATAAAGATTTCATTTCGGCAAGAATGTTGCACTCTAAAGAAGGAAAATGGGGAAAAAAGCATTTGGATTTTATAAGAATATCAATACAAAATACAACGAGCATGCATTAAGTACAAAGATGACGAATGTAATCACGCTGCATTGATGAACATAACGATAGCCTACACACAATGTGTAGACCCGGATTAGGTTTGCCTATCATTGATGAACATAACGATGGCCTACACACAATGTGTAGATCCGGGTTAGGTTTGCCTATCATGTGCACTCTATTACAGAGAAAATCAAATTAAATCAAAACTATACCCTTCTGTAAGTTACGTGTATCATGATTTATTGTGACGAAATGGTATCTACGTCTGCATACCATGCATAGTAGTGGTTTCCTTTACCTTTTTTGTAATTATTATTATTATTATTATTATTGCTGTTTTCAAGAAATCAAGTATTAATGAAAAAAATCATACAATAGTACAGGGATAAATAAAACGATGGCTAAATAAATAATGAATAGATAGATAGATTTAAATAGGGATCTAGAGATTAATGCCTGTACATAGAAAGATAGGCAGATAAAATGGATAGATGGATACATGTTCATGGAGAGAGAGAGAGAGAGAGAGAGAGAGAGAGTGTACCCCAATGCACTAATCTACACAAAGATTCCCTGTGATCACCGGATTCATGTTAAGTTGGTGAGTATTACTACGTTTTTCTAAGTAAACGGCTGTCCCGATAGGCCAGCTGCCCAGAGTCTCATAATCTCGAGCTACCCATTCTCCACAATTTCATATTTTTGATATTCTTAAACTTAATCTTAGGGGCAGAGCTAAAAATTCCGGAATGCTGATTTCCGGAATGTTGATTACACTCGCCTTTACTCTATACAGTTCAGTCCCAGGAAATATCTCGATAAACATCCGTTCTCCTTGCTCCCAGTTTAACATAATTTACATAAAACAATAATGTAATATTCTATCATATTTACACTTTCAACTTTTCAGCTTTGTTGGTATCGTATATAAAGTAACACCATAAAGTTAAAAGCGGCCAGATCGTTTTATAAACATTTGTACATTGGGGAAAAAGTTTTCATTGTCAGTAATACTAATGGAGTTGTCTCCCCAAAGTAACATACGGGTGTCCACTATTTGTAAATTGTCCATTTTAAAAAGAGCATTCAAAAAATCGTTTCTTGGAGTAGAATATTTAGTACAAGAAAAAAGAAGTGGAATGCATCCCTTGTTTTACCACATGTCCAATAGCTAGAACTCATTGCAGTGACGAGTCTTCAAACAAGTAAAGAGTTATATCCGGGACCTCGTCCATAAGCCCACCCTAGTTTGAAATAAATTTGTACCTAGAAGAAATAGAACGCTTTACCTATTACAGTTTATATCAATTAACTACTAGTATATGGGGATAAACAATGCTTAGCCATAAGTGAGTCATCATTTCATTTATATATATATATATATATATATATATATATATATATATATATATGTATTGAGGATTTCATAAATGACCACTGTATCACAATTTTGCGTCATTAAGGGGGGGGGGGGGGAGGGAGATATGAAAATTGGACTGAATATACTTCAGAATAAGTTTCTATCAAAACTGATTTATCAATGGGGAAGGGGGGGGGGGGGTAGTAGTGAATTATCATTCTTAATGCAGATCTACGCGTCCCGCTCCATGTGATAACTTCCGCATTATTGTAAACACGAGAAATCAGTTTGACGCAAGCGTCAAAGATATCAGACGGCAGAAGAAAGCAAACTTTTTTTTTCTTTCCTTCTTTTCTTTCCTTTCTTTTTCAATTGGGCTACATTGACAAAATGCATTTTGTAATCCCTTAAAGAGGAAGTGTTCAATGTGAAGTCATACTTTAATTAAGAAATCTCGATTTTTATAGTACGCAAAACTAACGATTGTAATAGGCAGATATATACACATATATGTTTGGAGATTTCACTCGTCTAGGCTCAACTCCATTTCCTTATCACAACACCATTTGAATATATTAGTAGTTGTGCGAATCCGTAAAAAGAACCTTACTACAACACTACACACCTTTTTTGTATTTTAATGAATGAATAAATAGTTATATAGGTAATGAACCGGAAGTAAATGCAGCACAAACTAGCAACTGTTATGTTCATTGCAATTTCTAAATTGTTAATAATCTTGATTTATTTTTAGAGGTTATACAATTTAACGATTAATATTAACAATAATTTCAATTCCCCAATTAACTATATATGAACATTGGAAATATCAAAAAAAAAAAAAAAAAAACCAGAAAAAAAAGAAACCCAAAACATTTGGTCATATACTATACGTTGTTGCTATGTTCCTGCTATAATACCAAACTGTAATGAGGCGAGGCCTGTTGTATATAGACGCTTTTCTTTAAATATATGGTATGAGATCTATACTTACATCATTATATATATCATTAAAAAGTCAAGTCGTATTTAAAAGCATGGGGAACTACTGAGACTCAGACACATTTCTTCATAAGGTATGTTTTACACGTGACAGTATCTCAAAATTTACAGAGGACACTCGATGTATGCGACACCAAATACTTACCTGTGTGTGTCATTGCCACTGCCAACACGACTCACTCCATCTAATTAATTTGTTAATTCAATTTTACACGTAATCGAGTTTTTTCCCCATTATACATGTATTTTTTTCATAGATCCAATTAACATCCTGTTACAGTAGATTCATATTATTTTGCCTGGAAACTAAATTGATTTTGTGTCGTAATTAATTATAAAGCAACAAAGTATTTAATTTTGCTGACGGGGCTGCCATTAGGATATGCTTATACTTGTGTAATTCCATCTTAAGTTAATTTGGTTTTCTATCATAACAGGTAATTAAGATATTGCACAAATTAGGTGCAATTCCATTCCCTTTGTAATCTTGATACAGCATCTCCTATATTCTGGATTTATTCTATAAGAAATTGATTTCAGTATTGAGTGTGTCTGGTATAGAAAAGTTTTCGTTATATTATCTTTATGCTTCTACATGAGTGTAGACAAATTATATATCAATATATGTATACAATGAATGTTTTAAAGGCATGGAAAGTTCGAATTCGAAAGAGGATTTCAAAAGGAAAGTATAATTTCAAGATTTTTTTCCCTAAAAAAATATTGTCCAAACTCAAAAATGGCAAAAAATATTTTTTGTTACACTTTCAACTGGAAGGAGTGGAAAACCCGTAATATATCCCTCTAGATCCGCCACTTTTACACCACTAATGATACAATACTCTTATTTGACATATCAACATTTTCACCTGAGAAGGGAACAGTTGCTGCTTAGCATTATTACCTATTACTATTAACTATGTAGTCAAATGTAATAAATTTATCGATAACTGCCTGGAGAAATTTTTTCTCTTGCCTATAGTACAAATCTTCTAGAACGTTGTATGCGAGTGTTTGTAACTACATAACAGGCTATTTTGTAAATGAAACAAAAATGAAATTTTTAAAAAAAAGATAAAATTGAATTAAAATCAAACGATCGATAACTCCATAATGGCCTAACTCTACGAACTTATGTACAGAAAAATTATTTCCCCTGTTTAACCCTTCATAATGATCACTTTTGTTGTTGCTAGAATGTAAAAACTATATAATCATAAAGAAATATTCTTAAATCTAGAATTAAAGAAGTGAATGCACAACAAAATAATCTAATTGTATAAAACAAACAAACATAAAGTATTAATCGTTGTTTTTAGTTTCCATTTCTCGGATTAGAATAATCTACGGATAAATTGTGATCAGAATATAACACATTCGCTCACCTGACAATACGTCAGAAAGATATTATTAATTTTGAAGCCTGCAAAAGCAGGTTAAACGAAATATGAAAGTGAAATTGAGAATTACATATAAAACAAACTATTGTGATGGTTTTATTTTTTACTATAATGAAATCACTATAAAACCAGAAGTCTTATCATATCGTCAACAATCGGATCACCTTGTCCTTTTCCATGGTTTACTAAGAAAAAGACTCGGAAATAAGTACAAAATTTGCGGAGCTACCTGTGGACGTCTTAGCCGATTGAATTTGAATATCCTCTGAATCATATACAGCAAAACTTAGAAAATGACACTTATTCTTTTGATTTAAATATGCTTGAATTCATGTCTACTAATAATGATGATAATTCATTAACATTCCGTTAGAATTACCATTTGTAATGGATTTAAAATGCAATTTAAAGGAATGCATGAAAGTAGTTCAAGTGAGCATTTGATTGATTGACTGTTTGTTTGTCGAGAACTTTTCACTCATATTGAGATCTCAGGGTCATACGAGTGAGGGTTCTTTAACGTGCCAACACCTGCCGCGACACGGGACCTCCGTTTTTAAGACGAAGAAGCAATCACTACCTACATTTATGTCTTAGGTTTGACGAACGGGGCTCGGACTCGCATCCTCCAGGTTACAAAGCGATAGCTCGAACGACTGAGCTACCGCGACCGGGTGAGCATTTAATTTTTCTGTTATTATGGAATGCTAGTTCAATTGTAAATTTATTAAGGAGTGCAAGTTTAATTAAACACACACACACACACATATTCATTCACACACACACACACACACACACACACACACACACACACACACACATATATATATATGCAGTATAATGTTAGCATTCATTGTTCTAGACACAGCCTCCCCGTGGAGATCCGGGTTGCTATAGAATAGATCCTCAGTACCCCTTGCGAGTCGTTGGGTGCGACTAAATGGGGCGGTTCTTCGGTTGAGACCTCAAAAACCGAGGTCCCGTGTCACAACAGGTGTAGTACGTGAAAGATTCTTCCCTGCTCAAAGCCATAAGCGCTGAGCATAGGCCTAAATTTGCAGCTCTTCACCAGCAATGGTGACGTCTCCATATGAGTGAAAGATTCTCGAGCGGGACGTTAAACAATATATAATCAATCAATCTAGACACAGCTAGTGTAAGGACATTCATTAGCTAACACTTTTTTGATGTTTGACTAAAATAATAATAATAATAATATATCTTATCTAAATGTCACAGTTGCAATTTATTTGTGCATTGTGAATGAATATTGTGCCTTTCAACAGAAGAAAGACTTTCGGCGACAGGAGCTTTAGCACTGCTGTGCCAAATTGTGGAACTCTCTGCCAACCAATATCAGGCACTCCAATTCAGAACAGTCTCAAAACACACATGTTCTGCAACTTTTATGACTATTTTTAAAGGAAATATTTATGCACGAACTTTCTTAAAAGGAGTATTTTACTTTCTTGGCATTAAAAAAAAAAAAAAAAAAAATGTTTTTATTTTGTAATTTCTTAGCGTTGATTCTTAATTTCTGTGTATATCTTAGTGTAAATACTGTACATCTTTAGACATCACATACTATTATGTTTTATTCGTTTTAGTAACAATATTCATACGTATAGTTGTTTTTTACTTCTTATACCCTTGTATTTTATTGTGTTGCAATAGATTTTATTATTCATGTACAACGCCATAGAATATGTATTTCATATATAGTTTTGGCGTTTAATCAAATTAACAAGTTTCAAGTTTCAAGTTTCAATTTATTTGAGATTTAATTAAATTATATTTATGCGCTTTTAATTATTAATATAACTGTATTTCGATTGGCGCGGATAGCCAATTGAATGCAAACCAGTTTTTCAGGTGTGTGAGCGAGTATGAACGTTACGCATTGTACAGGTTGTTATTTCTATTTTTAGTCCAGTTCTACGTTTGACTGACCAGGACCTGAGTTCAGAATATTGCTGACGAATGGGTTTCACTGAGTACTATTTAACTATGCATGTTTACTAACCCACGCATATAAAATAAGAAACGCGCCAAAAATTCTCACTTTTAGCTAATACCTTCACGGTCATTGGCAGTTTATTTCGTATTGAGAACTTTATATCGATTCACTCGATTTATTATTTTAAACTGATAATACTGGATGCCTGGTAAGATTTACATTGATTTGATAACTTATTTATTTGTTAAATACTAGTATTGTAAATTTACCGGCGGTCGTATTCTAAATGGCAAATCGTGTTTTGTAAATGTCTTTATGTTTTCTGTTTTACGTATGTCTGTTTTCTTGTGTGCGTGTTTGTGAGATTGTTTTCTTATTTTCTAGGTTTATATATCCATTCGATTCCTATGTAAATAAATTTGTCTAAGATCTACCCAGTTTTGTGTTGTCTGACCAAAACAGCGACCCTGCGACATAAATATACCCTAAAGCCCTTTACACTATACTAAAATGCAAATCAAAATTATGCAGAATACATAAAATAATATACTATCAATCAGAACTTTGAAGAACCGATATCTGATACGACTAAAAATGTTTATTGAGGAACAGAGGTGGGGGAGGGATGCAATTGCTGTGGCACATATTATTATAAGACTTTATTACAGTTTACAGGTATCTAATCATGGGAGAAACCGTTAAATGTAAAGTCTGAGGTTTTTGACTCTCATTTGTCATGTCCAAAGTGACGCATTAAACAAGTGATGTTGTTTAGCATGAGAGTAGAAATGATGAACTAAATTAAATGTCACTTCTACATAAATCTCGTTCAAGCGTTCTGTGCCAGGAAGGGAATTAATTTGTTTTTGTGAAGCATGGCTACATAATATAACGTGTTGATTATTACTGTTAAATAATAAAATCAAGCAGAAATCAACTTTATAGTGGTTGTTAAAGGTTACAATGTCATTTCTGTTTAACATAGAGTATGTCATTATTCGACGTGAGTCGCATCAAGGGGAGAGTAAAATGTAATCTGTAATCATGTCTTTGATCCGTAATTAGATAATTAGCTCGATAATTTTGTCTCTTTCATGTTACAAACTTGCAAATCTTTGTTATTCCTCTTCCAGAAAAGTGTATACATGTGCTTGTATTTGCATAGCGGAAACGCTTTTGTAAGTGAAACAAAATAAAATAAAATAAATAATAGAACATGTTCGATAACTCCATGGTGGCTAATAAAACGATCATATGCATATATGCATGTACAAATTATTTGCCTTGTATAAACCTTCCTCATGGCCTCTTTTTTGTTGCTAGAATATATATATATATATATATATATATATATATATATATATATATATAGATATATAATCATGACGAATATTTTTTAAGTGCAGTATTGTAGAAGAGGATCAACGAGAATTTAAATTGATTGTATAAAACAAACAAACAAACAAACATAAAGGATTAATGAAATCTCCTTTCACAAGAAAACGACATGCGACAGATACAAATTATGACCAGAATGTAACACATTCGCTCACCTGACAAATAGTTGGAAAGAAATTTTTAATTTTGAAACACGCAAAAGCAGGCTGATGCATATGGAAGTGAGATTTGAAGTAAAAGTTAATATCAACCACATTTTAAGTTGGTTATCAATACTTTCAGTGTTAGCGACAACTCTCGAGTAGCACGGACGGCTTGTTTTTCTCAGTCTTTATATCAAAGACCTCTAATGGTTATTGCTGATTTTGAATAACTTTAACTTTTTGCTTGGAACCTGAGGTCCATACAGACAATATATAAACTATGTTCAGTCAGATACTATTGGGAGAGTCAGCTTGCTTAAGTACATGTGTACTTTTAACACGCGCTAGTCAGAACAACGTTCAGCATTTTTCGTTGAGTCGAGAAAAATAAAATTCTGGACTTGACGGAAAAAGTTGAGTAAACTTCTGATTGCAGCGAACCTATTTATAGATCTACGAGCTGTAGCGCGTGATCGTACAGGTATAAAATTCAGCTTACTCATGCACAGGTACTAGCTATATCAGAATCGGCAAGGCTTCAAAGCAAATGGTTTTTAAAAAAAAAATAAATACTCGGTATTTGTGAAAAACAGTGTTTAGTGATCTTAATAAAACACGATAAACGTCTAATCTATACTGTAGTTACATGACAACGTATGCACCTCAGCAATGTTTAACACAGGAAATAACGCTGACATATTGGTATTCATCAATTGCTTAGTTCCAATGAGGAAAGCGGCATTTAAGTTTGTGAGCGTCAATATTTTATTGCCATATTTATATTAGTCAGTGGTGGATTCAGAAAAGTTTCAAAAGGGGGGATTGATGGGTTACGTATTGTTTAACGTCATGCTCCAGAATCTTTCACTCATATGGAGACGTCACCATTGCCGGTGAAGGGCGGCAAAAATTAGGCCTATGCTTGGCTCTTATGGCCTTTGAGCAGGGAGGGATCTTTAACGTACTACACCTGCTGCGACACGGGACCTCGGTTTATGCGGTCTCATCCGAAGCACCGCTCATTTAGTCGCCTCTTAAGACAAGCAAGGGGTACTGAGGACCTATTCTTACAACCCGGATCCCAAGGGGGGAGTGCAACACAAGTTAGTGAAGAAAGAAGGGGTGTGTATGAAGAAATGGCAAAATGTCTTTCTTGAAAAAATACTCCACAAGGAGAAGTGCAATATATGTAGCACCCTTCTAGATCCGTTACTGTCATTTGAATAACGAAAAGGCTAACGCAACGAGCAGTACTCAATATCGTAATTCCTACAGAAAATATAAATCGGAAAGATGGGCAAATACGGACCTCTAGACATGCCAGAGGTGAGATCATGTGCCTAGGTGGAGTATGCATCCCCTGTCGACCGGTCACACACCCGCTCTAAGACCTATATCTTGATCAGGTAAAAGGAGTAATCCGCAGTCGGAATCGGTGGGTCATTAACGGCCTATCAATTGGTATGAAACACACCAGACGACATTTGACCTAATGGAAGGTTGTGCCAGTAAACTAGATGGTTATATAACGACCATGGAGTTTGCGAAATGATGACTTTAGACTAGACTCTAGAAACTTCTGCTACATCAACTTATTTGTCAGTAGCCTGCTTCTATTTAAAACTGATCATATACAGAACATACTCTTCTGACAAGGTATCAAATTCTTCATTTCATATTTAACCTATCGTTCAGGATAATCTGCGACAGAATACGTAATAGAAATGAAGTTCTGTCGTCAGCAGGAGGATCGAGGCTCTATGAATTTAGGACCTTTTAAAATAAGTGATTTCAGGTCCTCATTTTCAACTATTTCAACATCACCAGTGATGACATGTCTAGCTGGGACTATAGTTGAAAAGAGAAGAAGAACAAAAACACGTAAGTGGATTAGGTACAAGAAGGTCAATATCTAGGCACTAAAATTTTATTGTAATTAAAACTTTTGGATGCAATAATGGAAATATATAGGATGTGAAGGGTGTACAATTGAACTTCATCGTAAACTCCCCTTGTCTTTGTGGCAATCTTCCATCATCAATTACATATGGTGTTATGTCTCCCAACTGATTCGATACGCAAGAGCTTGTTCTGCATATAATCAATGTTTAAATCGAGACAGGCTATAGACATAGAAGTTGATGTTGCAAGCATTTGTACAGTCTCCTCTAGAGGTAGCATTTCGCAAATTTTCTGGGCTTTATAACTATCGAGTGTGCCAGTACAACCTTCCATTAGGTGAAATGCTGTCTGCTGTGTTTCATACAAATTGTTAGGCCGTTCATGGCACACTGATTCTGACTGCGGATTGTTCCGTTTACCTGATCGGGATGTAGGGCTCACGGTGGGTGTGACCGGTCGACAGGGGATGCTTATTCCACCTAGGCACCTGATCGCACCTCTGGATTGTACAAGGGTCCGATGGTTTACGGAGATTGTGTTGGGCAAAATCCATAAGGATAGAAGTAAGTTTGTATTTTGGTGTTGAAAAATGGAAGTATGGCATAGCTTTGGCCTCTTCAAATAAGGTAAAAAGTACACTTTATACATATGTTGTGAATAATACTACCACTTACGTTGCAATCCATGAATTACTATCCTAATTAATTTATATATAGGAGGGGGGGGGGGGCGGCTCCGTGGCCGAGTGGTTAAAGTATTGCGCTTAAAATCACAAGGCCTCTCACCTCTATTCGAATCCCGCTCGCGCCGATATATGTGAGAAAGTTTGCCAGTTTACTTTCGGAAGGCGGTGGTCTCTTCCCGGATACATTGTATAAGGGTTCTCTCCCCCAGATACAAAAAATGGACGCCACCAGATAACTGAAAAAATTGTTGAGTGTGGCGGAAAAGAAAGAAAGAAACAAACAAAATTTATATATAACCCAATGTTTTTCCACAATGTTCAGACTATCTTGACCAAGATAAACCCTATTGTTCAGACTATCTTGACCAAGATAAACCCTATTGCTTCTTTCCAGGAGTCCCCGGTGATGAAGGTAGATGTATGATGAACTTTGCTTTCATTTCCTTTAAAATTACTTAAGGGTACTTTCACCTACCTTACCATTACTAAATTGATACATGCTCATTTCACTGTACTTTTTAACTTGGTTACTACAAATAATTTTTACTTGTAGCTTCCATTTTATATATTCTTGGTGTTGTTTTCTGTTGATTGGTTAAATTTTGTTTTGTTTGAATAATTTTTTTATTTATTTATTTTTTTTTTTTTTAGATTTTCAGTTTAAAAGATGTTTTTTTCTATTTTTTTTCGACAACACAAGACATGTGAATGTATCAGGGAGTTACAGCTTTCATTCCAAAACAAACATAATTTTAAATCATTGCCAGATAGCCACATAACTGAAATCCATGAAATAAAGCTTCAGAATTATTGTACTTTTATTTATAGTAATGAGCAATGAAAGTTTTACCAACACGTCAAAGAAAACAAAACCATTAAAATGATGAAAGAAACGTGGACATGAAACTATCGTAACTGCTGTAACAAACAACAAACGAATACAATTTTCTGTGTGCATTACAATAGAATCATTTACAATTATTTTATAATCGATTATAGCATATAGACAGTTAGTAAAACGATAATTACAAAACTTATAGCATATTTCATACGTAGCGTTAATGAAATTTATATTTTAAAAGTACATGAAAATTTCACGTTGGTTTTTGTCGGAATTCCCAGCCGTTTAAATAGCTCTCTCTCTCTCTCTCTCTCTCTCTCTCTCTCTCTCTCTCATAACCAAATATTACAATCCATATATTACATGAGAACGTCCCTCACAAAATACCTAATAAGGTAGCGATCCACGATTACATTCATCAATAAATGACTGAATATTCCTTAATATAGATGACAACTGATTAAAATATGTCCACCACGAAATCCAATATTTAAAATTTCTGATATGGCAGTCTGCCTTTGAATCTAAAACAGAAAAAAGGTGTTGGTAAATCACGGTGATAGGTAGGTATGAAAATGAAAACAAGTTTTATCATTCAATCAACTGATTTGCCACTCACATAACTCTTGTCTGAACATCTGGTTTATCGATGGTGATAAGATTTGACAACCTATGTATAAAAGCAACAGCTGATAAAAGTGAACTGTGTTAGCATTACATAATTTAACAAGCAGTTATATCGCTTGGATTCTAACGAGTAAAGGCATTGAACTCTTAATATAGGGTACTCAAGTTCGGTGACAAAGAGAAAAACAAGAACCAAAACTGCAGACAGTTTTACAATTGTCAGTCTCTTGGAGATATTACTCACTTTACTTTATGAATTGCGGTAAGAAACATATGCTAGAAATAATATCTAATGTTGTACATTCTATGTAATTGCTTGTTGTAATTCACAAACATTCTGTTTAATGGTAAAATGCCAGGCCCAGATAAATTTCGAGTAAAAATAATAAACAGTTTCATGATCTGATTTCTGCATATCTTGGGAATTTGGAATGAACTTTGGTAGTAATGTAGATTTTTTTTTTTAGAAATCTACACCATTTGGTTTGTTATATGTCTTCATCGGTGAACCTGGGTACCCTGTATGTACATGTAGAATTGTATACCTTTATTCCTCAATAGTAAATTTGAGCTCAAACAATGTACTAGTTTGTGCATATTTACAATGTTACACCATAATTGATTTGTGATTTGGAGTTAAGTTGTGTTAATATTACATAATGACAAAATTAGATCTCAAAAGAATTTTGACTTGAAGGGGTTCTTACCAAGTGTGATCCACCTTCCTATGCTTTCGCCGTTTCAATAAGAACATGACACTGGAGATTACTAACAGATTAAATGAAAGAATTCCACAGACGATGAGAGCCATTTTCCATACGATTAACCCGCAGTAGTAGGCATTCACGTGATCCTCACAGTCAAAGAGAAAAGAACAAGGACTAGAAGCGCACTCATCAATATCTGTCAGATACAATAATACAGCTACATGCATATTTTCATAAACCAGTCATTATTCAGATTTAAGACGATTTTTAAATCCTATTTCCGTTTTTGGGGAGTAAATACAAACAAAATTACCGTTCCTTTCTCAACTACTTGATATTTAGGATATACGAGTCAAGAGCATTTATGCGCTATGAAATTTTCTATATGGGATACCAATTTCACATAACGTTCCGGTAAATCCGCCTGGACAGGAACACGTGAAGCGGTTCACGAGATCGTTACAGCTACCCATATTTAGACAAGGACTACTGCCACATTCATTGATATCTGAAAACAACAAACATGTTACTGTATGCATGTCATCGAGTATATTGTATTTCAATGGCAACTTCAAGATGGCATGAAATTTAGAAAGGTGTATCAATTACCTGTTTCACAAAGTGTGCCCGTAAATCCTGGAGGACACCGACATTGGTATTGGTTAATCTCATCTATACATGATCCGTTATTCTGACAAGGGTGGCTGACGCAGTCATCAATATCTATTTACCAAAAGAGATGAATTTGACCAATAAAGAGTGATTGCCAATGTGATTACATTTTTGTTTACATGATTCTTTTCACATTATTGCATTCACTAGCGTATTGTTACATGATTATTATATCACGGTACTATACCAATGAGATATTTCGTATGGTTTCAATATGTTAATCAAACTACCATTAAGTAACAATTGATTTATAATCGATATTGCTTACCAGTTTGACAGATGGCATCCGTAAACCCTGGTACACAGGTGCATTCAAATCGATTGACACGATCTGTGCACGTTCCGTTATGTAGGCATGGGTCATTTTGACAGTCATCAATGTCTGCAGACAGGAAAATTAAAAAGAGTACACATTATTTTTCATTGGTTTCCCTTTCTAAATATAGTCAGATAGTGGGCCATATTGCATAAAATGGGTGTTTGGTAATACCACTGATAATACATACGGCAGGTAATTTCTGACATAATTTGAATTCCCTTTACAGAAATGGATGTTCTATGTGTTACATTTATACACCTGTTTGACATAATGTTCCAGTAAACCCACTTCTACAGGAACAGGTAAAACTGTTGACATGGTCATGACAGGTTCCCATGTTCTGGCATGGTTTCCCGCCACATTCATTGATATCTGAAATCAACAAACATGTTACTGTATGCATGTCATCGAGTATATTGTATTTCAATGGCAACTTCAAGATGGCATGAAATTTAGAAAGGTGTATCAATTACCTGTTTCACAAAGTGTGCCCGTAAATCCTGGAGGACACCGACATTGGTATTGGTTAATCTCATCTATACATGATCCGTTATTCTGACAAGGGTGGCTGACGCAGTCATCAATATCTATTTACCAAAAGAGATGAATTTGACCAATAAAGAGTGATTGCCAATGTGATTACATTTTTGTTTACATGATTCTTTTCACATTATTGCATTCACTAGCGTATTGTTACATGATTATTATATCACGGTACTATACCATTGAGATATTTCGTATGATTTCAATATGTTAATCAAACTACCATTAAGTAACAATTGATTTATAATCGATATTGCTTACCAGTTTGACAGATGGCATCCGTAAACCCTGGTACACAGGTGCATTCAAATCGATTGACACGATCTGTGCACGTTCCGTTATGTAGGCATGGGTCATTTTGACAGTCATCAATGTCTGCAGACAGGAAAATTAAAAAGAGTACACATTATTTTTCATTGGTTTCCCTTTCTAAATATAGTCAGATAGTGGGCCATATTGCATAAAATGGGTGTTTGGTAATACCACTGATAATACATACGGCAGGTAATTTCTGACATAATTTGAATTCCCTTTACAGAAATGGATGTTCTATGCGTTACATTTATACACCTGTTTGACATAATGTTCCAGTAAACCCACTTCTACAGGAACAGGTAAAACTGTTGACATGGTCATGACAGGTTCCCATGTTCTGGCATGGTTTCCCGCCACATTCATTGATATCTGAAATCAACAAACATGTTACTGTATGCATGTCATCGAGTATATTGTATTTCAATGGCAACTTCAAGATGACATGAAATTTAGAAAGGTGTATCAATTACCTGTTTCACAAAGTGTGCCCGTAAATCCTGGAGGACACCGACATTGGTATTGGTTAATCTCATCTATACATGATCCGTTATTCTGACAAGGGTGGCTGACGCAGTCATCAATATCTATTTACCAAAGGAGATGGATTTGACCAATAAAGAGTGATTGCCAATGTGATTGCAATTTTTTTTACCTGATTCTTTTCACATTATTGCATTCACTAGCGTATTGTTACATGATTATTATATCACGGTACTATACCAATAAGATATTTCGTATGGTTTCAATATGTTAATCAAACTACCATTAAGTAACAATTGATTTATAATCGATATTGCTTACCAGTTTGACAGATGGCATCCGTAAACCCTGGTACACAGGTGCATTCAAATCGATTTACACGATCTGTGCACGTTCCGTTATGTAGACAGGGATCACTATGACATTCGTCAATGTCTGCAGACAGGAAAATTAAAAAGAGTACACATTATTTTTCATTGGTTTCCCTTTCTAAATATAGTCAGATAGTGGGCCATATTGCATAAAATGGGTATTTGATAATACCACTGATAATAAATACGGCTGGTAATTTCTGACATAATTTGAATTTCCGTTACAGAAATGGATGTTCTATGTGTTACATTTATACACCTGTTTGACATAATGTTCCAGTAAACCCACTTCTACAGTAACAGGTAAAACTGTTGACATGGTCATGACAGGTTCCCAGGTTCTGGCATGGTTTCCTGTCACATTCATTGATATCTGAATGAATTTGCAATTGGAGAACGTTAAGAATATATTCTCTGAAATTGCTTATTTCCTATCGGTTGGGATTTGATGTTTTGTTAGTATTATGATATGGATTTATTTTAATTGTCTTACTGTGACTAGATGTAGGTTTATATCAGCTACACATGTAAATTATGAAACTATTCGTAGAACTGACTATAAAGCGAAAACGTCCATGACGGCTTGTTCAAAAACTACTTTTTTCAAAGAATGATATTGTTGATTTTTTGTTTTACGTCTCGTGGAGAATTTTTCGCTCCATAGGATTGAATAATTCTTGAGAAGGACGTTAAGCAATATACAACCAACCATACTGAGACGTCACCAGCTGTAGGTGGAATACCATAAATTTAGACCTATGATTAGCACGCAGGCTAAGTGAGGGTGCCGAGACATGGGGCCTCTGTTTTTAAGATCATATCAGAAAGACCCGTCATTCCCACTTCTAAATGGCGGGCGTTTGGCGAAGGAGCAATCACTACTTATGTTTATTTTAGCTTTGATGCGGCCATGACATGAGCCGGGATCGAACTCAATACCTCCCATTTAGGATGCTAACGCTTTAACCAGAGAGCCACCATGACCGTCTAACTACAATGATTATATATATATATATATATACAGAACGGCACTTTTAAAGTAAATGTAAAGTTAAGTTTTGAATACACAATACCGACCTGTTTGACACAAATGGTCTGTGTAACCTGGTAAACAGGAGCACGTGAAATTTTGAGTCATTCCTTGCCGTACACATGTAGCCCCATTGTCACAAGGTGAGCGTACACATGGACTCACATCTGTCATGATATAAAAAAAAAACTCTGACCATTAATAAGTATTTTCTTATCAACATGTTTTATCCTTTACCGATATATTAGTAATTCATGAGGTATGCACCTTATATGAGACAGTCTGAGGTCTTAGTGCTTTTCCAATGTAACATCCTTGTATCTATTTATCTATCTACATGGAAAGGACAAGATAACTATCAGTATTCATTCTCGTAATTCCTATAAAAAACACAAATCAGAGAGATGGGCAAACACGGTTCACTGGTCAATTTACATATATCCATCAATATTGTCTATATTTATCTCTATCTGTGTATCCATCTTCTTCATTTATGTCTTCACTCACTATCTATATATCTGTCTATCTATTTATCAGTCTATCTATTTGTCATCTATCTATCTATCTATCTATCTATCTATGTATCTATCTGTCTATCTATCTATCTATGTATGTATGTATCTATCTATCTATCTATGTATCTATCTATCTATCTATCTATGTATCTATCTATCTATCTATCTATCTATCTATCTGTCTATCTATCTATGTATCTATGTATCTATCTATCTGTCTATCTATCTATCTATCTATGTATCTATCTATCTATCTATCTATCTATGTATCTATCTATCTATCTATGTATCTATCTATCTATCTATCTATCTATCTATCTATCTATCTGTCTATCTATCTATCTATCTATCTATCTATCTATCTATCTATCTGTCTATCTATCTATCTATGTATCTATCTATCTATCTATGTATCTATCTATCTATGTATCTATCTATCTATCTATGTATTGCTATGTCTTCACTCACCGTTGACATTGATATTAACGCACCTCGATTCACTTGTTTTCCTGTAAAACAATACTATAACTATTCAAACTTATTTATAAATAACAGTCGCCGGATAGCTGAAAAATTGCTCAGGCGACTATAAATAAAAAACAAACAAACAAATATTTATAAATAGCTTCGGCATTTGTGTGTGATTGCACAGTTGAAAGAATATAATTTACTTATACTGATAAGTTTTACATATGCCATCACTTTGCAATAAAGCAACTGACCCATTACATGAACTGTATCGTTGAACTTGTAGACAGAACCAGGGGAAGTTTACTTTAACTGATAGCTCGCTTGATTTCCGACTATTTCCCATGCATGCCTTCATATGTGAAAATTTCTCATTGCAAGGAAAAACAGGTATAGTTTTTAGTTCAATCAAAATACAGAGCCAGAGAAAGGTTTCCATGTTTGTGGTATTTTGAGTGATATATTAGATATAGAAAATTACAACCGAAATTTGATTTAAAACTGGATTTGTTCTTCGATGTTTCTAAGGATGAATTAATGGAAGTAAGTCAAGGATGGAAAATCGTTTTTCGTCGATGAAAAAAAAAAGATTCTGCTTATAGTGAAATTAACATTGCAACGGGAAATGTGTCTTTCGTATCTAAATTTTATGGGGGACAAAGAGATGTTGTTGAAGTCAATTTCAAACATTCAAGGAATGGATCTACCGGTATTCATGTATAAAATACATGAAAAGAATGAAAGGTTGTGTTTCCTGTCGACAAAAAAGATTCTGTTCATTGAACACCTAGTGAAATTCACAGGTGAAATCATAACACTGCATTAGGATGTTCTTTTTAAATTGATTTTTTTATTCTAATCTAAAACGAAAATATGAGGGTAAAAATTTCACAATCCATGTACAAATGTTTGATAACTATGCGTCCATGTATATTGAAATAGATAATCGTTCTTTTACGTTGATATCTGTACAGATTTCCGGTCAATATATTTTGTGCGTGTTTAACGAAATCATGCAAAATTCCAGTTATTAATACTTGTAGCCAGTGCATCAAGATTTGTATAATAGTACATTAAGTTAAAAAGTAAAAACAATACTGCCAATTTCGTCAAGGATTGACAGTTTTATATACTGTTACTGGGGACTTTATGCACTGCTTTCAAAAATATCCAAATCTTTTATCATGTGATATACAATGTACAAAAATATTACGTAAAAAGATGTTTGTATAGTTTGAGAAGAACAAAGCATGTCAGACACTGACAATACCTCTGATTGGTTGTTTTGTGAATAAGCTAAGATAAACAAAAATAAGCATTCTGGGTGTATTGCAGGCAATACAAAGTCCCCTACCTAGGATTATTCAGTCAAAAGTAGGTCTAACGTAATCAAACTAAAACGTGAACTGCAACTATCCAAGACAAAGTCACATCTCAAATTTCAATTGAATATCAATGGAATATCTTCAGTAAATGTTTAAAAAGTCCGGAAAACTAACATGTTCAATTCTTCAAGGGGCATAATTTAATTAAAAGTTGGTCAAGCGTAACGAAACTGAAACTTTGATCTGTAACTAGTCAAGGCAAATCCGTACATAAAATTTCAGTTGAACATTTTTATCCGATGCGGAGAAAAGTCCGGAAAATCTTATGCATACATCAAGAGGTACAATTCAGTCAAGAGTATGTCAAGCGTAACGAAACTCAGATGTGAACTGTAAATATTCAAGACAAAGTGATATATAAACTTGCAATTGGATATCATGATCCAATGCGGAGTAAAAGTCCAGAAAACTGATTCGGAATGACAGACAGACGGAAGGAGTCATAAACGAGCAGAGACCGAGGGTAAACTAATAGCCCCCTTCAATGAAGCCCGTCAGGGACTAACAAGCGAGTGTAAATCTGGATTCATACAGAGTCATTTAAGTCTTTTTTCAGAAATATATAAACTGACTCTTCATAGTATTGTAATCATACTATATAGGATGCATACTGTATAAAGTTATCCTGATCATGTATATTCTTTATGTAATCTTACTATTCAAGTCACTGAAAAACATTTTGATGAATTTCTTACCCTAAGATATCCTCCGAGATGGCACACAGAATGTGCGTTCCCACCTGGTTTTGTTGTGGTACCCACGTCGTGGTGATAAACACTTTGCCTGGTTGACTTGGGTCAGACTGGAGTGATGTGTACGTCATACCAGCGGGTGAGGTGATATCGATCTTGGTTATTCTGAATGTGATTAAAAAGGAACTAATTTAATACAAATAAAGATAGTTTTTCCATATTGTTGATCCACAAATGCAGCCACTTATTCAGTAGGTATTCTATATAAGCAATACAATATCAAACCACATTTATTAATGTGCGTGGCGTTATTAAAGTGATGAAACAAAGCTAAATTTGTAAACATACCGTGTGCTGTCTGTAGCATAGAAAGAAACATGGAAAGTCCGTAGAATATCCGTCTGGATGGTTGATCCTCTACCTGGCGTAGGGCTCACAAACCTTGGTTTGTCATTACAATTTCCAGGAAGTAGGGGTGTTTTGACTAGAAACTAATAAAATAGTACACGTAGCATTAAATATTTTACACATAGTTCTCTTGCAGCATCATTCACTCTGACAGAAATAATAATAATCAAAAAAATGAATATCTGCAGAAAAGTCACTCATTTGAAGATTTTGCCACTCATTAATATTAGGGCCATTTCCTTAAAATATATCATATTCAATTTTTGCATTATGATGCTGCTCTTTCCATATATACAGGCAGATGAATGGCAATTGCAGCACACAGATATGGACGCTCTCAAACAATACATAATATAACTATATGTTTTAAAAAAACAATCAAGGTTTGTTAAAAGATGTTAAAAGTAGTTTAACCCTCTTTTGATTTATATTATACTTGATTAGGACATGAATTTTGTGGAATAATATTACAATAGTTATTGTAAAAAATATTGTTTAACATAAAATATTTTATTTTCATGAAATGATTAAGAATAGTAATAGAACATAATAGCAATTTTTTATCTAATTTTGACAACGCTATTTAATTGCAATTATTCTGACGCTGATATATGATTCTGTTTATATATGTCTCGCATCTTAAAATGTGCAATGAGATTTTATTTCATAATTCGTCAATCATCTTGTAAATTGAAATTTATACGTTATCTCTATTTTATCCCATAGTAATGCGAGCATGGAGTTACCTTATACTAGGTCTTCGACTTGGGATCTCCCAATTTAAATTTGGATATTTTTGGAGCATTAATAAAACATTTAAATGGTATCTTTATCCAAAGTACATCTTACCTGTAATGTAACTGTTGAGATAGGAGTGCTCGGAGTATACACATTGGTTCCAATAGTGATGGTCGACTTAGGGAAATCCTCCACTGATACTGCAGCAGCAAATGTCCCATTACGGGTGTGATTGGATGGAAATGATATGGTGCAGGTTCTCTGATAACAAAATGTACCACTATCAGATTTACTTCACAAATGAATTAATATGTGTAATTTTAACCTCAAGGAAAGCCTAATGTGTTATGCATGTATATCCGTATGCGCGGTAATTACTGTTTCCGAGGACAATAGATTAATGCCTCCTATCAAGTACGTAAGCTATATTCTACCTCATATTTTCTCATACTGGTTTGATACAAAGTTAAAATTTCTCACACTGTTAATGGTAGCGGACGGTAGAGCATTGCAGATGGAAACACACTCTGATCCAGTAGACCAGCGACATCGTACGTCATCACTGTCAGCGTCGATAACTGGTATTCGGATTTCGTTTTGGCATCCATATTGAACTCTAAAACGATGAAATTCAAAAAGATAATTCCAGCAGTTAGCATAAAGGCTACGAAGTATATATATATATATATATATATATATATATATATATATATGTGTGTGTGTGTGTGTGTGTGTGTGTGTGTGTGTGTGTGTGTGTGTGTGTGTGTGTGTGTGTGTGTGTTTGTGTGTGTGTGTGTGTGTGCCTGTATGTGTGCCTGTGTGTGTGTTTGTCTGTGTGTGTGCCTGTGTGTGTGTCTGTGTGTGTGTGTTAAAAATGACCAATGAAACAAACAACAGTATGATATTGTTAAATTTTCAGGACGGCCTGTCTCCTTCTTCAGAACAAGAGGATATTTACATGGAAATAAAAATAAAAAAGCAAACAAGAATTAAACCTCAACATCGAATCCTAAGAAGAGAACAAACACAACGTCTACATCTGAAATTATCGAATTAAACGACGTATGAACAAAACAATTATATAAACATTTGTGGACTTCTCTAAGTTATGTGTAATACATACTTATACAAAGGTTTCCCTGTGGTTAGTGGACTCGTGTTAGGTTGGTTAGTATCACTACGTTTTTCTAAGTATACAACTGTCCCGATGGACCAGATACCCGGAGATCCATAATCTAGATCTACCCAAGCTCCACCAGTAAACCTGAACGTTAATTCAAAAAGATAAATTTTGTATTTATTAAGATTAATTTGAGGGACAACGTTCAAGAATTCTAGATAGAAACATGATTTATATACATCCACTTACTCTACTCTATACGGTCCAGCCCCAGGAAACGTATAAGTAAACGTTCCTTCTCCTTGCTCCCAGTTTTCCGGTGCACTTGCTCCTGTACAGATGTAATTAACGTTTGCAATGTTTACTGACGGGTTACATCCCATCGTACATGTCCAGTAGCTCGAATTCATTCCAGTGACGAGTTGTCCAACACGTGAAGAGTTACATCCGGGACCTAGTCCGTAAGCCCACCCTAGTTTGAAAGAAAATTGTACCTAGAAGAAAGAAGTCAGAATTGTTCAGTTACATCTGAGAACTTTCCTTTATGTCGTATACTCCATTTATTATGAGTCAAAAAGCACATTGCCCGGTTACCATAAAAGATATAACACCCCTTTTTAAAATATCTTTGGTTTTTACCCGTGCAGGTTGCCAACCTCTTGGAACGAAATAGACGCATTGTCACGACGTCACATTTGCCGATTCCACAGAACATCTTTGTTACATACTTTTAGGGTATAAAAGTAACAATATTAGTTACTATTGCCTTCAAATATTAGTAATATTTAAGCAAGGGTAAAAGAACGTAATGTAGAATCGCATTTATCATTGTCTATTCTGTTTTTCTCTAATTTCAAACAGATACAAATGGTTAGAAGTTTAACCTCGTTTCCATTGCCTGTGGGTTTCCAATTTATTGTACCTCCTCGAAAATGGCTGGCCTCTATCATATATACTAGACTGATGTAGATATGTATTGAAAATATCCAAACGAATTTCATTCTGCAATCTTCGTTGCCTTTTTTAATTTGAGTAAATTGTCTATTTATATGATTTGTAGAACCTTGGAATGTTTTATGTACGTGCACAAACACGGAAGAAGGAACAGCGATGGTGATCAAGACAATTGATTAATTGAATGCCGATTTGGCGAGACTTAAACCAAATTATATCTTAAAGATTGTGATACAGATAAATTACTGATATGTTACGTAACAAAATTGGCACGGTGAAAAGCAAACGAACTTAGAGTACGTAGATTTTTTATTAAGTTTTCAAACAATCAATCAAGATTTTATATAAGTGCATTACATTTATCAAATTGGAATTCACGGGCTCTTTTCGGTGTTTGTACTGGATTTATAATCATTTTATAGCCAAATTTGCTATTATTCAAGGATTTTTTCTGCAAACTAAAGATGGAAATTGATGATATATTTGGTATGATAGTCATAATGGACAACTTGCTTTGTCTAACTCCTCCAAGATATAGCCGAGCAAGTTGGTAGTTAAAGCTGACATAAAGTCTGATTAATTGATTGCTTTTTTAACGTTCCGTTGAGAATTTTTTATTCATATTCAGACGCCGCCTGTTGGATGTGAAATACCATAAATTTAGAACTAGGCTAAGCACTCAGGGCCGTAGCTGTGGGGTTCTATAATGTACCAACGCCTGCCGCGACACGGGACCTTCGTATTAAAGGTCATATCCAAAAGACCTGTGGCAAAGGAGCAATCATTATAATATGTTTAAGTCTTAGGTTTGTCGCGGCCAAGGTACGAGCGGGAAACATGAAGTCTGAAATAAGGACACAATTGTGTCACATTCGTAAAACGATTCATACTTAAGTTTTTTTATGTTTGAAACATAAGACAGTTATATGTATTTTAAAATCCGAAAATACATTTGACTAGAGAAAGAAGGTGTTTCACAGAAGCGGTAAGTTTTCCTTATTGGCGTTCCGTGCCTGGAAGACCGGTTGCGGTAGCTTAGTGGTAGAGCAATCACTTCGTAACCTAGATGTCTTGAGTTCGAGCCTCCTTCGTGCTATGGCCGCGTCAAACTTAAGATGTTAAAACTGGTAGTGGTTGCTCCTTCGCCATATTCTCGGCATTTAGAAGGGAGAATGACGGGTCTTTCAAGTATGACCTTAGAAATCGAGGCCCCGTGTCAAATAAAGCATTGGTACCATTTATGAAGCATCTGATACTATTTCCCAGGTGATTGTCCATTTTTGTTGGTGATCGTACCTTTTCGTTTGTGATTGTCCCTTTTTGTTAGTGATTGTCTCCCTTTTTGTTGGTGATTGTCCCTTTTTGTTAGTGATTGTCTCCCTTTTTGTTGGTAATTGTCCCTTTTTGTTGGTTATCGTCCCTTTTTATTGGTGATTGTCCCTTTTTGTTGGTGATTGTCCCTTTTTGTTGGTTATCGTCCCTTTTTGTTGGTTATCGTACCTTTTTGTTGGTGGTTGTCCCTTTTTGTTGGTGTTGTCCCTTTTTGTTGGTGATTGTCCCTTTTTGTTGGTTATCGTCCCTTTTTGTTGGTTATCGTACCTTTTTGTTGGTTATTGTCCCTTTTTGTTGGTGATTGTCCCTTTTTGTTGGTGATTGTCCCTTTTTGTTGGTAATTGTCCCTTTTTGTTGGTGATCGTACGTTTCTGTTGGTGATTGTCCCTTTTTGTTTTTGGTTTTTCCTTCCGCTGTTTGGCCCGGGTCTTTTTTATGAATATGCGGGGTATGTTTGAAAGATTTTTGTTCTATAGTTTGAGGTTACTTTCATTTGTGTAAAGTAGCACCTGACCCCTGCAATATGGAAACGTATTTGTGCCACATAATACTTTTTTTATACCCTACATTTTAGTCTGTAAATTTTAAACTTAGTATGTAGAATTTATACTTTAATCTTTTATACTTTAATCTGTAAATTTGACACTTCAATCTGTAATGTTTTTAACTTTAATCAGTAAACGTCCTATTTTGATTTGTAAATTCATACGTTTTAAATTTTACACTCTTATCATAAGTAAGATTATCATAAGTAAGATTTATTGTCCTTTGAACAATTTATAGAAAAACTGATATGTTCCTTACACTTTATTCAGGGTGACATTATTATAACATAACAGGATTTGGAATTATCAATAGTTCAGTTGTTGTACGCAGTAACTGAACAATTTTTCTCTACAACTGAATTGTTGCATGCACCCAATGCATTGGCGCACGTACAATTGAATTAATGATAATCTATATTTGATTTAATTAACAAGAGCAGTGATTATTGAAAACATCACGATAAGGTGTATCTTTAATTTCCTGACCACTCGTCCAGGAGGATGGGACTGAAAATGCTCACATAGTTTCAAGGACACGCACACACACACACATATATATATATATATATATATATATATATATATATATATAATATATATATATATATATATATATATATATTGCATAATACCACCACTCATTGCAAATCCTAAATATAAATACTCTTTTTTAATTAATTGATCTTTATTTTGAAGTCAATATTTTTTTCGATCATATAAACCATTTTGACTACGATATCTCCTATCACTTCACTCAAGGAACCATTAATGTTAAATGTTGATGCATGACGCATGGATCAACTGGATATAAATCGTACTGATAGATGTTTGAATTAACAGTACTAGAAGCTATCTTACCACCACTAAACCTATTTATGTTCATTTCTTTGTAGACTTTAAGTTGGGTTGGTTTTTGTCTTAGGTGTACTCGTATTTATTCAATCTTTATGTCATTCTCTATTTATTGGCCTAATTTTATTTCTTAACTTGTTTTATTTCTTGGGATTTGTTTGTTTTTGTATTTTTAGGCACAGTGATTTGCACTAGAATTCTCAGCAACACATCAAGAAAACAAAACAGTGATGCGATTGGAATAACTTTAAGAAGAAAACAAAACTACCACCACTATCAATAAACAAACGAATACAATTTCATGAGTATTATTTATCAATGACATTGGAATTAAATCAATAGCGATTATTCTATGATAAATTATAAAACATACACAGTAGTAATGAAGATTACAATATATATATATATATATATATATATATATATATATATATATATATATAGATAATGGTAATGATAACGTGTACAATCAATACAAACGAACATTCCTCTAAAAATATCTTGCGATAATTAATCCAATAAATACTCCAGATTCTTTGATATGGATGATATTCAGTATGACAGAGCTGATAAAAGGTCTTCACCACGGAATCCACGATTTAAAATTTGTGATATGGCAGTCTACCTTTGAATCTAAAACAGATAAAGATGTCGCTAATGCACGGTAACATAAAAATAAAAGAAATGATGTTACTACATGCCGAAACGCAATCAGTCAATTAATCATACGAAATAGATGGTCACTCACATAACACGAGTTTGAGCATCTGGTTTACCAATGTTGATAAAATTTGACAACCTAAGTATGACAAATATATCATATAAGATTTGTGAATTGTGTTGATAAAAATTACAAAATTATAACACAATAGATTTCTATTTGAATAAGTTCGTACCAAGTGTGGTCAACATCCCCGTGTGATCGCCGTTTCAATAAGATTATGACGCTGGAAATAACCATCATACTGAATAACGTAATACTACAGACGATGAGAACCAGTTTCCATATAATTAACCTGCAGTAGTAGGCATTTACACGATCCTCACAGTGAAAAAGAATAGAACAAGGACTCGAAGCGCATTCATCAATATCTGTCCAACAACAAAATGAAATAATATACCTATCGGTAAATTTATTATTAATCAAATTTAAAACCAGTGATAATTTCGACATAAAATGAATGAATTTTGTAAAATGCTCCTATCTTTTGGGGAGTAAAAACAAATTTATTATTCCGCTCCCAACAAAATGGAATAATATTCAGATTACAAGTAAAAGGTTTGCGTGCGCTTTGAAAAATTGTAAATTCTAAATGTTAGGTAGTATGGGATACCAATTTCACATAACGTTCCGGTAAATCCGGCTAGACAGGAACAAGTGAAGAGGTTCACAAGATCGTTACAGCTACCCATATTCAGACAAGGACTACTGTCACATTCATTGATATCTGAAAACAACAAACATGTTACTGTATGCATGTCATCGAGTATATTGTATTTCAATGGCAACTTCAAGATGACATGAACTTTTAAGGTGTTTCACATGAAGTGCCTGTAAATTCAGGAAACACACAGACATTGGAGTTAATCTCATCTATACATGATCCTTTATTCTGACAAGGGTGGCTGACTCATCAATATCTATGTATCGAAGATGAATTTCAGAATATGAATTCATTGACCATTGGTTTAAAACAATTCATTTATGATCGATATTTCTTACCCGTTTGACAGACTGCATCCGTAAAGCCTGGTACACAGGTGCATTCAAATCGATTTACACGATCTGTGCACGTTCCGTTATGTAGACAGGGATCACTATGACATTCGTCAATATCTACAGAAAGGAAAATGAAAAGAGTACACATTGATTTACTATTTAAAAAAAAAAAAAATCTTGTACGAAATTGGCTATATATAATGAAATAGAGATTTTCTTACAGTAAAATGAATATCTTTTAAATTTCAGACCATATTAAAAGTAATATGATTTTCCTTTACAGATGTGAATAACTGTCTACGTATTGTACCTATTTGGCACAGTGTTCCACTAAATTCACTTTTACCAAATTGAATGATTGATTATTTGTTGTTTTCCGCCACACTCATTTTTTTTTTTACATTTATCTGGTGACGTCCAGTTTTTATTGGTGGAAGAGAGAACCTAGATACAATTATCCGGGAAGAGGCCACCGACCTTCCGAAAGTAAGGTCGGCGCGAGCGAGAATCGAACTCGCGCCGACTAGCGGTGAGAGGCCTTGTGATTTTGAGCGCTATGCTCTAACCACTCGGCCACGGAGGTCCCACTTTTACAAGCGGAAGTAAATCTATTGACACGGTCATAACAGATTTTGACATGATCCATCAGCACATTCACTGATATCTGAATAATTTACAGTTGGA
>JAMZEH010000056.1:0-155000 GCA_024699665.1 Ostrea denselamellosa | reverse complement strand
AAAGTTACCTAATATAGTACGTTTAGTTGAGAGAGACTGTCATTTAAGTTAAGAGTAGACCTGTTTGTCAACTTAATGCACTGTGACAGCTCCATGTACTACTTTTAAATAGAAATGTCTATTACGCCATATTAGGTATCAAAATTTACCTAAGAAAAATGTTTTAATTATTGTTTGATGAAGTCAAAGAACGACAATGAAGTATGTTAGGCAGTGACAATATCTCGAACTGGTGGTTTTGGGATAAGATAAAAAAAAAAAAGTTCATAGAGGCTCAAGTCTATTTACAGAAATGCATAAAATAGCCTTGCCCGATGAATCTGTTACCCTAAAGTATCCTCAGCGAGGGCACACACGATGTGCGTTCCCACCTGGTTTTGTTGGGGTACCCACGTCGTGGTGATAAACACTTTGCCTGGTTGACTTGGGTCAGACTGGAGTGATGTGTAGGTCATACCGGCGGGTGAGGTGATATCCATCTTGGTTATTCTGAAATTAATTTTACAAAATAAACCAGAACCGAACGAAATACAAGTTTCTAATATTTCTCTCGAAAACAATGGATATAGTACATTATAATAGCTTTTTGATAAAATATAAATTATCTATTCATTTGCTACTCGACAGTACACTCAAAATGAGGGTAAAGGAACACATTTACCGTCTGCTGTCTATAGCATAGAAAGAAACATGGAAAGTCCGTAGAATATCCGTCTGGATGGTTGATCCTCTACCTGGCGTAGGGCTCACAAACCTTGGTTTGTCATTACAACTGCCAGGAAGTAGGGGTGTTTTGACTAGAAACTAATAAAATAAAGCTGCATTTGTATAAACAAGTTTTTTATCTGTAGCATAGAAATAAAAATGGAAAGTCTGAAATATCTGTTTGGATTGATCATTTGTTTGGTGTAGGGCTCATAAACCTTTTTTTTTTTCATGACAATTTTCGGAAAGAGGAGGTGTTTTTATAAAACAAAAAAAAGCTAAGGAGATGATATAAGTAATATTAGATAATTCTTTACACAAAGTGCTAGGCCTAGAATTGCAGTATCGTGCATTTCTAAGCAAAAAAAGCATTAATGACTACCTTCTTTGTAAACTGTGTCATTTATTGTTTTCAAGACAAATTTCTCCTAAACTGGTTATATTTAGTTTGTTTTAACATCTTACTCTACACATGGCAATTATACCATACTAAATTTTTCAAACGGTAAATAACACCATTATAATGCATTAAAAAGGAAAACACATTTTCAAACCAGAGGGTAATGGCAATCAAGCCGAGTTAAATATGGTTATACATTTAAAGCGTGAAATATTTATCTATTATCTCTCTCAAAAGCGTTACTTACCTGTAATGTAACTGTTGAGATAGGAGTGTTCGGAGTATACACATTGGTTCCAATAGTGATGGTCGACTTCGAAAAATCCTCTACAGATACTGCGACAGCAAATGTCCCATTATGGGTGTGATTGGATGGAAATGATATGGTGCAGGTTCTCTGATAAAGAGAAACACAACACTATTATATTACAAAATTTGATAAACGACGACGGTCTATCATTACTTGTATCTATAATTTACGAGGATATTATTTTTGCTTTCCATAGAAATTTGTTGATGAAATTCATTTCAAAATTAAGAATTATCTCTCTCATGCATAGCTCTGATCCTTAAACGGATTTGGTTCCAGTATTTAGTATTCTTGGTTCTTTCAGCTCTTCCAAGTTTGTTCTTATTTTGGAATTCCAACTTGTTTTACATGAGCATCAATGAAGATATATTATTTGTCGAAATGAGCTCCTGGTACTGTTTATGTTTTATATGGTAGCTTACTCGCACGCGAGAAGTGATTTTGGTACTCTTTGAGACCATGACAATTTCTCCCTTTATTCCTATGTTTACAGAATCTTAATTCATTCGAAATTCACATTACCTCCATACACTTTCCAAGAAATTCTGTGTCTTCCTCATTTTGTAGGTTAACTTGTCAATTCAGAGTCAATTCAAAATATACACTTACATTTCGAGAAGACCCTCATGTTTGAAAAAAGGATGAAAATAACAAATTGTTATCAGTCTCATAAATGCTATAAAAATGCAAAATTTAAAATAAGGCAAAAACGTACACCTGAGAACACTAGAGGTGGGAGATGAATACGCATACTATGCTGGTTTGCTAAACTAGACTATGTAAATGAAGTAATTATTAATTAAATCAGTATATAAATAACCGTCAAACAATTGAGATGAAATATTCCAGATATCATGCATAAAATTTGCAGCAGAGGTAATTATAACGACAATAGAAATTTGACATGCTGTTTATAAACAAAGATGTTAAAACCTCTGCAGCATCAAGTTATTTGAAAGTAGTCTGTCTTGGTTTAAAGACTGACAAAATACAGACTAAGCTTTCGGGTATCGAATCAGTTGAAAGACATGGTCAACGTATGCAGGTGTTGTTGCGAAATATAGGAAGTTGAAGTCATCCCGTTCGCCATACAGAAGAATCGTTAGTTTGCTATTAACATCAAGACATGTTTTTAATAATTTACATGACTATTCCACATGATAAGTTAAACATTAGACTTTCTAAGATCACAAATAGCTGCTTCTTCCATAAAAGTGGAAGACGTACATATTCATTTCTTGTGATCAATCATCCAAACATTACTTTGTTAAACAGCTCCCTGGTTTCACATACAGGTACTCTGAAGTTGATTTAAAAAAAGATGTTGAAATTCGTCACTGACCACTGACAATATCTACGTAGTCTTTATTGATAAGACCTTCCAACAGTCTGTAGGAATTCCCATGGGTACGAATTGTGTTCCTTTACCAGCTGTTCTGTTTCTGTATTCTTAACGAGGCAAACTTGTGTGCGAGAACAAGGAATGTTTCAGAAACATATAACCTTTCCCTGTGTGACGGTTTTGAAATGAATCACCTTTTCATTAATAGTGTCTGCAGTGATAGTGCAGATTGTAGATTATACACCAGTCAGGGGCAATGATAATGAAAGCTTAATCTCTCAAGTTACTTATCAGGCATTTCCAATAAGCATTCATTCAAATCATGACGTTTGACCTTGTGTTCAGAAAACCAATGGGACCATGTTACTCTTTAGGGCCCATCAGTCTACCAAGCTTAATGTCTGTCAAGTAGATGATTTTTAAAGATATTAAGTGCGCAACATCTTATACCCAATTTGACCATTTATGGTGTGGTCTCTAGATCGATACAGGTCATCTACTCCTGAGATAGAATCAGAATTTCAAGTTTGATATCTGTCAAGCAAATCGTTCTCAAGCAATTGGACAGATATCTTAGTATGTCGAGTTTATCCCTTAACGTTGACCTTGTAGTATGATATTTCATGTCAAAGAAGTTTGGCCACCGAGCTTTGACCTTAAAATCTATTGGATTCCTCTACCATTTATGTAGAACCCACAGACCAATATATATTTATTTTTTAGAATCCGGACTATACCTGAACATGTTGATGTCAAAATCACATGGTCCATGTTTTACTTTAACCTGTAATGTGTAACTTACATATATGGTACAAGTACTACTAGGTGAAAGTATCATGTGATAATATTTGAACTCAAACGATCACAGAGAAACGGATCGCGGTAGCTCAGTGGTAGAGCATTCGCTTCGTAACCGAGAGGTCTCGCTCGTGTCATGGCCTCAACAAACCAAAGACTAAAAATAAGTAATCATTGCTCTTTCGCCAAACAATCTGCATTTAGAAGTAAGAATCACTGGATCATTCGGATATGACCTTGAAAATGGAGGTCCCATATCGCGGCAGGCGTTGACACATTACGGAATCCGCACTACTACGGTCCTGAACGCTAAACATAGGTCTATATTGTGGTACTTCACACACAGCTGACGACGTCTCAACATGAGTGAAAAATTCTCAACATGACGCTAAACAACCAACCAACCAAGTTTGTTAACTGTCAAGCAAAGGATTCTTTAAATATTAAGCGGACGAAACTTCATTTACAGACCAAGAGACTGACCCTTGACATTTGAACAGACCTGAAAATCAATTGGGTCATCTATTTGCTAGGTGCAACCGCCGTACCAAGTTTGGTAACTGTAATTCAAAGGATTCTTTAAATTTTGACTTGGTCTTCAGGTTCTTGCAGTTTCAAGAAATTAAGCTCCCTCTTTTTCAAAAGGGAACACAAAAATAAATATCTTGTTGTGGTCTTCAACTCGACATCTAAATACATCGACAACATCATTCATCGTCAGTTCGATATATTATTTCCAAGCAAACTCGGAAAAAAGCCATCACGGGGTCTTCCATATCAAAGCAAATGTTGATAAAAATGTGAATGTCGAGTCATAGATTACAACAAGAGCTTTCTTTTTATGTAGAAGTTTTGAATAAGGTATACCTCATAACAATACCAAACAGGCCAGCGTATAAAGGAACACAGATTATGTCTATGGACTGTAGGACGAGCTAATGTTAAAAGATTATTGTTAAAGATGTTATCTGTGTCTATTGATTTCTACTTCAGATTAGTTGAGCTTAGAATCACAATGATGTTTAAAAAAGATAATCTGTCTGATATCTGAGCACAAGATATGTATATTCCTGTCTTCAATTCATACTGAAAAAGCAGCTGTCCAAAATGTGAAAAAAGGTTAATCTTAGATTGATTGTGAGAAGTGATGATGTGTACTATTTAGGTTTGTCATACTGTTGATTTTGGAAAGGTTTTGTGATTTCAAATATATAAAAAGAATTGTTTTGAAAATCAATATTGATTTACCTTCATTTTCACACATATTGTTGCACAATAAATTTGACATGCACTTAATATTTTTTGTGTTCCCTCTGCTTGGTACAATATATAATTGTTCTTTCGTGGGCAATGTACTATTGTCTCCACAACATGTATATGCAGGTATATACTAGTTACCTCAGAGTTAGTTAAATTAGTATCATATAAATTTAAATTTCTCACACTGTTAATGGTAGCTGACGGTAGAATGTTACAGATGGAAACACACTCTGATCCAGTAGACCAGCGACATCGTACGTCATCACTGTCAGCGTCGATGACAGGGATTCGGATTTCGTTTTGGCACCCATATTGAACTCTAAAACGATAAAATTCAAAACGATAATTCCAGCAGTTAGCATAAAGGCTACGATATATATATATATATATATATATATATATATATGTGTGTGTGTGTGTGTGTGTGTGTGTGTATGTGTGGTGTACCTGTCTGTGTACCTGTGTGTGTCCCTGTGTGTGTGTGTGTGTCTGTGTGTGTGCCTGTGTGTGTGCCTGTGTGTGTGTGTCTGTGTGTGTGTGTGTTAAAAATGACCAATGAAACAAACAACAGTATGATATTGTCAAATTTTCGGGACGGCCTGTCTCCTTCTTCAGAACAAGAGGATATTTACATGGAAATAAAAATAAAAAAGCAAACAAGAATAAAACTCAACATCGAATCCTGAGAAGAGAACAAACACAACGTCTACATCTGAAATTATCGAATTAAACGACGTATGGACAAAACAATTATATAAACATTTGTGGACTTCTCTAAGTTATGTCTTATACATACGTATACAAAGGTTTCCCTGTGGTTACTGGACTCGTGTTAGGTTGGTGAGTATCACTACGTTTTTCTAAGTATACAATTGTCCCGATGGACCAGCTACCCGGAGATCCATGATCTAGATGTACCCAATCTCCACCAGTAAACCTGAACGTTAATTCAAAAAGATAAATTTTGTATTTATTAAGATTAATTTGAGGGACAACGTTCAAGAATTCTAGATAGAAACATGATTTATATACATCACTTACTCTACTCTATACGGTCCAGCCCCAGGAAACGTATAAGTAAACGTTCCTTCTCCTTGCTCCCAGTTTTCCGGTGCACTTGCTCCTGTACAGATGTAATTAACGTTTGCAATGTTTACTGACGGGTTACATCCCATCGTACATGTCCAGTAGCTCGAATTCATTCCAGTGACGAGTTGTCCAACACGTGAAGAGGTACATCCGGGACCTTGTCCGTAAGCCCACCCTAGTTTGAAAGAAAATTGTACCTAAGAGAAACAAAAATTGAGAAGTTTACTAGAACGTAGGGAACATACATGCAATACCTTATTATTATTATTAATATTATTATTATTATTATCTAGATTTTAACTCTAGGAATTGAATTCCACAATGGATAAGAAATTACAGAGAATACATTAAATAATCTCTGCCAGAAGCTATTTCTATCAGGTTGAAAACTAAAGACGGCTGAATGTAGGGGGAAAAAAACTTGAAAGTATTTGTTAGTATCATCTTTTTCATGAAATCGCATCTGTAATTTCTTCAATGTCCAGTAAGTACTGAATTCAAAAAGCAAAAAGAATATGTTTTAGATTAAACCTCATTTCCATTTCCCGTTGATTTCCAACTTATGGTTCCTCCTCGAAAATGGCTAGCATCTACGATATGTAGTAAATCGTTATAAAAGCATATTAACAAAATCCAAACAAAAGTCATTTTAGTTAATGTTGTTTTCCAGGAGAGAGTGTATTGATATGACATCTAAAAGTTCGGAATGCTTCTTTTATACTTGCGAACACGGAACAAGGAAAACATCTTTGGAAAAGACGATTGATTAAATGTTGTATGTGTGGTCGAATTGGATATTCGTAATCTAGGGTCATAGTATGCATGACTACTGTGATAAATGTGCAAACATATCAATACACACTGACTACTTACATAATAATCTTTGAGCTTTTATCATTAAAAATAGACAATTTAGGAATCTAAACGTATTGAAAAAACAATTGAAAAAAAAGAACATTCGTTTTCTATTCTATCGCAGTCGACTTCCAAAACACTTTCTAGTGTTTATTTTTCCCTTAGTTTAATTCTATACGTAATAAAATTGTTTGAAAAATTCATGTTAGTTATCTCTTGTAACTAATCATTAAGTCTACAGAAACGGAAATGAAAACCGTACGGGTATCACTTTCAATTCTGTATGACGTGTATTTTGATGTTGGATACTGAGTACAACACAACAGGACGATTTAGTGTGGATTTCCATGAGCCCATCATGACCCAACATCCAATTGGATCTTGCTCCAGACACATTGATTTTACATGAGAACATGCAATACAATGTAATATGCTCTTGACTTTCACATTTATGTCAATTAATATTTGCCTCTATACTATATAGCATTACTATATTTCATAATCGAGATATAGTTGCATTAGAGATTCCGATGTATCGACAGGATTATGCATAGCTGTAAGCTAATTGTGTTATGCAATTACTATTACTATGACTAATGTTTTAATTTCACGGCAATAGTTCACGTCTATTCTTCTAAATAAAAGGTTAGCGAAATTTCAAACGTCTTCCTATTAAGATTTGTTGATAAATCGATACCCCTCAAGATCAACAAAACTATCTACGAGTGCTGTTATGCATGTTCGTGTGAATAAATCTTAAGCACACGAAAAGAAAAAAAAAACACGACTTACACCGAATATACCGTACTGGTTTCTAGCTGTTCAGGGCCATTATTCTCCCAAAAGCTTTGAACTTTAAATATATGTAATGTAACAGAGGCTCATCTTTATTACAAGTATATCACTACCCCGCTTCAAGAAATTAAACACCACTCTTCCACGTTAATCTGTGAACAATACAGAATACTCAACTAGAATTTAAAAAATGTCCTTCTGCCTAGCCAATTCGTATAATATCTATCTATCTAATCGGGGTACCTTTACGTCATGGCCTTATTTGCATTTCTATAAGGATGTTATCTAGTAAAGAGATAGGTCGACATATTTGTGACGGAATGCAAGGTAGGATCAAGTGGGAAAATTCAATCAAATCATATAGAAAGCAATAGAACAGGGTAATTCCTTTGCTCTGGCTTTATGGGGACTCACTAAACACTGTTAACAATTCAAATGTATGCTAGTTTACACGTGATCCATTTTTATTTGATGATAGCTTTTAAGTTCTCATAGTTTGTAGTTGATTTCGAATTAATATCAATTTTTACCTTGCATTTTGAAAGTCATGAAATATGTGTGTATATTTCTTTCCTTTTTAAAATTTAGCCCATACATATCTTACATCGATATCAACGATATCGAAATATTCTACTTTTGAAATTCGAATTTGATTTGTATCAATAAAATTCATAGAACTGGAAGTGTCACAATTTGAAATACAAGATGAAAAATGAATCGAGAATCCAATTTGAATACCTTTATAAAACATCTAGTTGTCCGTAGAAATTTGTACAGCTTTAGATAGATAAATAGATAGATAAATATACTCAACGACATAAAAAAAAACGCACCATGAAACAGAAAATGAACATGTTTCTATTTATTCGTTCATATAAATTCTCATAATTTTATATCACAAAAATATTCATTTATTTACTGACTTTAGAATAACAAGGGCACAAAAACATCTGATTAAGAATCACATTATATACGGTGTTGAAACGTCGACAACACAAATTCACAAAGTCAATATCTGGTATGTCCGCCTCTTGCGTTGATGTATGCTATGCAACGGCATCGCATTGACCTAATGGTGTTTTGAATTTTGACTTGTGGCATGTTGGTCCACTCTTCCGTCAAAACGAGTCGAAGTTCCGGTATCGTCATCGGCTTAATGGGTCTGTTACTGACCATTCGTCCTAACTCATCCGAAACATGCTCTACTGGTGTCATGTCTGGCGATAAAGAAGGCCATGACATTACTGGAATGTTTGCATTGTTCAAGAAATCCTTCGAGAGTCTAGCAGTGTGGGGACGAGCATTACTCTGTTGAAAAACTCTCAAGTCCTGGTGATTATGAAACATGGGCTTAACATGAGCTGCCAAAATGTCATCACAGTATCTTTGAGCTTTAAGGTTATTGTCACAAATGTGCAAGTCAGAGCAATGACGGAAAGATACAGATACCCATATCAGGACACTACCGCCACTCAAACGGTCAACTTCCTGTATGCAAAATGATGCGAGCCTTTCATTGCATCCTCTTCATACTCGCGTACCACCATCAACTCTAGACAGATGAAAAAGTGATTCATCTGAAAACATTACTTCATCCCATCGTTGACGTGTCCAATGAAGATGACGTCGTGTCCATTCCAGCCATTGACGTTTATGGCGCTGGGTAAGTACAGGACCCTTCTACATTAAGGCCATTTTCACGGATCCTTCTGCAAACAGTTTGGCTACTAATTCTTTGTCTGTTGCTTCCAGAGGTTACATTAGCAATCTGAGAAGCTGTAAGGAAACGATTAGGAAGATTGAGAAGTCTAATAAAACGGTCCTATTGCGGGGTGGTAACTTTTGGAGACCAGGTTCCTGCCTCTAGGATACGGGATTTGTGGCAAGAAAACGTTGATTACGACGGACAATGATACTGTGATGGCAGTTGAAATGATTAGCAGCATTCCGAGTGGAAAGACATGCACGAAGCATACCTACAGCTTGTTGCGCTCATCAGCATAAGCGTGACATCAAAAAGCCATCAAATTGTCAACAAAATAATATTTGAGACTTTCCTTCTGAAGATGGAGTTAAAAGACACAGTAAACAAGTTTTAATTTTCATTCAGTGTAATTGCCATGTTTTGCACGTGCAAAAGGGTGTTTTAAAACATTTTTGAAGTTGTAAGCGTTTGATTGAACAAGACCTTTAAATTTTATGGAATAAAAACATTAAAGAGTGCATTAATGGGGACGATTGAATTATGATAAAATATATTTTAATTTTGAGGAAAACAAATTAGCGGTGCGTTTTATATGTTGTTCAGTAGATAGATAGACATTAAATGACGTTATTTGTTTTTATCTCTCGATAATATTCTTGTAAATGCAAGTGAGTCTGAAATACTCGTAATTTACAACATAGAATATAGCACATCTATTTCGTAATCGTATAGTTTACTGAAAATAGACGTTAATGACAAGTGTACCAGTCACCTTTATGATAAATGGGATGACCTCAGCTTCTCCATAGTCAACTTTCCATATTTTCGTAGTAATAGTTCATTATCACAATGAATGGTATGAATGGTTTCCAGATGATTCAATTCAAGAGACCCCATGGGGATCCGGGTTGTTATAATAGATCCTTACCACTCCTAGCCTGTCGTAAAATGCGACAAAATGGGGCAGTCCTTCGAATGAGACCGCAAAAACCGAGGTCCCATGTCACAGCCGGTGTGTCACGTTAAAGATCCCTTCCTGCTCAAATACCATAAGCGCCGATCATAGGCGTAAATTTTGCAGCCCTTCATCGGTAATGGTGACGTCTCCTTATGAGTGAAAGGTTCTCGAGTGGGACGTTAAACAATATATACTTAATCAATCAATTCAAGAGATCGTGTGCTGTACATGCTCAACTTCTTAACTGACAAATAAATTAATGTTACAGAGGTGTCAATACTCTCATTGAAAGTCAGCATTTAGATAATTCATTATAATGATCTTGTATGTAAATACATTATCTTGTTGTTTGGAAGCTTCCCGTGGGGATCCGAGTTACAATAGTCATCAGTGTCTTTTGCTTGTCGTAAGAGGCAACGTAATGGGGCATTCCTTCGAAGAGACCGCAAAAACCGATTAAAATCTCTTAAATTAAGGGATTGATCGGTACAATTTCTTGAACTAGCAATGTATTAAGAAATTCAGACTCAAATAAAAAAGAGTGCATCAGAGTTTCAGTCTTCGCTGTCATCAATTCTTAATCTCACAATGTTTCTTTGTCCGCTCCAAGGTCGGGACGTTCTGAATGCCCCTATGGTGTGGATTGCCCCCAACGTTTACTTATTGTAAGAAGAAATGTCATCTGATTGGCGAATGTTTTAAGCTTAAGTGAAAAAAATACCTTGATTAACCACAGCCACGTGCCGCATTTAGAAATAATTATAGCAAAACCTTTGTTTCGTTTTGTTCTGACACTCCTGATGTTCAGGGTTCAAAGTCCAGTTCTGTTAATTCTATGGATGATTATATGCCCTTTTTATCTTAGGAGTTTATTGTTTATTTTAATACTAGTGCTTACCAGAGCACACTTCTTTTGGTGGACCAGTTTTATTACAGGGTGTCCGTAATGGTTAACACACTTGTTTTTCATAGCTGCGACTCAAGTTCGATTCGCAGGATCGGCGGCCGTTGAATATGAGATGGTATTGTGGTCGTCCACTTGGAAATGTGGGTTACTCACATCAATATCCCTTCACGCCAATATCCCAGCCTACGAGAAGCATTAATAAAAGTTATAAAACGTATATGATAATCGTCATAAAATACATAAGATTTAAACTTTAAACATGCGCATAAGGTGCATATCATCTGAACCATCCTAATCTCAGAGTTTATGATGTTCCTCGCCATAATAATTGAAGAGTTAAAGAGTGATAATAGTACGCTTTAAAAATTGTAATGATATAAAGAGTAGAAGAAAAGGTTTTTAAAGTATTGGAAATGCCAAATGAACCTGATTTTCATGAATTCTAAACAGATATTTTTTTTTAAGAATCGGAGACGGAGGTCATTCGTATTTTGTTCTCATTATGCCATAGATCACATTATGGAATCTGTAAGCTTTTGTAGATGATCATGATATTCACAATAATCTCTTGTGCAAATGATAAACGGTAAAGACCAATTGAGAGCTTTCTGCATTTTAAAACATAATTTTAGTCGCGTTCATGTAATAATAGATAAACATAAGACACAATCTTCTGCATATCATTCAGGTATTTCCATATGAAAACCTGTAAACTTTGCTAAATATTAAAAACACACACACACAGTTAGACTCCCGTGTCACTCAGTCCTAGATGTAAGCCATTTTTCTCCTACAAGATAGACGTATATTTTGTGATATCGATGATTTAATACAAGGTATCTGGAATTTCAGTATCTATTGAAAGGTTAAAGAACAAGAGGGGCATTGGCCACATCGCTCTCCTGACACTGAATGAAAACGCAAAACTGAAACCATATGGAAACCTGGCAGAAACCTGACGTTGAGCTGTCCTGTCTGGTTTTCGCAGTGCATAAACGATTATATAGTTTCCACATTAGCGATTGCTGTCGTGCACAAATGACTTTTGATAATTTAGTCAGCTCTTTAAGCATACCTACAGCACAAAAACTAAATGAAATATCCCTGTAGTTTTTTGCTGTAATTATGTGCACATATGCGTAAACAGTCACATGTACACAAACCGAATCTAATTAAAATTAGAAAGTACACAAGCTGTACCAGATACATAACCTCCTTGAAGTATTAGTAGTAAAATTTGTATTCTTGAATCCTGAAATGATCATGTATATTTAAATGCAATGGATGGTGAATCCATGAATTTCTGAAGGGGGGGGGGGGGATCTCTAGTGGTTTGAGTTTTTAAAGGTAATTTGCATAGGCTATTTTATCTATACTTTATAGTTTATACACGAACATAATAAAGTTAATAATAAATATTTTGCTTCTTTACATCTTATGTTTTTTTTGCCACTGGCAAAGTAAAACAGATTTGAGCATAGTGAATTAGCTGTGTCTACTTAGTGTATGTTATATAGGATAAATTTCAATATTTGTTTCATGTTTGTTTTAGAATAAGATGAGCAAAAGATGTATTCTATGACTAACTTTCCATATGATATGAAAGAGAACCTTGAGAATGGAAACAGTTTTCAGTCGATGGACACTCCTCATGACACAAGTCCAATTTAAAATATAATGCAGTTGATGTAAGCAGTTCATTGTAGCATTATGTTTAGCAAATTTACAAAAATTGCTGATTTTTGTACTACAGTGGCGTTAATTGAGGAATGATTTTATGGTTAAAAAATATGGTTTACATACTTTTACAATTTTTATGTAATATCTCACAATGACGTGAACTTGGTACACGAGGTTCAAAATGGTGAAATGCTTGTCTCATTTGCACTTTACACACACACACACACACACACACACACACACACACACACACACACACACATATATATATATATATATATATATATATATATATATATATATTGTTACCTATAGGGAGATCTGGGAAAGCTACCGCTTTGTCCTCTGTAAATCATTTCCAGTTACCCATCAACATTTGCAATCCCAGTTTCTTTCCTCAATCATGGTGCAGCATCAACTAAAATGTTCCTCTGCCAATCATACAGCATTAGAAGTGAAAGTCACAGGTCTTTCAAACATGACCTTATAACCATGGTGGGTGTTGACATGATAAAGAACCGACACTGCTACATCCTTGAGACTGGGTAAAAAAAAATATGGCACTCCACCTACAGCTCTTGATGTCTCTACACATTAAACAAAATATTCTCAAACCAACATATAAGCAACATTTGGTTCGTCGGTTGTTTATGTATTGTTTAATGTCCCTTTCAATAATCCTTTACAAACATACTGAGACGTCATAATTGTTGTTGAAAGGCTGATTTACTCTTAAATTCTGTATGACACGTTGGGCCTTTGAGCAGAGAATCTTTAGCATGCTACATCTACTGTGATGTATGGCCTCAGTTTTACAATCTCATCTGAAGTACCGTCCCATGTAGTTACTTCTTTACAACAAGCAAGGTGTACTGAGTAGGTATTCTAACTCTGATCCCCATGAAATAAGAACATTTCCTTAATGGACTTTGAAACTCTGATTGGTGAAATGACTTTGAAAGTATGATCTTTTTCTGGCAGCAACGGTATGCAAAATGTTAACCACTATAAGTGTCTGGTCAACATGAGATGAATATTTTTAAATCAAATCGTCTAAAGAGTGGATTAAGGGCATTTACTACAACAAAAAATTGCAATGCATGAGTTGATAAACATTTCTTGGCTTATTCTGGTTGAATGTATTAAAAATATCAAATTCCCAATGTTTAAGAGACATATACAATTTTCTGATGTTTGAAAATTGGAATATATTTAGCTCTACCAAATTTTCAACCACTTTATTAGATGTAATTGAGACACATGAAGAACAAAATTCTGGTTATATCAGCTGGCTTCTATATGGTAAAACGAATACAATTTATTACTGTATCAACATAATTCAGTATCTATTGTTATCATTTCTGAGAAAAGGTTTTGTTTGAAGTGAGTATCATTAATGCAGTCTCCTAGACAGTTACACATTTTTGTACATACTTAATTCATTTTTTTTTATTTGTCTCAGAGTACAATAGAATTACTTTTTCATTTCAGTCAGGTCTATTAAAGTTATGCTTTTTCCATGATTTGAAATCGAGGCATAACGATTAATTAACAGTCGTTTGTTTACAAAAAATAACTTTTGTTGTCGATATCTCAGAAAATAAGAATCAAAAAATAAAATTCCCTACCCAACCCACACATTTTGGTGACCTGAATGTTAGTCTACTTATTTACCATTGGTTAACTAGCATGGTGAACTTGAATACTTTAATGTGTTGAGATAGACAGTTAAAATAGTATTTTTCAATCTAATACAAACAGGTGCATAGTCATAATCATATTCTTGTTGGCCTCTGGTCAAATGGTGTGGGCAGAACCCACACAAGACGCTGGGTCTCTGTCAAGCCACGCCCACGTGTCAAGCCTCCAGTTGTTTTGACACTGTGCATCAGACGCTGTTCAATGACAAGATCTGTTGACAATCCTGCCCAGGGTCTGTCTGACCGTCTAACTACATGCAATTCCTCACTGAAGTGTCTGTACACTTCTGGATTTTGTTCTTGCAGTTTAGACATCTTCTGCAGGTAAATGTGGACACTCTTCAGGTACAAGTTATGTCCAGAGGCTGCAAAATAAGGAAGCATATCATGCAAACTATGTAGATGGAGAGCCCAATCTCCCATTCGCTCAGCCTTTAGAAATCGTTGAAGTATGTCAACCATTTCCATATACTGAAGCCACAACCTTGCAGTCTGTAGTTTCTGAAGATTATTTTTCTCTTGCTGGATCCTTTCACCAATTTCTGTCAGTGTGATAATGCTTTGAGCATCAATATCTGAGATCTTTCCAACTAAGAGTTTTTCTATGAGATTGGCTAGCCCCTGCTGATTGTCTACTTCTCCAGCCATGAAGGAACTCTCTTCTGTCATATGACCACTATCTGCTGGTATATCATGAAACTCGAATTCCTTTGAGTATTGCTGTAGAATGTCTTGTTCAAGGTCTGCTTGTGGAACATCAATGCCAAGTGCGTTTGAAATCACTACCTATTTTAAACGTCTTAGGTTTGACGCGGCCGGCACGAGCAGGGCTCTATCAATCAATCGCAACATAAACCTCCGGTTAGGTATCTAGCAAACCTGCTGATTCAGCATATTTGAGAAAAATGTTATGAACTAGTAGTTTTTATTGTTAAAAACCACTACCATGAGTGCTTGAAAGTATTGTAGTGACAATGTAAGTATCTAATATACAAAGTTATCTGATCGACCTACTCGGGATAAATGTGGTTCTCACCATTTCGCCATAAAAGATACCTCCAAATTGTAACGCCGAATTTAGTAGTGTTCCAGTAATTTTTTTCTATATTTTTAATATGTTTATTTGGACAACATTTAGAAAAAAAAAAAAAAAACATATTTAAAAACATTTGCAATCTGTCCTAGGTCAAACCATAAATTGCCTGGACTAATACTTTGTAGTTTATGCATGAACATAATAAACTTAATAACAAATATTTGATTTGGTTGCATCTCAATTTATTTTATTATTTTATTATTTTTCTTTATTTATTCTTTTGACCAGTCGCAGTAGCTCAGTGGTTAGATCATTCGCTTTGTAAAGAGGAGGTCGTGAGTTCGAACCCCGCTCGTGCCATGGCCGCGTCAAACCAAGACGCAAAATAAAAGAAATAGGTAGTGATTGTTCCTTTGCCATACGCTCGACATTGTGAGAATCACTGGTCTTTCGGATATGACCTTAAAAACGGAAGTCCCGTGTCACGGTAGGTGTTGACACATTAAAGAATCCTCACTGCTAAAGCCCTGAGTGCTAAACATAGGTCTAAATTTATGGTACATCACCTACAGCTGGTGATATCTCGATATGAGTGAAAAATTCGCGACGGGACGGAAAACAATCATTCAATGTTTTTTGCTACTGGCAAAACAAAGCAGATTTGAAAAAATGTGAATTTGTTGTGTCCACTCAGTGTAAATATACGATATATTATGTAGGATGAATTTCAATATCTTTTAAATGTTTTTCTAGAACCAGATGAGCAGAAGATGCACTCCATGACTGATATAGAAGAGAACCCTTGAGAATGGAAACAGTTTCAGTCAATGAACACTCCTCATAATACAAGTCCATCTTAATTCAGTAAAGTGATAGCCCATTCTCCTAGCAAGGAACAAGAAGAATCCGCACACGGACCATAGTGACTCTGTTAACTTGTGTTAAGGTCAAGTTTTGGTGTCAGAAGACCATTTTGATTAAAAGTACCAGAGAAGTAACAAGCTGGGATACCAGTCTTATGTGAGCATACCACAAAAGGATTCATTACTGAACAGTTGAAGAGTCACTATGACAGAAAAAAGAAACAATATTGTAATCAACATTGAGGTCCATATATTTAAGGCTTTCTACTTTTCTGTGGAAAGTGATATTGTTCTGTATATTATTTTCAGGACTTATCAAAGCGCTTTGTTGTTCAAAACAGTACTTCTTGAGAAATATTCAGATATCAACATACATTCTTGAATTTCGCCCCCTTATAGAATTACTGGACGTTACTCAAAATCCTGCTTTGTGTGTTAACAATTGAACATATAGCTTCTTCTTAATAATTATCATTCTATTTATTTTCAAATATGGTATGAAGCATCTTTGGGACAAGGTGGACATAAATTGTAAATGTTAGGACTACTGCCTCATGGGGGGGGGGGGGGGGGGGGTCTTAGCGGTGGGGCTAAAACTGCCCAAAAAACGTCCAATTTTCAAAACTCTTCTCCTCTAGAACTGCACATTTGTGAGACAAACTAAATGCATAATTATGTAGAGCAGGAGAGGTCTCTACCAAAATGTAAATTTCATGATCTCCAAGGTAGAGATTTTAATACCAGGACAGGGGCAAACTTGGTGAATGGTATTTATGTTTAATACATTTGAAATATCTTTAACGCTATTGATACCAAGTTGAAACTAAATGGATGTTTAGAATGAACATGTAGCGTTTTACCATAATTATTGACAATTTCATGATCCCAGTGGTAGGAGTTTTGGTGGGTGGGGTGGGGGGAGGGCAAAATAGGCAATGATTAACAATTGAACATTTTAACTTCTTCTTCATAATTACCATTCCAATCTTTTTGATATTTGGTATGAAGCATCGTTGGAGCAGGGTGGATATAAATTGAAAATGTTAGGACTCTTACTCCCCTAGGGCTTTAGGGACAGGGCAAAAAATGACTAACTTTCAAAAATATTTTTCTCTACAACTGCACATGTGCCTCTATCACAAATGTAAATTTACTGATCCCTGAGGTAGCAGTTCTGACTCCAGGGTGGAACCAAACATGGTATATACAGTGTATGCAGAATTCACCATCAGCATTTTACTGTGCGGCTTCAACACAGTAACAAAATGACTAACACTATAAAAATATGTGCAACACAGTATGCGACACAATAATAAAACCCTTAATATTGGAAATCCATGTGGATCTTGAATGAATTGAAAGCAAAAGGAAAAAAAACACTTATTTTGTTGGTCAAATCTCAAAGTTGTTAGGCACTTTAGGTGCAGTTTTTCAATAAAATGTTTGGCCTTGTATAGAACTTAAAATTTTCGTCAAATTCAGTTAATACCACCCCTTTTAATTCTTTATGTTTTAACATTTTCGACCTTGAATATGGGGTCAAAGATCAAAGTCATACATGTATATATTTTCTAATGTTTGTATTTCACATACAAGTTAAGCATTCTTAAGATTTTTTTTTTTTTCACAAATGTTTTTTTTTTCATTTTGAAACCCACAGATCATGCGCCTTTCTTCAAATAGTAGATGACATGTTATGATTTTTAGGTGAAAGTCTAAGAGTATACAAGATGTGCAACAGTGCATTTGATACCAACAGAACATGCTAATATTGGTGGCTATCAAGCTTTACACACACACACACACACACACACACACACACATATATATATATATATATATATATATATAAGGTGTTGGTAATTTGAAACCACTAGAATATTCCCACTGACTCTCATCATTTTGATGGCCCCCTTCAAAGAAGATTGGCATATTGCTTTGCGCCTGTTGGTTAGTTGGTATGTTTGTAGACCATATGTTGTCCACTCAATATTTTGAAAACTATTCATTTGATGATAATGATATTTCATATATGGGTTCGTTAAGAGTAGTCGAGGACTCTTATCAATTTGCAGGTCAAAAGGTCAAGGATCAATCCACTCTGGACATAGAAGAGACTGTCCACTCAATATCTTGAGAATCTTTAGCTTGAATGACATCGAACTTGGTACACTGGTTCGTTGTCTTTAGTAGACGACACCTATTAATTATGAGATGATATAGTCAAAGGCTAGTGTTCAAACTGGTCATAGGTATATACTGACCGTTTAATATCTTGAGAACCCTTTCTTTGACAGATACCAAACATGGTACACTTGTACGCTGTCTGGAGTATATGGTCTCTCTTGATTTGAAGGTCACATGGTCAAGGGTCAAACTGGATATAAGAATATACTGACCGCTCAATATCTTGCGAACCCTATGCTTGAAAGGTATCAATCTTGGTACACTGGTACATCCTAAGAAGTAGATGATTCCTATGGATTTTAAGGTCATATCGTCAAAGGCCAAGGGTCAAACAGGACAGAGTCATATTTTGTACTTGCATTGATAGAACTATTTGCTTGATTGACATCAACATTAGTACACTAATACATCCTCCTAAGGAGTAGATGATCTCCATTGATCTTGAGGTCACATGGTCAAAGGTCAAGGGATAATCCTTTGTAGACAATTAGGAAGGTTAAAATATTCTTTTTTCAATATTTTGAATTGTTTTGACACTATGACAATACTATCAATAAGATTATATATGCGTGTAACTCTTTTCAATTTTGTACCGTGAGGGCAATCATGTTTCTGAAACATTTCTTTTTTACACTAGTACTGTTGTAGATTGTTTAACCCAGCATTAGGTTGTCTGAATTTTTATTCAATAACCTTTACATAAGTCAGTGAATCTTTGATAAAGCATTGTATATAAAATTTGTGCGTTTTCTTTTAATTTGTGGTTAGTAATATTTCAGTTTTTAAACGTTTTATTAAATGAATAGTAAATCCTTTAGCACAACCATTGGTAAACTATTTGCATATTTCAGGAGCACTATATATATATATCACTGATAGAGTGTATAGCCTTGATTCAATTATGTTGTCAAATTTTAGAGAAGGGTAAATCTTTAACATTAACAATCTTCTGCAGGTTTGTGCACTGCATAAAGCAAGGTTGTAAAGTAATTTCAGTAGTGCGTAATCTGTGCGTAAACCATGCGTAAATCTGGGGGGGGGGGGGGGGGGGGCGACTAGTTTCAGCAGTGCGGAAACATTGAGGAAACCTAAATTTCAACAATTTTCCGCTGTGTAAACCACCTGGAATCGGGGACAGCCTACGTTATCGGAGTGCGTAAACCCTTGTAAGCTTGAAGTTTCCAAACTGAAACCCCGAGTAAACCATCTGTTTTCTTAAGTTTCCGCATAGTTTACGCACAGTTTCCGCACCATGGAAACAATAGTTTTCATGTAGTCATGGTACGTGACTTGTCAAAATAGGTCCCAAGGGTTTTCACATATTCGACTTCATAAATAATGTTTCCTTCGAACGAAATATGGACGTAAAGGTTCCTAGATCGATTGCTCTTTGGGACAAATACCATGGGTTCTGTTTTCTCCTGATTGAAGTTTGGTACGTTTGAACTCACCAAGATTCGGATATCTGTTAGACACACCATGAACCTTTCAGAAATATCGACCCAGTTGTCTCGCGATTCAACTACAATGTAAATCTGACTGTCGACTGCGTAACAATGATAATCCATATTATGAGCATCACATATATGGCCAATGGGTTTGCTGAAAAGGCAGTAAAGTCTAGGTCCGAGAACTGAGCCTTGCGGGTCGCCTAATTTCATTTCCTGAGATTCGGACAATTCGGAGCCGATCGCTACGCATTGACGTCTACCGCTCAGATACAATTCAATCCTAGATAAAGCTGACCCGCAAATATCATAAGCATGTTCCATTCGTCGGAAAAGAATTCGATGGTCTATTACATGAAATGTGATTGAGAAATCCAACATCACAAGAATACAACTACAAGTTTGATATAAAGCTGAAACTATGTCATGGTGGACTTTCATCAGAGCAGTTTCGGTTGAATGGCCAGGTCGGTAAGCCGGCTGTTTCGTATCCATCAAATTATTTGCGTTAAGGTGCATATCAATCCTTGCTGACACTACTTTTTCAATAATTTTGGACACAAAAGGGAGATTAGACACCGGACGATAGTTCTTCAGCGACTCCTTATCTAAGCCAGGCTTCTTCAAAAGTGGACGGTTTGTTGCTTGTTTTAAGAGTCGCAAAGTGATGCATTTATTAGAGATGTCACTATTGGAACAAAGCTTTCTATACACTGCTTAAACAGGTAAGTTGTTATGGGGTATATATCGCATGACTTAGAGGGCAAACGCTTTAGAAGTTTCCGAATTTCATGGTTTGTTGGAGAAATTTTTGTTAGCGAATCGCCAGTAAATTCAACATCTACCGGTAACACATCGGAGGAAATCCCACTCGTATCATTTTGAGATTGTCGAGTATCTCTAATATTTTGAATTTTACCAAGAAATTTTTTTCTGAATTCATTGAATAATGACAGGTCACTAACTGCCATAGATACAGTAACGTCGTTGTTATTACCACGGAGATTGTCTGTAAGTTTGAACAACCTTTTGATATCATGACCACATTCCATTATCCTCGTAGAATAATATTCCTGTTTACTTTTGAACAGAAGAATACTATTGTCTAGACACTTTTCTTTGTAAATTTGACGATGGATTTCTAGGTTGGTTCGCCTCCAACCCTTTTAGCTTTATGTTTATCCTTTTTTGCGTAATGTAACGTACCGTTATACCACTGCGTGTTCGGTCGAATGGTTACTGTTTTGGATTGCATGGGCGCGTGATTATCGACAGTCGAACGGACACTCTTGTGATAAAAATCGACCAGATCATCGTAACCGTGTGTAATAGGAGTGGATATGTCCTTCTCAAATGCATAAATGTAAACTTTTTGATACTTTCTGAAATACACTGTTTTGCTCACTTTAGATGCTTTGTGCAAGTGAATCAAGTAAATCAAGGAAGTTATACCTTTGTGAATTCCAAACGACACAAATGAAATGATCGTCAACAGATGACGCTGATATCAGAACACGGCTATTTTCCCTAATAACTAATAAGAATATACTGACCACTCAATATCTTAAGAACCCTATGCTTGACGGGTATCAAACTTGGTACACTGGTACATCCTAAGAAGTAGATGACCACTACTGTTTTTGAGATCACAAGGGTAAAGGTCAGGGATTAAAAAGTACAGATTAATATTTCGTGTCAATATCTAATATGTTTCAATGACCTTTATATTAGTCAGCGAATCGTTAATAAAGCATTGTATATAAAATGTCTGTGTTTTCTTTTGATTTGTGGTCAGTAATGTCTCAGTTTTTAAACATTTTATCAAATGAATAGTAAATCCTTTTGCATAAACCATTAGTAAACCATTGATAAATTTCTGAAGCACAATATATATCATTGATAAAATATCTAGCCCTGATTCAACTATGTTGCGATGCTTTAGAGAAGGGTAAGTTCTTCACATTACAAAGTTTCTGTATGCATAAATCTAGGTTGTAAAGTTCAGTAGTGCGTAAGCTATGTGTTAGACGGCGCATGGTCTCTGTTTAATTAACGACTTCAACAACTGATAATCTGATGCTTTCACTTCAATATCTTTAGAGTGGCTCTAACTTTCCAATTCAGAGGCATGCAAATTTGTAGCACAACACCCTATATCATCAGTAGTATCCCGTGCAGATCGTGAGAGTGTGCTTCATGTAACTGGGTGATGATTTTCTTTGAAAATGCTTCCTCACTAAGGAATTATACAACATGGTTTCGTAGCCCTTTGCATGTGAACATTTTGATCACAAAATACAGCATCCCCTACTTTTTTAATAGTATATGTTGAGAAATTGGACTACATGTGTAAGTCAATTTGTTGCACTTCTTTCATGCGTGTTTATATGTAGCTTTATTTGTACTATTTCACATCCTTCTCTGCAATAGAGTTTTATGTTGATACCCACTTTTAATGAAGAGCAAAATTATACAACCACACTAGTTTCCGTGCAAATTCCATAATTAGATTGTACTCAGTTGTAGGTTTTACAACTCTTAGACACGATTATCTTAGGGAATATTTACGTCCTTTATGTACGAATCATCATTTCATTAATATTGAGAATATGTTATCAGTTTGAATTTGTAAACAGGTGATGATAACGAATAATAATCAATCTCATAATTCCGATTTTAAAAAAATGAGATTATGCCAAACACAAACTCCTGAATATACCAGATGTGGGATTAATGCTGGATTAATTCATTTTCTGCTATTAAACTACCCAAGGACATACTTTATTTGAATGCTAAAAATAATATGCATGTAATAAACGTAACAATCTTGATAATCATTGTCCCACAAGATCGTAAACACTACGACATGCACCGAAATAAACAAGCAGATTTCGACTAAATTTTCAAAGTTCTCTTTTAAAACTAAGTCGACGAGTAAAGACAAGGAATACAAGAATGATATCGTTTAAGTTAACATTAAATTGTACATGATGCTTGACTTCCTAAATGTAAACTTTACAACTGATCTCAAAGCATTGTGATTCGTTATATATATATATATATATATATATGTGTGTGTGTGTGTGTGTGTGTGTGTGTGGAATTAATTAACGATTATGTTTGCCAAAGTCTGGCGGAATTGAATTTATTTCTTACTACACAGAGTTATCCGGAAACACCAATTTTTCAGTCAAAAATGAAGTCCAGAAATTTCATCAGCATATAATTAGAGTGATGAGACAAAAGAAAGCGATCTTTTTCTGATACCATTTATGACAATTTTCAACCTAAATCTATTTCAGACTATGAAGAAGTTTGCAAGCACTGAGCGATTTAGAACTTATTCCAAAATCTGACCTACTCCACAGCCAAAGACAACCACACAACGTAAGTAATTTCTTAACAAATTTAACACCGGAAAAATATAGTTTCTACATGTGATGACACGAGGTCTGGCACGTGTCCCTTCCTAAAACAGAACCTTCGATTACTTTTAAATGTGGAAAATATTTTACTGTAAATGAAACATGGTATGCTCCTCGACAAATTTCCTATATTACATTACTTGCAACAAATGTGGCGAGGAATGCAGAAAATGAACAGGAACATAATTATCAACCAGGATGCGTGTCCACTGCCAAACAATTATTAATTCCAGTACAAAAATGATCACGTTGAGCGAACATTTGACACGCCTTGATATTGGCAACTATAAAGCCTTTTCAAATGTTTTTGTGTCTGAAGTGAAAGATAAGACTTGATAGAAATCAGGAGCTGTAGTTTTTACGAGCCATTTTATAATTTCAGAACCGATTCAACCTCCATGACACCCGTCAAACGAAATATCTAATTAAACTGTTCTTTGTTACACTTAACAATCCTTAATGCATCTGAAATATTGAAAAAACTAATCACGTATATCCTCAATCGACTTTGAGATATTTGATGTTCTTATACATGCACCGCATCTTACTTCACCATTCACTACAACTATTACAATTAAAGATATATTATTGGATCCAATAAATGTTCTACCAAGTCCCTAGGTTTGCTCCTCGCGAAAATATTAACACTTGTATAGGAGAAACTTAAAATATATTGTGCCAAAACATATGCCAGAATTGAAGTAATAAAAATGTGGATTCTAAAAAAAAATCAAAAGAACTTTTAGTATATTTGAAATCGCAAAACGCTTCTCAAATCAAAAACATCAAACAGGATATATCTTTTCAGCACTTCACATGACCATTAACAACCGGGCTTTTTGGCATCATAGTCAGTTGCTTTTTCAACAGAAGTGACAAAAAGAAATATTCATATCCGTCAAAAACTCTGATTGCCCACGCAAGTACTCTGAAGTTGAAATTTAAAAAAAGATTGCTGGAGTTTCTCATTGACAATATCTAAGTAATTTTTGGTGATCAGATCTTCCAAAAGTATGTTGGGATTCCCATGGGTTCAAATTGCGCTCCCATTTTAGCTAACCTGTTTTTATATTCTTATCAGGCAGAATTGAATCAAAAGCTTCTACATGAGAAGAACACATTTCTTGTTGTGGCCTTCAACTCGATATTTAGATTTATCGACGACATTGCAACTATTAGCAATGATCATTTTCAATATCGCCCATTGTAAAAGTCTATGATTTTTTTTTACCCAAAAACCAATTTTATTAAGTGCACAGTCACATTTTCACGGGGAGAAATCTTTATTATGCATCTGACTATATATTCTTCCTCATTTCCAACGAGACAAAGAAATAGCTATATTTAGTAATAAATAAAGATTTCAGACTCGATTTAGTTATTTTTATTTATCTACCTAGGATATGAATAGCTTTTATGCAATGAAATTTTTATTTATTGACCAAATAAATGACAAAGAAAAAAAACCCAGAAATATTTGAAATATACCAACTTTGATCAAAATTAATAGGTGGGATAAGGTCATATGAATAATTAAAATTTAAAAGCATTATGTTGCCAATTAATGCTTATCCCAGCTATTGTTATATAACAGTTATAAGTTTGTGCAACAAGAAGGTGGCGTAAGAAAAATGTCCAAAAACATGCTAAATGCTGGTGTGACGCATGCAGCGCCACCCTAGGAAAAGGCATTATTAACAGCTGAAAATCATGGAAAGGGGGCTGTGGTTGCAACTAAATTAAAAGTATGAAATGGGTATCAATAACCCGATTCCCATGGAAATATGCAACTATAGGCACGTATGAGCAGTCATAAGCTGGCCATTATACATTTAGAGTGCAGCAGCAATACTAAGGGAGTAAATACTACGTGGGTTCAATAATTGATTACAGTCTGAGGGAGACAAAATTATGATATTTCATAGACCTTATATAATGGGTAGATGTATTTACTTGAGCAGTCATATGTCGAGCTAGGCATTAATGCATTTTACCAGATTATGAATAATTACAATACAATGTACACTGAATACTGACCCCATGAAAGACATTTCACCACAAAACGTTTGTTAATATCACCGTCGTGACTAGAATATGTTCACCATGACCAGCCAAATGCTGACATCATGAATTTCATTCACCCATTGCTGATGGGATTACGTCCATAGTCCGCGTCACATGAGCAGCCGCATTCTGAACTCATGCATTTTAATTCCCGATCTATAAACAATATGGTGAGAGCAAATTCAGAATTTACAACACATGAACAGCGACATGCTGACCTCATGGGTTGACATCGACATATATTAAACATAGTGAACTAAGTATCTTTTTATATGAGCAACCCTATGCTGACCTCATGTTATATACAGATATAACAATATCTAGATAGGAAATATTAAGTGCTTAAAAACTAATTCAGTATGATACACAATTGTACTTGATGTGGAGCAGTGGTAAGCTGGTCTCCTCAAATCTGAGCCGTGGCAGTGCATGTACAAAGGCAAAATTGACTTTCCAACTTTCAAACAGTGTGTCAAAAGGTTTACAATTTGAATGAATCCATCCTAATGTAACGTCTCATTGCATTGGAGTTCCATCGACAAAGTTGCTGAATAACGTTTTCAAAGATACCATTATTTACAGCCTCTGTGGCAGCTCCAATGCGAAAGTTGTGGCCAATCCAATGAAACTGGCAACAAGCTTTAACTGCAATGTCATAAAACTGTGAGGGAGAGGTGTGCCAGATTTGAAGGTGAATAAGGGTTCAGAAGTGTGTTTGTGTTGAGCAGTGTACAATTTTAAAGCTCGAACTGGGCAGAATTGGTCATTTGAAGGGTTGGCTAACAAAGTCATTACTATTGGCTGGTTACCTTTCAAATTTTTGGAGTGCCGCAGTATGATCTGCACCGAATTGTCATCTGAGAATGATACATCATTCCTTGGTATTACTTTGGAGTTGAAGGTATTGTTTCTGGGGACCGACTCACCCAATAGCATAAAGGCATGGAAGGCAAGCAGGAACACTGCTGACAACAAAATTCTAGTGTCAGCCTCTTGAACTGTATAATTTAATGCCGTGAGCAATTTGATGAGGATATGCTTTGTGATTGGAAGTCTGGTGTCGTACAATTTTGCTATGGTGTGGTCACTTTTGATTGTTTTTCTCACTATAAGGAGTGCGCTGGGTATTATAGATTATATAATTTATGAATATAGCTGATAGCTGAAACGTGTGAGGTGAGAGAGGATGGACTTAAACTTTGTGTGAATAGTTCCCCTATAAAATTGCAAATATTCATTTCTGAAATGGGGAGAGAAAATGGAAAATTTTGTGAAATAAAAAATTTGTATAACAAGATCCAATTTCTGAGGTATGATTCCTTAGAGAATATAGACAGAGAAGCATTCAGTAACTGCTGACTTGATAGACTTATATATGAATCAGGCTGTGTGGCACTATTGTTGGTTTCTGGTCCAACCCCGGGGCATAATTATTGGCTTCCTGGAATTTAAAGCGAGAACGGTAATCTGCAAGTTTTGCTTGCCTGGAATGTGCTTTGCTTTAAACAATATATTAAATTTCATCGCAGCAACCACCAAGCAACGCACAAGCCTCATTAATATTTTGTCTTTGCTTGACTGTTAATAACTTGGACAACTGCAATATTGTGAGAGAAGAAGATAACGTTCTGGTTATCTAAACATGGACCCCACACCTCCACTAACTATACAATAAATTTTTTCAAAAACATTTAAATAAACAGGGTCTGATTGGTTATAGTTATATGGATTCCGAACACGCTCCATATTGAGCCCGGGCATAATTACAAATTGCTAAATAAAATTACATTTGTAGCTACCTAATATTTAATGATGACATATGTATTGAAAACAGCTTGTATATAAAAACATTTTATGATATAGAATTGTATTTATAATTATAAATTGAATTTAAATAAATTAATTATTAGTAGATATAACAAATTATGAATTTCAATAAGTATTAATAAAACATTAATATATCTATATATAAGATACTATTTCAATATTTCTGAGAGAGAGAGAGAGAGAGAGAGAGAGAGAGAGAGAGAGAGAGAGAGAGAGTTTGCACTGCTCAAGTATTTGGAACCTATATGACAAAAAATTACGTCTTCAGCTACTGGAATAATTCAACAAGGACCACGGCATGTGGCAACATTTCGACAATCAATACTTTATCAAAACAGCTCCAGTAAAATCGCACTACCTAAATCATAGTCCTAGGATCTTAAAAGAGATAGTTCCTTTTTAGTCATATCATTAAGAATACAGTAGTCGCCGAGGGTGATGTTTTCTATCCATCATCTTAGTACACAGGATAAATTAACAAAAAAGCGGTAAAAATGTTGTTTATCTATTCAAATATCACATGATGATTTATCAAAAGTGAATACCATAAATGTCTAACAAACTCCTTTTGTCAAAAGTATCCAACTCTGCGTTAAGGATGTGGAAATTAGTGATAATCAAAATGAGAGTATCCCTACATATACTCGTACTAAACAACTGAGTGGAACATAGACATTCAAAGTAAGTCCATTATATTTATCTCGAGAATCATAAACAAAATATACTTTTCAATCAATATCAATTTTGTTTTAGGTGATTCCGTTACTAATATCCTCAATGTGATAGGATTCATTTGGCTACGTCTTATTAAAATATATTCTACAAATTTTCGTAAATTGATTCAAAAGCGGAATTCACGGTATTTTCAGCTTCACTCTGGGAATCCTGCACTGTAAAAGTAAAGTTCTCTGTTTTAGTTTGTGTAGCCAACTTATAAAGGTAGAACACCAGTACAACTGATAAAGTCAGCACTGTCACACAACCGAACGTTGTCACAAGGTAGGATGCTAATCTGTTCCCTCTGTGGATCAACTGAATATCGCCTGCATCTGTAACGTTGGTAAAAGAAAGGAATCAATAGCTACACTTCTGAAGCATTAATTTCAAATAGAATGTTATATATTATGGGGATGATTGTTTTGAAAATAGTTTCCTTGTGAGGTACACGCATCTATTCCTAAAGTGAAAGGGTAATTTTTAGGGCGCACTCAATATATGTAATTCAACAAACTTTAATTGTCGCACATATATTGAACTATTTGATCATTTTTAAGTCAGGCCGGCTGTTGGCAAGAACGTTGATATTACAAGGGTTTCAGTAACCCCGTTTAAAGTCAACATTTCGCAAATTATATGGTCGTTATAAGGATCAAATCTATATATACAACCTGTGGTAGGTGGAATGATGTCTGACGTGTTTCATATCAATTGTTAGACAGTTCTTTACATATTGATTTTGACTAAATATTACTTCGTTTATCTTATCAAGATGTAGGGTTCACAGCGGGTGTGACCGGTCAACAGGGGATACTTACTCTTCCTAGCCATCTGCTCACACCTCTGGTGTGTTTAAGGGTCCTTATTTTCCTTGACCTCATTTTTTATTCTTTATAGAATCTATGATTAATTGATGTTTTACATTTCGCTGAAAAAATGTTTACTCATATTGATACGTCACCAGTTGTAGGTGGAGTATCACAAATTCAGACTTATGCTTAGTAGCGCTCAGGGCCGTATCAGTGAAGAGTTTCTAACGTGCCAATGACTGTCATGAAACGGAGCTTCCGTTTCCAAAGTCATATCCGAAAGACCTGTGATTCTCACTTCTAAATGCCGTGGCCGAGTGGTCAGAGCATCGGGCTCAAAATCACAAAGCCTCTCACCTCTGTCGGCGCGTGTTCGAATCCCGGCCGCGGCGTTATGTGAGCAAGTTTGCCAGTTTACTTGCGGAAGGTCGGTGGTCTCTTCCCAGGTACATTGTATCTCGGTTCTCTCCTCAACCAACAAAAACTGGACGCCACCAGCTACCTGAAAAATTGTTGAGTGTGGCAGAAAGCAATAAATAATCAATCAATCAATCTTAAAGCCGAGCGTTTGGCGAAGGAGCAATTACCACCTATGTTTACGTCTTAGATGTGAGGTGTGGCATGGTACGAACGAGCTCCAGGTGATTTAGGATTTATGAGTTGATCGATGTTTTTTCATATAGTCTAACAGTTGGGACCTCTAAGCTGTAGGCATAAAACAAAACGAGTTTCTCGCATCATCCAAACCTGTATTTAAAAATAACATGTCCAACAATATTACCTTCTTTACAGAAAAAGTATTATATCCTGTGCTCCTTGTAGTATTATATTTTGCACCACTTGTAATATTGTAATATTATTGAAATTATGACAAACTATCTGTATTATGATATGTTGATTTTGTATCGCAATACATGCATTCCTTTTGTTTCATATCACGAACAAACCTTTGGGACAACTTCCATCGATGTTGTTGCAGGTTAAGCAGGTAGAAGGGCACCCCTGTTGACATTCCTTTCCGTAAAATCCTTCTGCACAGGTGCTGGAACAATTTGAGCCTATGTATCCCGGGGGGCATACTGCCAAAGCAAACATTGAACACTTCTGAACGTGACAAATATGAATTTAATGAATCACTCATTTCTTGGCTATTAATATTGATAGTTAATAAATTTAAACATTGATTTATTTGTTTACATCTGTTAAATAGACTGGCAACATTGCAGCTGATTTAATGGACATTCAAACATGAACTGTATAGCATATTCAACATAAGAAATACTGTTCTGAAGTCTTCAAGGATATTACTCATGACTGGTGGAAGTAGCCCAGTGGTTAGGGCGCTAGTTTCGCAATCAGACAGTCCGGGTACGATTCTTACCAAACCTATGACTTTAATATAGGTAGGGACTGTTCCTTCACCAAATGCCTGACATTAAAATTGAAAGTCACGCGTCTTTCGAATAAGACCTTAATAACAGTGGTCTCGTGCCAAGGTATATGTTAGATGAGAAACCTCAATGCGCTATGCATGGATCAAACTTTGTAACATTTCACTTATAGCTGGTGATGACTCTGCACAAGTAAATATTTCTCAAAGAGACGTAAAACAATATCTACATCTGTACACAAATGGAAATATTGCCAACAATTCTAGCGTTATAAAGGTACTATTCCAATTTAGCAACTAAAACATCAATTCTTCCCTAGTTTCAGTAATAGATGGCTACTCACTGCTGCAATTCCCACTCGTCTCATTTCTGTAATACCCATCATGGCATCCTGCTGTTCTGTGATTCGAGATCAAAATGAAATTTGATAATAAAGATAGATATGATGTAATGCATATTATAAGATAAATAATACACATATATTAGATGTGTGAAAACAACCTTTAGTATTTAATACTTGATATCAAATGAATTAGGATCGTCACTTAGGACACAATTATGACTATTCCATACTTCGCTAGGTCCAATGGTCACTTTGCTGTGTGACCCTGTGTTGGTGTCGATCCTTATTCTGGAGACGCTGTCCTTCTCTGATTGTACACGGTTTCGAATAAATTGATAAATGTTTTCTTAATGTTTTTCTGTCATTTGCATCCCTCATGACCTAATGATCTGTATTTCATTGTTCTTATAAATCCAATATCCCCTACTTTTTTTAATAGTATAATATATTAGTGATAGAGAGCTAGTCTACCAGACAAATAAATTATATCAAGCGAAAGGTAATTTATCTAAGTGCATATGAATTGCTAGAGCAGGCCGAAGCTGAATGTAAATGATGGTGGACTGCTCTGTAGTGGATATTGTGACGCGCAAGTTCACAATCCAAGACGCTGTTCCAATAAATAAAGTCTCCGAGGAGTATATCTGATGAATTATAAAATAAAGTAAAGCAACGGTGGTTCACTATAACAATTGAAAAGCACTTTTGAGCTATTCATTGTCAATAAGAACGGATTTGGATTTGGGGCAAATTCTGTGAATCGAATACATCTACAGCACTATGAGCACGTTAGGAACCTAACGCATACCTCCAAAATGATCGTCCTCGAGCATCTTATCTCAATTTTAAAATTGATGAAAATATTCATTATAACAATTTACTTACATATTCCAAACTGGCAAGATCATTAGGTACAGGACTGAGACTTTAAACTCATCCATAGGCACGTTTATTCAACTCTGAATAATACAAGGAACAAGGAAACATTCTCTTTGCAGTCAGAATTTAAAATCAGAAATTCTGTTAATATACAGAGAGGGGTGGAATGAGGGTTTCCGTATTATGTCACAAACCCTATCAAAATTATAGTCTATGGTTAACCTAAATAGTACAAAAAGAGATTGATTAACTGTAACGTAGGGGTCCGTCAAGAGGGAAACTTATTACCTTTTTCCTTTTTCCTTTTTGTTTGTACATCAATGATCTGGAACGATTTTTTCCTCATTCAAACATTATAGGTTTGCAAAGTATCACAGATATATTAAAAGATGAATATTATATATATATATATATATATATATATATATATATATACATCTGAAGCTTTTTATGTTGTTATATGCTGACGATACTGTTATAATGACGGAAACGGATGTAGATCTGCAACATGTTTAGATAGTTTTTATTTCCACCGTTCACGATGGAACATGATGAAAACATCACCAAAACTAATTTTTTTTTAAACAGGATGAATGCGAAATAAGACATTTGATTACAATGGTAATGCTATAGAAACTGTAAAAGAAAATAATTATCTAGGAATAATATTTCTTCGGTTAGGCCTCTTTCCTAAAGGAAAAAAACCTTTACGTGAACAGACACAAAAACGGTGTTATAAATAAAATAAGACAATTCAATTTATCTATCGAATCTTAGTTTGATCTTTTTGATAGAACTGTTGTTCCAGTTTTAACATATGGTTGTGAAATCTGGGGATATCAAAATCTTGAATTTATTGAACGTATACATTTAAAAATTCTAAAACATATTTTTAATTTCAAGTGTAGCACACCTTTTTATGGTATTTGGTCAAACTGGGCGTTTTCCATTGTACTAACTATTTTACGGGAACGATTTTTTGTCTAGAAAAATCTACTGAACTAAACAGAAAATAAAATTGTATGTGCATTGTACAAATATCTACGCTTGCAATACTCTACGAAAAGTATTAGCAATTCCTGGGTAAAATGTATTCACAAAATCTTCGTGTGGTGTTTCAAATCTATGGCTCGAACAAGATATTTTAAACAAAATATGGTCATTGCTGCATTTATGTGATCACATCGTACAAAAATAGGAAAGTGACATTAATAAATCATCAAGATGCCAAATTTATGGGCAATACAATATGCCTTACCGGTGGGATAATTCAGTCAAAAGTAGGTCAAGTGTCACAAAACTCACACGTGATCTGTAACTATCCAAGGCAAAGCCGTGTATAAAATTTCAGTTGTTGAATATCTTCATTCAATGCGGAGAAAAATCCGGAAAACCTCAAGTAGAATGACGGAAAGACGGACGGACGAACAGACACAGAGAGACAGAGGGTAAACTAATAATTCCCATCTCTTTATGTTGTGCTGCCTTTTTGATTTTATGATTATGAACATTGATTATGTTTACGTTTCTGTTTTTATCTGAACATGAATATGTTCATGCTTGTGCTATTTTTATCTTCAATTCCTCAATACCTGTCACTCTGATGCGTCAGGTGGCTCAACGAAATAAATAAATGAGATATTTTATCTGCAGACGATTGTGTTTATATCTGTCTTGTCTTTTAATCTCCGTGGTGATCCGGGCTGTTAAAATAGATGTCGTAATAGGAGACTAAATGGGACAGTCCTTCGGATGAGACAGCAAACACCGAGGCTCAGTGTCACAGCACGTGTGGCACGTTAGAGATCCTTCTCTGCTCAAAGGCCATAAGCGCTGAGCATAGGCCTAAATTTTGCAACCCTTCACCGGCAATGGCGACGTCTCCATATAAGTGAAAAAATATTCGAGCGGGACGCTAAACAATATATAATCAATCAATGTTGTCTTTAAATATTCAGATTTATCTCTTTTTCACTTGACCTCATAAATAACTTGTTGTGTCAGTGAATGAAGGAATTTGAACTTGAACTAAAATACTCATCATGAATACAAATATTCACAGTAAGAAATCAATACTCTCTATTCTCTATACATTTAGTTGCGACGTGATTTCACCAATATGATCACCGCTGGTCATTGTGATTATCATTAAATTCAACGAGTCAGAGCATCCATGTGTGACACGTAATATCATAATGTTTACCACAATGATTAAGTTCTAAATATTATCAATGAAAGATCCTCGGCCTTTCACTCAGCTGCATTTTCTTGTAGTTCTTGATTGTAGTACTTTAGTAAATGCCCTCTTCTTGGGACTGAAACCAAATACAATCCGTGTATCCCCGTTGAATACACGCTCCAACAATCCACCACATTGATCCCTCGTTCGATTCAGCAAATATCCACGCCGGCACAACATGGCAACTGTCCTAAGTATAGGCAACTATTGTATTTAAGATAATAAATTTGTATGATGAAAAGTAAACATCGAAACAAGCGTACATGCAATAGCTAACATTGATGTTTACATAAATGCCGTATCATGCATCCCGTCCGTCATTCACTTCCGCCCAGATATAGAAAAGCAAATTGAATATCAACGAAAATTACAAAACACACCAAACACCCTCTCGCTAACTCGCTAGAGAATGTAACAATAAGGAGTTTTATGGTTAAAAATATTTAAAACCTCACATTACCGTAACGTCTGACCTCACATACAGGTAAAACGGTCAGTACTGGCCAACTGCAAATACAAATAGGTAAAAAGAACTGTTAAATAAGAGAATATATATTGCAAATTAACTATAAATGCACAATATATACATATCACGGTCATGTATCCTTGCCCATGTGATATATAAGTACCTTGAATAGTTCACATTGTACATGTGTCAGCTTACAGGACACAGGAACGCAGCTACCGTCTCACCATTGACCCAGATGTGCCGGGAATACATTCCCGTCGATTAATTTATGACCTGGTAAATTTTACACAGACTGATGGCTGAAGTCAAACGGGGTGTTCGATTTAGTGACAAAGACACGAAAAAGGATTGTTCAAGTATACCACATTACATAGAATTAAATCTTCTTCAGTATTTATCATCAAACGACTGCAAACGCTAGCATTGTTTCGCCGGGTACCTTTCTGATCAATTTTTAAAAGTTGTCATATTTAGATGACTTTTTGTCTTAATACAGACGTCAAACCTAAGACGTAAAAATAGGTAGTGATTGCTCCTTCGCCAAACGCTCGACATTTAGAGGTGAGAATCACGGGTCTTTCAGATGTGACCTTAAAAACGGAGGTCCCGTGTCACGGTAGACGTTGGAACGTTAAAGAATCCTCACTGCTACGGCCATGAGCGCTAACCATAGGTCTAAATTTGTGGTACTTCACCTACAGCTGGTGACGCCTCAATATCAGTGAAATATTCTTGACCGGACGTTGATTAATTGATTGATTGTTTTCCGCCACACTTAGCAATTTTTCAGTTAGCTGGTGGCGTCCGCTTTTTTTAGGTGGAGGAGAGAACCCAGGTACAATGTCTCCGGGAAGAGACCACCGACCTCCGAAAGTAAACTGGCAAACTTTCTAAAATATATCGGCGCGAGCGGGATTCGAACCCGCACCGACTAGAGGTGAGAGGCCTTATGATTTTGAGCGCAATGCTTTAACCACTCGGCCACGGAGGCGGGACGTAAAACAAGCAATCAATCAATCTTAATACACATATTTATATGAATTTACATAAAAATTGATTTATTTGACAAAACAAAGAAAGATAACTCTTTAATTTACCTTAATATCACGTATTTCACTATAGAATGCAATGGAAAACGGAAGCTATTTTTAAAACATCTCCCCAAATCTTTTGTTGTTTTACGGGAGTGGGGGGAGGGAGGAGTAGACCAACACACGGTGAAAATGTTCACTCGGAGATCAATTGAATATGAAGTAAAAAGATGAAAAGTAAAGATTAATCATATCTCACTCAATAATATAATGTAATTTGAGAAATGAAATGGTTATTTATTTTATCGATAAGTATTTTAAACTATTATGACGTTTTAAAAGCTTGATTTCATGGAACGGAATTTTCTACCCCTAATCAAAACAAGTTGTAAATAAGAACATTTAATTACCTCTGATATTCAAGTCAATAATTAATTACTAATGAATTCTACTCATTATTACCATAATTACAAAGCTTTCTAAAACAAACGAATTAAAAATGTAAACGGTAATTCAGAGTTGTCATGCGTAGTTCTTAGTATGTCCAACTATACGAAATACCTTTTGTAGAGAAAAGTATTATATTATGTGACGCTTGTAATAATATTGCATTATGTGCCGCTCGTATCAATGTTATATTGTTTGACGCTTGTAATGTTCTATTAAGTACCGTTGGTAATGATGTTATATTACGTGTCATTTGTAATATTGTTATTTTAAGTATCATGTTATTTACATACCGTTTGTAATCATGTTATTTACATACCGTTTGTAATCATGTTATTTACATACCGTTTGTAATAATGTTATAGTATGTGCAGTTTGTAATAACGTGAGCGTGTCTGTGAGTCTACGTTATTCAGAAACCAACGAGGAATAAAGCTGGTTTCCGCATATACGGTTGTCTACGTACATCTAATGAAACAAAATTACATTATATGTATTTCCAGAAAAGTACATTCAATGTTTTTTTTTAAATTAAGACAAACAGTATCCAGTATCATACGTTGTCATCATCATTTATAATGCTCTTTGTTTTGTATCGCAACACATGCATTCCTTTTGTTTCATATCACGAACAAACCTTTGGGACAACTTCCATCGATGTTGTTGCAGGTTAAGCAGGTAGAAGGGCACTGCTGTTGACATTCCTTTCCGTAAAATCCTTCTACACAGGTGCTGGAACAATTTGAGCCTATGTATCCCGGGGGGCATACTGCCAAAGCAAACGTTGAACACTTTTGAACGTGACAAATATGCATTTAGTGAGAGTCACTCTTTTCTTATCTATCAATATTGATCTTAAAGAAATTTAAACAGTAGACTGACATCACTGCAGGTGACAAAATGAACTGTTAGACTGTATATCACATTCAAAATAATAAAACATGTTCTACAATATCTTCAAGAATATTACCCATAAATGGTTGTATTATCCCAGCGGTTAGGGCGCTCGTCTTGCAACCTCGCAGCACGGATTCGATTCTTATCAAACCTATAGCTATGGTTCCTTCCTTTCCAGGGATTTAGCATTAGAAGTGAAAACTGTTGCTCTGTCGGATAATGCCCTTAATAACGCACGTCCCGTGCCACGGTATATGCTGGCACGAATAAGAAAACCGCAATGTGCTATGCATGGGTCAAAATTTGTGACATCACAGTGGGATTAAGGTGTCCCGAGTAAAATTAACAAGTAATAACAGCACATTCAAAATAAAGTAAAATTGTTCCAAGCATGGTATATTTTATAAATAATGGTTTTTCAATATATAAACAAATATCATTCCATTAGCGGAAAAACCCTTCTTTGAACTATTACGTCATCATGCAAGTGACGTATAACTATTTTTATCAGCTAGACTTTCAGTTGTTTATCGCCTCGGTACAGATGGAATATGCACTCAAATCATATACTGTTTGGATTTAACATATCGATATTGATATAATAAATTTAAAAAGTGCTCCGGACCGAACCAATATCATCTCGATCTTAACGAATTTCGTAATCTTTATCGAAATATAGAATAGTTCCCATAGTTACTGTCAACTTGTATCTAAACGAGGCAAAAAATCCTACCTTCCGTATATAAATCCTATATCTCCAACTAGTTACCTTCTGGAATATACCATGATCGAAAATATAGCCATCTTTCACCTGTATCATCGCGGTTTTTTGTTTTATTGTTACATCAACTCTCAATTGACATTTGACTGTACTTCGCAGATTAGAGACGATTTTAAGATCACAATATAATATAACCATTTCTGTAGAGGGTACTAAATATAAAATTGGGATACTTATATATTATCAAAGATTGATTGATTGTTTATTGTTTTCCGCCACACTCAACAATTTTTTCAGTTATCTGGTGGTGTCCAGTTTTTATTGGTGAAGGAGAGAACCCAGATACAATGTATCCGGGAAGAGGCCACCGACCTTCCGAAAGTAAACTGACAAACTTTCTCACATATATCGGCGCGAGCGACAGTCGAACCCGCGCCGACTAGAGGTGAGAGGCCTTGTGATTTCGAACGCGATGTTATAAACACTCGGTCACGGAGGCCCCTATTATCAAAGAAAAATTTAAAATAAATTATTTGAAAAGCATTTGTCATGCAGATTTACACATATGCAGATTGAATGCTTGATAACGCTGGTAAATAACAACATGTTTTGACATTTTTCCCCACGACACAATTAGAGAGATGTACGCCGTGACGTACTTTTTTGTGACGTCATAAAGTATGAAATGGTTTGAGGTACATTTGGTAATTTTTCTCTGGAAGCCTTAGCTACACTGTGATTTCACAAATACTTGTGACAGCTCTGCACAAGTGAACATTTCACAAAGGGAGGTAAAACAGCATATAAACAATCCAATTGAAACATTGCCAATAATTCTATACTTATCAAGGTGATATTGTTATGCCGTACATCAACTCTTCCCTAGATTCAGTATTAGGTGTTTACTCACCGCTGCACGTCCAACTCCCCTCATTTCTGTAATACCCATCGGGACATCCTGCTGTTCTGTCATACGAAATCAAAATGAAATTTAAGAATACAAAAAAGATGGTTAGAATATAATGCATACTCTAAGACAAATAATACATAGATATTAGATGTGTGAAAACAAACTTTAATACCGTTTAATACTTGTACTAACTGAATTATGATTACCACTTGCGACACATTAATGACCATTTTATGCTTTGCGCGGTCCAACGGTCACACAGTATATATTCGTACATATGCTATTCAAAAAAGCAGGAGATATTGGATTTACAAGGAAGGAAACAAATGACAGAAAAGCATTAACGAAATATATGTCAATTTATTCGAACCCTGTGTACAAGAAATTTACCACCATTGTGAAACAGAGTCAGTAGAGGGTAAAACCCTCTCGGTTGGCCAGGAAAGCTCGGATTCGGCGCGGCATACTCCTATCGAGACGTCCCAAGTCATTTTGGGGAAGGTAATTCCATTCATGTTGCAATGCTCCAGCAAGATCTTAGACATTGGCAGGAGGTTGTTAACGTTGGCGTAGTCCAAGCATGTCTCAGAAATGATCTTTGGGGGAAAGGTCCGGATTGAGTGTGGGCCATGGTGATGTGGTGATATTTTGTTGTTGGAGATAATCTGTAACGACCCTTGTCCTATGACATCTGGCATTGTCATCTTGAAAAATGAAACGGCTGTCAAATCGACATGCAAACGGCACAACATGCGGTGCCAAGATATTGTCCTGGTAGTACTGCCCTGTGACACGTCCAGCAACAACATGCAAATCCGTTCTGTCGGCAACAGAGATGCCTTCCCATACCATTACAGATCCACCATAAAATACAGATCATGTCTAATGACCTTCGTTACGTCGGCGCCAAATCTTCCTGCGTCTGCCCAGGAAGTCCGCAGTGAATTTCGACTCATCTGAGAACATTACGTGGTTCCATCGGCGATTATCCCAGCGTTGATGGTGACGACACCATTGGAGTCGGGCCCTAATATGACGATCCCTCAACCAGGGAATGACACGCAGACGTCGGGCGTGAAAGGGAAATCTGTGCATTCGATTTCTGATGGTCTGGCTACTAACTACCAATCCAGTATCCCTTTAAAGTTGAGAACTTATCTGATTTGCTGTTACAAGACGATTTCTCAAGGCAATAATACAGATGAATGTGTCCTGCACCTGAGTCGTTGTCTGGGGTAGACCGGATCTTGGTCTACCCTGCACAGACCCTGTAGCACGATGTCTGGACCATAATCTGCTGATAAGAGACTGCGAAACATGCATTGCCCTTGCCACAGCGACCTATCTTGTGCCAACTTGTAGCATGCCAAGGACACGTAACCTCTCATCTGTGTTAGACTACGCATAGTCTCTGTTTAATTAACGACTTCAATAACTGATAATCGGATGCTTTCTCTTCAAAATCTTCCTTTAGAGTGGATCTAACCTTCCAATTCAGAGGCATGCAAATTTGTGACACAACACCCTTTATCATTAGTTACATCCCGTGCAGATAGTGAGAGTGTGATTGATGTGTTTGGGTGATGAATTTCTTTGGAAATACTTCCTTATCAAGGATCTATGCGATATGGTTTCGTATTTCTCTGTATATGTGAACATTGTTATCACAAATTACATCCACTACTTTTTTAAATAGTATATTAGTGATCTAGATTCACTTTAACAGACAAATAGTTCACATGAAGCAAACGGCAGTATCATTTAACTTCACATTAATCTAGAACCGGAAGAAGCTGAATGTAAATTATAAAGAACTGTTCCGAGATGAATATTTGACATGCAAGGTCACATTCCAGGACGTTGTTCCAATAAATAACCCCCCCCCCCCCTTGAACGGTTGTTCAGTATAACAATTGAACAGCACTTTTGAGCTGTTCATGGTCAATATGAACGAATATGGATTTGAGACAAATTTTCTGTGAATCGTTGGTGCAATCCACAGAATTTGTCAACTTCAAATCCGTTAAAATTCACCATGAATAGCTCAGAAGTTCAGTTTAATTCTTAAATGTTGTTACATGACAACATATTCATCTCAACAAAGGGGGCAATACACTGCTGTTCATATTCTAGAGGACATCATTTGTGAAATTGCGTGGTGTTCAAATCAAAAGCGGCAATCAGTCTTGTAAACATCAATATTTTGTTGGCAGATTTATGTTTTGGATTAAGATATGAACCTTACAATGCTATTAAATACAGTTCGACCTAAAAATCAGACAGAGGGTGATAAGTCGACCGTCAGGGATTGGGCAAATACTTATATGGATATTAACATTGTTTATAAGAACTCTTTCTGTGAAATTATTTTTTACATATGTCGCACCTTCACAGAGCCGTGTTCTAAAAAGAGAACACCCATGTTTCAACCAAAATTGACTCATAAAAATGTTATATATTCTTAAAGATGTTTTTCCAATGACAAGATCACACATTTTCAAAATGCTTATATAAAATGAAGAATTTACTATCTATCCATTTCTGTCTAATGAATATTTACGATATGTTACTATGGTAACCGATGCAAAAAGTTTCATAATTAAAAAAATAAAGGACATACCGTTGAATGATTTTTTTTTGGGGGGGGGGGGGTGATTGTTCTTTGAAAATTTTCAGTGACAATTATGAAAAATGACGGGGAAATAATACATTTTCATGTTTTAAAGTGTTCTTTTACGTGACAGGTTCTGTCATTTTCTAGTATATATAATATCAATTGATATTTAACATTATCTTGTTTATGTGTTTACATCTCACATGCATCTATGTGAATACAAGAAATTATAAAGAACAGAAAATTGGGTCGGAATCGAAGTCCGATTATTATTAAACTATTTAATTTAGATTTCCTCAGGTGTAAACATATAAAACTTCTAACAAGTATTAGGGCCTTTGTTTTACTCTTAGTGGCGAGTTTTAACTTACAGGTACTTTTGGCTGGATAGTTTGAATTGGGTGGGTAATTAATACATTAAAAGGAAAATGCTTTGTGAATATTTTTTAAATTTTCATATTCATGGTGAATACAACGCAATGTACGTTGTAGGTTCTTTAAGTGACAAGAGATTGACTTTACAGTCCCGAGTATAAAGAGAATGGATGTCCGTGCACCTTTCAATCGTATTTCTTGAGGAATACGAAATTGTGAATGCGTTCAAAGAAATTTATATGATTAAAACAAGGATAGATATGTATTTATACATATATAGTACATATTATTAGTCATGTAATTTATAGTGTGTTAGCCACATTGATTAATTGATAGCATAGTCAACTTAATTATGTGTTTTATATTATATATTATTGAAATAGATCTTGTTTAAAAAAATAATATTAAACTCCTTTTTTGCTCTGATATGAAATCTAAATCATTTATTACAAAGCATCGGAACATTTATGATTTTTAAATATCTGGCCAACAAGTTCAGAAATATATTGACTAAACTTCAATATCAACATATACCATTGATTTCCATATATTATCCTTCGTTAGAGTGGAACAAAAATTTGTGAGGTTTTTACAGTTGTGTATGTATGGCTTTTAAGGACAAAATATAAGACATCGAATACAGAAACTGCAGGCATTTCTGTAGTTAATGGTATAAAAGTTACAATAAAATGACCCTAGGTAATTTTATGAAAATACTGTACAAAACGGATTGTTTTCAATGATTTATTGTATTAGAAATAGAAGACAACTCATTTGTGACACAATGTTGTAGTCTTATTACAGGTTGCATTCAGATTTAACAAAAATATAACTGTGTTTTACATAACCATGTAAATACTAGTTTATGTAATGTTAATTGAAAATGAATCCTTCATTATTCCATCACTACATTCTATAATCTGTAAGATTTTTTTAACAGTTGACACTTGTAAGTTTAGATCCTCTATAAACTAAATATGTACAAAGAAACAGGGATATAACTGGAAAACAAACTTGAAAATTTTATTTTAAAATTATATTTTTAAAAAGACACCAAACAAGGCATAAAGGAACAAATGGTCAAATACATTTATAAGAAACATCTTTATGAAGCAGGGGCAGAGTTAGAAAAATTCCAAGGATTGAGGCCCAAGCTTGTACCTTTACATTTGTACCACCCAGACAAGGTGTAGGCGAAGAGCCCAGAATTGCAAAAAATACACCAATATTTTATCTCTTCCATGATATATTACATAATAAATTTTTACATGTGAATACAACTTCATTACATTGGTATCTATTTTTTTTCCGTAAGTTGTTTCCTTTTGAATTTAAGTACATGGGGACTTGCAGTTGAAGTAACTTGAAATTACATCATGTAAGACTGCTTTCATGTTTATTTGTCATATATTGTCATTTATTTCTTCCTAAATGTTCAATATTGTGTTCAGATTAATTTTCAGACTGTCTTGATGTTCAACAATGAATTTGTGGACTCCTTTGCTTTCCTTTTGTAATATCATATCATACTTTCACTTGCTTTAATAGAGTTGTGTTGAGCTGGCCTATTTCTCACCTGTCACGACTTTCAGTATCTCCTTGGATTTTTGAAAATTGTCAATCCAATTTGATGTATGCAAGTTTGCCACCTCAGAGTCCTACAACAGAATAAGATGGACTTTTTTTCAGGACACAAGAAAGTCACTTTATCTATCTCCCCTTGATATATATATCTTTAGTGTTTGAGATAGAATGTACATTTTTTAATTATAAAACTTACAGTAAATCCTTCAGAGCCTAGTATTCATATTACATATTTAAATGATAGTGAGAGAAAATAAAAATACTAAAACAGCATAGGAAACTTTCGAAAACGAGAAATGTTCAAAAGAAACCTATATGATATTGAGAAGGTATTTCAGAATATTTTGAATCAGTGACAGGTAGGTTTAGATACAAGTTAGGGAAACGACTGTATCAGGTTTTTTGTTAGGGCTTCAAAATATGAGTGATCATTATTTTCCTATAAAAGGGGATTTTGACTTAGGGCTCATCAGTATTGGTCATGTAGTACTACATTATTTATCAATACAATCTTTTGTGTAATGATGTTATGACACTTCATGATGCTGGTTCGAAAATACATTATCTAAATATGATTTCTACAAAAATATATTAATTACAAAAATCTACACCCAAGAGCCCAAGCAGAGAAAATTACTGAACTTAAGCAGAATCGGTTTTAGTCTTATCGATTATGGGGATGATAATTAACATTGATTAACACTAATTGTTTGACAGCAAACTAGCAAAACAGAATTCCTCTAAAAAAAAAAATACAGACCTTACGTATACTTCTTTTATGACTGTGTATGTAAATATATCTTAAATTATGATTTATCAAGAGCTAGATATAGCTATCACTACAACAAATGATATTCTGTGTATATGAAATAAGTACAAACAAACAAACAAAAAAATACAAAACAAAACAAAAACAATTTCTGTGTATGTAGAATAACTTTGAAAATAAAAATTAAAATAAAAAACAAAACCACCAGTGTGGATTGAACTATTGACTTTTCGTGTGAAGTCAGGGTACATCACCACTAAGCTATCCGTGTTTTTAGAACGTTATACGATACTGTATATAATGTTGCATACCACACTAATTCATTCTACTGAAAATGACATGTAATACCTACACTCCTGTGAGGTGAAATCCTCAGTTAGGCCAAATCTACATTTTTTTTTCTGGGACAGGAAGAGGACAATGCTAGATTTATAATGATTATGCCACAAGCAAAAAAAAATAGTGGGGAGGGGAGGTGATTCAAAATACACTCGTTATAACTTGTTTGATTTTTTTTCATGCTGTACAGTAATTGTAAATATGGCGAGTTTTGTCTTAATATGTAAATGATTGCATTCAAAATTACCAAAATGTGCCGATTCAGTGGCTTGCATACGTATGGGAAGTTGCTCAATCATCGATGTCGGCTGCTTCAAACACGGCCCATTCTGTATACCCTCTATCTTCAGTGACGCCAGATGCATTGTCAATGTCTTTCTGACACTCCGCGAGGGTAATTAGGTTGATATCCTTTAGATAAGGATAGAAGGTAAATCGCACTCTGCCGAAATATTGGCGTACGATACATAAACGTTTGGATCCGCCACATTCCGCGCACTTAGAGTTCTTGACAACGCAGCACCCCTAGCGATCATCGTATGAAATTCAAAAACGACAACCGATATTGTATGAAAATCAAAATATTCAGCGAGGTTTTATATTGTTCAATTAAAACTTTAAAAAAAAAAATGTTTATTTCAAACCGTGCCTTTTTCATTTGTTTAATGTTTTAATGATATATTTTCATATCCGCTTTGCTGTTTTTAGATTTCAAAGGTAATACAAGTAGTGGTTTGTATAGATTTACACTAAGCATGGATCTATCGGTGTTCATAAATATTTGTCCATATTTTGGGAACAAAGCAAAATGAATCAAAAATACTTTCTACATTTGGTAAGCATATAACGGTGACTTAGTATGCAAAATTTGGGATCATTTCGTGAACATGGACTTATCACTAAATTTTGATTTTGCCTGATTTTTAGGTGGAACCATACTTAATTAGAACAGATTGTGTTTCCTGTTGAATTTGAATTTTTAAAGGGACTAGTTCAAGTTTCGTTACTTTTGTTTTCAATTGATGTTAAACAATATAATTATAACTCATTTAACGTTGGCCACCGAAATTGACAACACAAGAATGAGAGCAATCCCTTACCCTCAACTCTGTGTTATGTAAACAGACTTTACACCGTGTAGTTAATGAATGTGTTACACGGGCAGATGAACACAAGCGGTATTCTCGCGAGATTATACATACTGGGGTGAAACATCACCAATAAACAATATATTTCCGGAATAATTATAATTAATAATAAACCGTAACAAACTACGAAAAATTAATCATAATAGTTATTTACATTAAATATAAAATGCCTTATATATTTAATTACATTATACCAATTTTTTGAGATACAACTGGAATGAAATTACACATTATTTGGATAGGCTATTTTTTTTTTCTTTAATCATAAGGTAGATCTTATATATATATATATATATATATATATATATATATATATATATATATATATATATATAAAAGGAAGTTTTCAGAATTTTAACTGAACTTGTTTTGCACATAACATAAAAAGTATCAAACACAGAGCGTTGTGTTTTTATATTTTTTTTACTGAAAGGTGGTGGGGGGTGAGAAAGATGTTATCTAAGATTCTTGACATTCAAAAGAAAAAAATTAGGACCAAAATAATAATAGTAATAAAATAAAAAATAAATCAACACAAAAACAAATTGTTCTCCATTCCAAACTTCAAAATATTCAATAGGGTTTTAATTTTTTTTTTTTGAGGTGGGTGGGGTGGCTTCATAATTCAATTCATCAGTTCTACAATGATGTGTCAGCCAATGTATCTTACTTTAAGATGTAAAGTAACTAATGAATGAAGTAAATAAAAGAAAAATTATGGAAAATCAACTTTATTAAAATCAAGTGTCCCCTCTCTGGTTTAACATACCAGAGTACAAGATATCTTATAAGGATTTTGAATGGGAATGGGACAGTAACTACCTAGTAAAACAAATTTTTAGGAGACTAACAACAGCTTACTTTTAGGTCCATGCTATGTGCAGTATGATCATACCGTTATGAATATTAGTATCTCACCAATGGTCATCTCAAAAGCTTGCAGAAATTAGAAACAGACCATTCAGAATGATTTATGAAGGTGATCAGTGGGGAAATCACCTATTTTGAAATTATAATTGGTGCTAAAATATTTTTTTTTTTCATTGGGTAGACGGGAAAAGGGGTATGCAAGTAAAATCTATACCTGCTATCCACACTTCAGGTGCCTGTGCACTAAACTACTCCTGGCACCACACAAGTACTGGTGTCTGTGACAGTTTTACAAGAACATGAAAAACTGCATGGGAGATAATGGCATTGATGTCACTAAGGAATTATGATGTCCATCTACATGCATGGAGTGAAAGAAAGGACTGTGCTACGGGTGTTCTACCTGGACGTGGCATGGAGGTTGTGAGGACATGTCCTGATGCTATTTGTGCAACAGAATGCGGTACCACATGACCTCTGCCCTTGTTAACCTAGTACACAGATTCCTGAATGACAGTTGGATCTTTGCTTTTCACTAGATCAATGCTTTTAAAGACCATCAATTTTTTCATAGCAACTTGCAAGAAATGTAATAAAATGAGAAAGTCTAATAAAATGAAATGCACACGAATCTATATACTGTAATCATGATGAAGTAAAGCTTGTTTATAAGGAATTCCTTGGGAGACACAAATTCAAAAATACTTTTAATCTTTAACCAAGAGTCCTTATAGCAAGATTTTTTTAAGTTAAACAAGTTCATTATAACATGCAGTGAAGTTTCTTAACAAATTAACAAACTCCATAACATATCATAATAAACTTGCTGCTAATGACAATAACTCCTGAATTAGGTTTGGGGAATTTAATACCACAGCGCAGAATATTGTATTGTAAAATGTACAGATGTAAAGCCCTGAAATAGATTTAATATAACAGTAACAGGATATCACTAAGTACATTAATCAGTAATAATATTGCAAATGGTTTCACCCCGTTTAAAATTCTCACTGACACAGAAGTATTAAAAGAAAGATAAAAGAGAAAATGGTTTTGCCCAGTCTTAACTTCACCCACTGACAACATCAACACAATAAAAGGGATATTTTTGTGTATATAATACATGCAGTTCAATGAATAATATTCAAGGGCAACAATTCTTCAAGATACACATTCTGTTTTGAACATATTTTCTTCCACAGTCACAAGATATACATCATTAAAACTAACGTGCTAATATGTGCTTATCTTGGAAAAGATTTCCACACACATATCACAACCTAATAAATGTTCGGGGACTCTGTAGTTTAGATATATTTTGTCTAAAAATACCTATTCTATGAAATCAAACTCATTAACACTGAACAAATTAATCAAATAATGGATACTAATAACTGTGAGCATAAAATGACACCAACTTTTCAATGAATATGAGAAAAATCCATCCTTAAGGTGGTTACTTACATGTATGTTTTCATATATATGTACTGGTTAGAGAAATAAAGTAGTGGATTGAAAAGTTTCAATTGAAATAAATTGAGATACATACTTTGTTAAGTATAGATTTAATACACACTATTGTACATACACTTTTTCATTAGGTTCATTTGAGCTGTTAATAAGTATAAGCAACAGTATAAATACAAGTTTTTCATAGCAAAATATAAATCTATTCAAATACATGATGGTCTTAGTATAGTTTTTCCATGCAGGGTCCGGCACATCCATTCATATTACTGGTCATCCCATTTCCAACAATCTAGACATTACTGAGCACTTGGTTTTCTGCACACCAAAAGGCACATAAGGCTACTGTCTTGACCTCATTCCATCTTCTCCATCCTATACTTCTTTCTGCTTCTATTCTCCTTCTCCAGGCTGTTTTTGGTCTCTTTGTGCCCATTTCCTTTCTGGTGTCCACACTAATGCTATCTCACAGATGTGGTTGTAAATAATGCACTATCAATGGATTATCAATTTAGTTAATGCAAATATCAAGAATTATAAAATGCGTACACAATTTGTTCTCTGTTGGTGGGCATATATTTTGGTTGTTGGAGAGGAACCAACTGCAATGGCGGATATGATGCAACTGATCGAGTGATGAGACAGTCCTGCTGTGTCCACTTTCCCTGATGTTGGATTTCTTGTCTCCCATTTCTGTAATTTACAATAAATGATAAAGAAAATCAAAGTTTTATGACATTGCATTCACTAAATAATTCAGTAAATTTTTCTTTCTAGATATTTCAGCATATATTTTTTTGTAATAAAAAAAAAAAAAAGAAGACTTTAGAAGTTCTTTAAGTCCTCTTCTTTTGCTTTTTACAGTGTGCCCCCCCCCCCCCTTCCTTTTTTTTTTAAGTGGAAGGAAATCTAGGTTGCATTTCCAACTATTTCTTCATTGATCATCAATTTTCGGAAATGTTATTTGGAAGGTCAAGAGGCTTAATCAATTTGTTTCCTGAAATTAAACTTCAAAGTTAAAACCTGTTCAGAATTTCTGACTTTAAAATATTTGAAATAAATAAATACTTATATTGTTTAAGTGACATTACATGGAGCGAGTGTGGAATTTTTATATACTTGGCTGTCACCTTCCCATTGCATGCTTCATGGATGATTTGTACAATACATAAGCTGCTGATTTGACAATGCCCTTCCTTGTTTTTCTTTGGTATTTTGAGTTGCAGTTTGAATTACACTGGTTTCCACCTGTCTGAATATTGAGGCTGTCCTCTGATTTCACATATAAGCAAAGTGTGGATATTACTGGAGGATTTTTTTTATAATTTTTTTTTTCATATCAACATGCCTTGAAAATGCAGTGACTTTGTGTTTCCATTATGACCTTGACCTTTAATTCTTTTGGAATCTTATCTGGGTAGATCTAAAGATCCTTTCTTTGTCACAGATTTATAACTTATTCCTGTTCATTACCACAAAATATTGATGATTTGCTGAGGTTGCCCACATTTCCATAAGTAGTGATTGGGTTGTAACATGTATCATTACCAACAATTTCCAGGATATTAATATCTAAAGTTGAAATAATTTTGAAACAAACTTAAATTTCCATTCCACAGACATATTTCAGTGTTAGAGATGATGTTTATTCTGATGAAAATGAAGAGAGAAACAAATACACTGGACAAGACAGTTACAATCTCCTGCTATGAGATTTCTTTGTACACCAAATTATGTAAAAATACCTATTTTGTTGTTCATTTTCCTAAGTCGAAGTAATGTTTGTCTTTCATGTTGTTTTTAAAAAAAATCATCAGCCTTCATGGAAGATCAAATCATTAAAATTGCATGTGATGCACATTATGTACTTAAAATTGGATCTCCTTTAAAAAACAACTTCAAGTCAAATGCCATGGTTAAAAAAGCAATATGGTAGATACTTGATAGTGGGTCCAAAATAGCTTATTTACCTTCTTCATGTTTAAGGAAACTTCCACCAAAACAACTTTATCATGCTGGAATTTTACAAAATTTACTTATTATATTTATAGGTTAATATAATCTTTAACATGATTAAAAAAAAAAACTTACACCCTTTTTTTTTTTTTACAATTATATTTAGTACCTTAATTTGTTAATTCAAACTGCTCAAACACACACAAGTAGATACAGCACCTGTGCATTTTATAATTAGTTCTGGTATAAACACTTATTGATCAATTGGATTTAATCTAATTGTTTAATTATCACTATCATTATACTTCCTTTCACCAAATCTAATCAAGCAGTGCATTCCTCCTATTTTCATCATAACACTACCGGTACCCACTCCGGCCTTAACCCCACTCCCCTTTCATGTATGTCAATTTAATAAAAAACTTTACAATATCAAATTTGGGATGTACAAAATTATAATGACCATTTCAATGTAATGGAGTTGTAATACACCTAACTGCTTCAGATTTGCATATTTCATTCAAAAGCATAGATAATGGTAACAGTCACATATCTGATCCCACCTCTGGTGTGTCTAGGGGTCCATGCTTTCCCTACTCATAATTTTGTATTCTTCATGGGATTTATGCGATTGATCACTGTTCGTCATTTTCATTTTTTCATCCACCATAGCATTATGACAGAAAGGAAAAGAGTTTTTCCTTCAACGTCTCCGCTTCGTTTGTTTTTGCCGCCATTACGCACTAGCATTCCGGAAAAATTCTATTTACAGAATACGTCTCTTTTATTTCGTCCACTTTCGCGCGAGACTATGGGTTGTGTTCATCTGCCCGTGTAGCACATTCGTAGTTAATGCGTCCCGAGAAAAAAATTACAAGATGTACCTATACTTCACACTAGTTGACGTCACAATGTAAAAGTACGTCACGGCGTACATGTCAAAATATGTTATTATTTGCTAGCGTTTTCAAGTGTTCAAGCTGCATGCCAAATGTTTTTCAAATGATTTGTTTCACTTTTTTACTGTTATTATTTGATGATATATAATTATTCCATTTTTATATTTAGTATGCGCTACAGTAATGTTTATATTATATTGTGACCTTGAAATCGCCCACATCTGCGAAGTAAAACTGTCGAGAGATTTGATGTAGCAATATTAAACGTGATGGTGCAGGAGAAAGATGGCTATATTTTCTTTCGATCAAGACATATTCCAGTGGGTAACTAGTTGCAGCTATATACGATTTTGATACAGAAGATAGAATTTTTTGCCTCGTTTACATAATATGTGGCAATGAATATGGACGCTATGTTATATTTTGATAAATATTATGAAAATTAAGAACGAACAGATAACGTTACGGTTCGGATCATTTTTTTTTCAAATTTATTATATCAATATCGATAAATCGTTTGTCCAAACGGTATGTGATCTGAGTGCATGTTCCACCAGTATCGAGATGATAAACAACTGGAAGTATAGGGGATAAAATTAGCTCTGCGTCATTTAAATGGTTACGTAATGGTTCAACGAGGGGTTTCCAGTTGTGGCATATTTGTTTATGTATTGACAAACTATTATTAGTAAAATATGCGACGCTTGGGAGAATTTCACTTTAATTTGAACGTCCCTTAATTACTTCTTAATTTTACTCGGCACACCTTAGCCCCATTGTGTAGTCATTTCCTGTTTATAAACAAAGCAGTGAAATGTTAATGTTATAATTCAAAACATTTTGTACGGACACACATCTAATTTCTAAACGGAAAATAATGATTGAAATGTGATATACAATATAAACTGAGATCGGTAACCAGATATTTTAAAACTTTGTAACCAATGACAAACCTCAATCTTCGTTTAGACAACAAATAATCAACTTTCTATAATGAGCTACTGCCTTATTGTATTACGTTATTTTTTATGTAAAACTTATCAAGCAAATTAGACAATAGATTATGATAATTCAAAGTTAAAAACATAATTTCAGTCCCTTTAAAGGTCAAATCTATGCCGGGTGTGACCGATTGACAAGAAATGCTTACTCCTCCTAGACACCTGTTCCCATCCCTGGTATGTCCATGGGTCCGTGTTTCCCATCTCTCTGATTTGTATCTTCTATAGGAATTATGAGATTGAATACTGTTCGTTATTTTAGCCTTTTCATCCAACAGACTAATTACAGCTTTGCCAACAAGATTTACGTTAATATTTTTTTTTCATTTCAATCTTTTAAAAAAATGTATTAATACACAGTTTAATTCATCCTTGAACATTAAATATCTTTAAGAAACACAGGCCTATGGTCAACGTATTATAGTCTCTTTTTTTTTTTAAAGAGAAGCAACTTATTCTATTTCGTATGTTTAATTTTGAAAGCACACACACACACACACACACACACACACACACACACACATATATATATATATATATATATATATATATATATATATTACTATGGGCCCGTTATTAACCTACAAATGTTACCATGTAGCCATATCAAACCGCCAACAACATCAGTCCTCAGGCGTCTTATTTCAATTCTAAAATTGATGAAAATATTCATTAAAAGAATTTACTTACATATTCCTAACTAAGAAGATCATTAGACACAATACTGTGGATTTATTCAACTCCATAGGCACGTTCATTGAACCCGAATACAACAAGGACCAAGGAAACTGCAATCTCTTCACGCATGTCAAAATCAGGAATTCTGTTAATATACTAATATTGGTGGAATATGGTTTCCGTTATTATGTAAGTAATTCCATCAAAATTATAGCCCTATATAATTCAAATTATCCATCGTTTTAAAACCTAACAAATGGGCGCTAAGGTGCGCTGTTTCAATTTGTCTGTGTCTTTTATTTACGTGGAATATCCGAAGTTTTAGTATTCATTTAAGAACATACGCGACGATTTTTAATAATATTATAATTTTTCGTGAAATTTCTCGTACAATTAACTTGCATTCTACCTTGTTTCAAAAAAAAAAAAAGAAAAAAAAAGGGTATATGTTACCATGTCTGCTTTAGATTTAGCGTATTTTGATAGTTTCTGGTTGTTGCAAGTAAATTGAATGAATGTGTAATTACAGCAATAAAGCAGGAGAGAGAAAAGAATCTTTGGAACAAGAGGATTCTAACATTACAAGTTCAGTCATCTAACCACTAAGCTTCCCAGGCTGATATCTAAAAAATAAATCTAAATCTATTATACAAGAATTACTCTTCATGTCGAGGAAATGAAAAAAAAAATGAAAATGTCAAAAACGTTGCATATGTCCTTAAATTATATTAATTGATTGCTTGTTGTTTTTCGCCACATTTAACATTTTTTTTAGTTATCTGGTGGCGTCCATTTTTGGAAGCTGGAGGAGAGAACCCAGATACAATGTACCCGGGAAGAGATCACTGACGTTCCGAAAAAAAACTGGCAAACTTTCTCACATATATATCGGAGCGAGAAAGAATCGAACCCGCGCCGATTACGAGTGAGAGACCCTTAAAATTATAAGTGCACTCTGAATAAGTAATTATAATTCTAGACTGCCAGCTAATGCTGAATAAATGTAATTAATTCTTTTTTAATGTTTATAGTATATGAACATACACATAGTTTTTAATAAACATCTTACATCGATGTGCTAGCATGATGCATGTATTATTTACGCATTTTGAGCTCTATATGAGACAGGTAACTCTCGATGGCTTGAACTTCGATTTCTCGAAGTTCTCGATCTCTCGAAGTGAAATTTGGGTCCCATGACCAATATTTCATTGTTTTTCACTCTTGATCTCTAGAATCGGTGATAGCTTATACCCATCATCACTCAAGCGTATAATTATTTCTGCTGGGACCTTACCTGCATAATAATTAACGTCTGAGGCTAGTTCAGTATCGTTAAATGTTTGTAAAGGGGACCCAAAGATAGTTTTTCCCTGAGGGGTGGATAGTTAATTGGTTCGATTAATTCTCCCCGTGCGATTTGTTTTCACTGCAATTTGACTACGTCCAACTTAAAGACTAGTTTGGAATTAACAATGAGATGATAATTTTAAGAACATAATTTAGAGCCATGCCAAAGATCATCGTTATTTGTTAGAATCCGTGCTTTGCATAAAGTGACTGAAAGATGTAACAATTGTGCGGCGGATTGTGCTCCTTGTAGTTAGCAACTGCGAATGTTTGTTACGGACGAAACATGTGTTATGTAAATGTACGTCTATCTTAGCTGGAGAAAAGAACAAATATATGTACTATAAAAATCTTATTTTATGAAGTTTGGTGTTAAGAATTAAAGTCAATTACATATACCTAAAAATATGAAGGAAAACGTGTCAAAAAAATACCAGGATGTTGTAAATGTGTGATTCATTTGCTATAAAGTATGAACCGTAATGTCGGACCTTTAATTTCCCGATTTCCGTCAACTTTCGATCACTCGAACTCTCGAAATTTTATCAATGTCCCTTGAACTAGAGTTATCGTGAGTCACTTGATTTTGATTTTGGTTTTATTTGCTGGACATTTATATCCAGATAATCATTTGTGTTACATAATCATAGAAAACACATGGGCACATAACCATCACCTGAAATATTTTATTGTGTTAACAATAGAGAAAATAATTCAAATAGGATAACGTTCTGAACTGTCCATTTTGTAAAAGAATTCGAAAACACTATTCTCAATCCTTTGACCTTCGAACAGTTATTTCTCGCACAGAATGGAGCTCCATTGCTATCTGTAACGCTGATCATATATGATTTTTTTTTAAAAGCTGATAATTCAGGATTTTATTCAGCTACAAGGGTCAATATTAAATAAAAGATTAATTCCATAAAAAATTGAAATATTTCATATTTTGGTAATGGTATATGTCCGGGCTTAGTTACTTTCGGGCTAATTCCTTACTTGATAATCATTTATGTTACATGACATTAATTTCTGACAATAATAATCTGAATAAAGTTTGAACACAATCTCCATGACATTAATTTCTGACAATAATAATCTGAATAAAGTTTGAACACAATCTCCATGTCAAAAATAGTCAAAAACGATGAACACAATAAAAAAGATTGAACACAATCTCCACGTAAAAAAGAAAAATGAACACGATTATCATGTCAAAAAGAATCAAGTCAAACACACTCAAAATCTTATATAATATTATAAACCAACGTTTTAAGAATAATCATCCAAATTAAATACAATCTGCATCTATATAACCCCGTGAGGATCCGGGTTGTTAGAATAGATCCTCAGCACCCCTAGCTTGTCGTAAGAGGCGACTAAATGGGGCAGTCCATCGGATGAGACCGCAAAAACCGAGACCCCGTGTCACAGCAGCTGTGACACGTTAAAGATCCCTCCCTCCTCAAAGGCCATGAGCTCCGAGGATAGGCCTAAATTTTGCAGCCTTTCACCGGCAATGGTGACGTCTCTACATGAGTGAAAATTCTGTAGCGGGACGTAAAACAATATCTAATCAATCAATCATTCATTCATGCATATTCGTATGTAACACATATGCAAGGCATTCTGTAAATATTCACCTGCATATCTACGTGATGTCAATCTGAATATTGCCCTCTCACTTAAATATACACTTAAATACATCATTAGAGAAGGCTACAAAGTTTTTAGAAAAAAATAATAATAGAGAAAAAACTTACGAATAACAATAACGTTGAAGACTTTAAAAATAAGAAAACTGACAAAACCAATGTCTCCCCGTTGAGGGGAGAGAAAAAATAAACAATTCTTTTCATGTTGAAAATAATAGGGAAAAAACCGCTGAAAATAATCAATAAGGATTGAACGCAATTTTGATGTAAAAATAAATGAACATACATTTTCATTTGAAAAATAATCAAAAACACAGAACACAATCAATAAAGTTTGAACATAATCTGCATGAAAAAAGACAAATGAACACAAATTAAACTTTCAAGAGTAATCATCCAAATTAAATACAAACATCATACATATATATTCGCATGCAACACATATGCAAGGCATTCTGTAAATATTCACCAACATATCTACGTGATGTTTATCTGAATATTGATTGTCACTTAAATACACACTTAAATACATCATTACTGAAGGCTACAAAGTTTTTACTTTTTATCGTCAAAGGATATCCTCTCTAGTCTTCATATTCTGTGAAAAGAAATTCTGTCATGTAAGTTTTCATACTCAAAGTAAATTTACATGATAATATACATGAGGTATAGAGATATTCAATTCATATAAAAACACTAAGAGCTGCCCCGCGGAATCAAACATTCAAGCTATATGTGACCGACACTGTACACATGTCGACCAGCATGCCATTCATGGATCAGAGCGCTCACCTTAGTCGTTTTGTCCATATTATCTTCATTTGGGATATTATTAGTTTTAAATCTGTAATGTAGCTCGTTGAAACTAAACTACAGACAATCATTTGAATATGAAGTTCGTAAATCGTTTCAATGAGGTTCTTCAAAAAATATTTGAATCTTTTCCTATATATCACTATGCATAGTGTAACCCTGGCCTGCCTCTGGGTACAAATTTGAACAAACCTAATCTAAAACCTAAGGCTCTCGTTAAAATCAGAATTAAAAGCGTTTTTCTTTATAAGAACTATACACTAACCCTTGGGTGTACGGGCAAATATAAGACAATTATAGTGAATTTGGAAGTAAAACTTGAATACTGAATTTTTAATTGAATAAAAGTAGAAAGTGCATGCACATGTATGAAAAAGCTAAGATAACGAACAGAATTCCTATAGAAAATACAAATCAGAGAGATGGACAAACATGGACCCCTGGACATACCAGAGGTAGTACCAGATCCCTAGAAGGAGTAAGCAATCCATGATGACCGGTTACACCCTCTGTGAGCCCTATATCTTGATCTGGTAAACGGAGTGATCGCAGTCAGGTCAGTAATTATTATTAATTACATGGAAGGTTTGTGCTGTGATTTATTTTTTATTTATTTATTTTGAAAATGGATACTCTATACTGAATAATGCATAAATGTGAAATAATTTTGAAATTTTATTACGCTATCCTTTCAAATTAAGACCTATCTTTAAATCAGTGAACATATCCCTAAACGAATTAAAGATAAGGTATATTCAATAAATATAGAGTGCTTCAATTCAAATAAAAAAAAATCCGATTGAAATAGATCAGTTTAAAGAAAATAAAACTTTTTTATTTGTTAAGAGATAGACTAATAATTTGAAGATAGTGTCAAATATTTGTGAATATTGAGTTTCAAAATGTTCTGTAATAGTTGATCTTACTTTTTATCAATTAACCTCATCTTCTCATAATTGAACATAATTATATTAAATAATTAAATATAAATATTGTTTAAAAATATAGTTTCAATTACTTCAGCTCAAGTTGGTTCAACTGAATTGATTAAGTTAATTAGATGTGTCCAAATCAATTGCAGATAAGTTAGAGTAATGGAAAATTAAAGATTGATTTATAAGTAAATGTGTCTGAATTAAATCGTCAAATCTACAATATATAGATACTAATCCCTAATTTAATTCTATTTATCTTCAATTCAATCAGAGATACGTCAAGTCATTGAACCTGAGGTACAGCAGGGCTTGTGTCCTCATCCACCAACACTTTGAAAAGGAACAAAAAGAGTAAGAGAAGGAATATATCAATTAAAAGCAACTAATATAGTTATGCTATTAAGTATAAATCGGTATAGGGACTCACAAACTCCTAACTGCCAGTGACAATATTACCGAAATACAATGGCTAAAAGGCATTTTTGATATTCGTAATCCATTGTATATTATGCATATAGTGTAATTGAGATCTAGGTTTACAGACAAAAAAAAAACACTGTGAAGTTCAGAGTGATTGAAAATTGAAATGATAGGTTACAAACGATAAGTATACATGCACAGTTTAAACAAGAAATTAAATGACTTGGTAAGCAGGTTTTCAGAATACTGACGAGACAACTATAAAAGATCACCAGATCGTCAGAAATGTTAGCCATGTTTGATATGTTAAACCATGGCAGTTTGCAAGGTGTCCATTTTGATTAATTTATAGAACTATAATATGAGAATTTCCTTTTAATATACAATGTGAATAGCATATACAGATCATATGTTTCCCTTCTCCCATGTGAAACAAATAGATCTAATAATTACTCCAAGGATCGATCGTTACTCCAAAATGTGTTAAAGGGTGATCCTGTCTGACCCCACCCCCCCCCCCCTTCCACAAAAAATAACAATAACGGTCAATAATAGATTGATCACGTCTTATTTTTATTCCAATAATAATAATAATAACCGTCAATAACAGGCTTGCAAGATGTTCAAGTATAGGCCTAATAAGGTGGGATTGATTTTTATTTCTTATTTTGAACACATTATAATATGAATAGTTTCACAATCCGACCCTCTCACTTCTTAATGCGCACTCGACGCGCTGATTGTAAACAAATCAAATTACCTTGCTTTACAATTCCGAATTGTTTTCGTATCTTCGCCAATTTATTAACCGTTATGAATAAAAGAAACTAGGTTCGTATTTATAAAGTACAATAGAGTACAAGTAGAAAAAGACAGCTCTCTCCCGATTATCCGACACTGAAAGACAGAAAAATCGAGTCCATAATAATCATATAGTAGTATAGATTATGAGATTGTTCCCGGTCCTCTATCGTCACTTTTTTTCATATATTTCTAGGCGACATTTTAAACCTCCTTTGTGGTTTAGAACCCAGAGTCATCGTGTGGACAAGCTACAATCTGCAGAGCATGAGGATTCCGGCATGTTGATTTGCAATACTGTACCCTTGCAGATGTTGAGAGGATTTTTAAAAAAATTTCCCTAGATATACATATGTAAGTAATTGAACTACTACTGTGGAACGAATCTTCCAAACGGAGTGAAGGAACTTGAAACTTTACACGCTATGATCATCTGTGTGTATTACTTCGACAAACTGTAGACCGCTAGTACTTCAAAATATATTTAAATTGTTTCCTACATATTCTTATGTAAAAATGCAAACTCTCATTTGACTTCCCATTGATTCGGGGCCTCCATAGCCGAGTGGTTAGAGCATCGCACTCAAAATCACAAGACCTCTCACTTCTAGTCGGCGCGGGTTCGAATCTCGCTCGCGCTGACATATGTGAGAAAGTTTGCCAGTTTACTTTCGGAAGGTCGGTGGTCTCTTCCCGGATACATTGTATCTGGGTTCTCTCCTCCACCAATAAAAACTGGACGTCACCACATAACTGAAAAAATTGTTGAGTGTAGTGGAAAACAACAATCAATCACATTGATTCCAGGAACACTGATTTGGAAAAACGTGAATCTTTCGTTTATAAGGCAGCTTCTATGCAAGTTTTGATTTTTTGTTTACTTTTTAATTGAAAGTGACCATGGTCCTTCATTTTAAAAAAAAACATGACTCTCCTTTATACAAAGATGAAATTGGCTAAGTGATTCCGAGTAAACGTCGAAAACGTTAAGTATGTTTGTTTGTTTGTTTTTATAGCCGCCTTAGCAATTTTTCAGCTATCCGGCGGCTGTCACCATTACCGGTGACAGGGCTGCAAATTTAGGCCTATGCTTGGCACTCAGGGCCTTTGAGCAGGGAGGGATCTTTATCGTGCCACACCTACTGCGACACGGGACCTCGGTTTATACGGTCTCATCCGAAAGACCGGCACCCACGTCCCACAGTGGGGTTCGAACCCCCGACTCAAGGATCATCAGATCTTTGAGCCCGACGCTCTAACCACTGCGTCACGCGGGCGGCCGTTAAGTATGAAAAGGGGAAGATAACTAATAGTATCTCGTCATTCCTATAGAAAATACAAATCAGAGAGATGGGAAAACACGGATCCCTAAAAAAATACCAGGTGTGGGACCAGGTGCCTAGGAGGAGTAAGTATCTCCTGTCGACGTAATCACGTAAACGGAGTAATCCGTATTCAGATTCGGTGTGCTAAGAATGGCCAAAGAATTGGTATGAAACACGTCAGACAGCATTTAACCTCAACAAAAGTTGTACTGGCAATTGAGATCGTTATAACGACCATAAAAGGTGCAAAATGCTGACTTTAGACGAGACTGTACAAACCCTTCTAAAAATCAACTTCTTTGTCAGTAGCCTGCCTCGATTTAAAAATTGATGACATGCAGAACAAGTTCTTGCGTATTGAATCATATAAAATATAGGTGACATATAACGGGCATGGCATACGACGAATAAAAGCTCAGGTGAGGTAAATACAAGGACAGGAAGGGTGATTCTATATACACAAATACTATGCTATTGCATGTACCTTAAACAGGATTTTCCATTAGGGTTTCTTCTCCTAAAACGAGACCAAAAATATCGTTAAACATATGTAGACATGCAAAAACATTTACATGTAGTCACTGAGGTCAGTATCAGATTCAGGTGATATAATGCTATTCATGCCCCTCATCTTTCAATTATCGTCATCAGTTATGCAGAACACTTTCAATTTGTTTTCAACTTTTCTGTGTCTTAGACTTACTACAAACCAAATAATCATAATTATTCTTCCAGGCCACTTGATGTGATAGTGTGCTGGATTACAGTTTTGAGTTTTCAAAATATTTCTCCTGGTATTAATTTTATCATGGAAAAATATCAGGTCATACATTTTACAAGGGTAACTTATATCTGGACGGATTGCCAGAATATTGAACCACAAGTTCCACTCGCAACTGTGAATAATGAGAAGAAACTTTAGATAGTTGATAAGAAGTATTTTATGCTAGATACAGTACTATGTCCCAACGCATAAGTCATTTGAAGTTTAAAAAAATGTTTTTTAAAATAGAAATATTTATTCTGGTATTACTTGGTCGCTAAGAGGCAATACAAGCTTATTCTTCGCAAAACTATTGCTATTATTCACGATAAGGTTCAGATTCGACACAAAAGTTTTTTTATATATATATCAAACAGTGTTGTGATTCCTAACGACGTCCTTTAGCCATAGTCAAAGACATTTGTAAACATATTGCAAATATTTCTTCCATACGGTCACTTACTACTTTTGACATAAATGTGGCTTGCAACCATACAATTTACCATAATTCTGAATATGGTTATGTTATTCCCCTAAAAAATTAAGAATTTGTCCAAGCCATATTCTATTTTAAATGAAAGACCCCAGAACACCAAATTCTCATCACAGTTATACCTAGTTATAATTAAAATAAACATTGGGAAATATCTTGTGTCAAAAGTTGACGTTCTGAACGTTTTGGTACTGAAATGGATAATACACAAGGTTTCATTAATACATATATAACTTTTCATTGCAAACTATTATACAAATATAACATGCAGCATTAACAGTTGTTATACTGAAGTGTTTACCAAATATTGTACATACATGTATTGTTTTGTAAGATAATACGTTCTACATGTGGAGGAGAATCAAAAAGATAATGATGCTGGTGTGATTACTAAAACGTCTGTTTAGAAGATCATACCTCCTGACATTTCTTCTGCTGTTTCCTCGGCTAAAATAAAGAACACAACACCAACCCTTCTTATTGAAGACAAAACATGTAATTACAACAAAGACTTAAATTTTAAGTTCTTCAAATTGCCCCCTCCACTTTACTGCATTGGCATTTCACTTTCATTTTTTTGTATCTGACGTTAATTAATTAACTAAAAATCTTCAATTTAATTGTTGAGACACCACATAGTATTCCACATCTGATCAATACTTAGATATTTTGTTGAACATAGATGTTAATAACAAACTAGGTACTCAACTTTATGATAAACGGGATTGCCTTCCGCTTTTCCATAGTCAACTTGCCATATTTGTGTAATAATATTGCATTATCGCCTGCGTTATGGTACTTATGCCTCTCAACTGATCCGATACACAAAAACGTGTTTAGCATATGATCAGGTTTTAAATCCAGGCAGGTTACTGCCAAAAAAGTTGATGTTACAGGAGTTTCCACACTATCATTTAAAGGCAGTATTTCCCAGATTTTATGGTTGTCATAACGACCTAGTGTGTCACTAAAACCTGACATTGGGTCAAATGATGTCTGACGTGTTTCATATTAATTTTTTGTTGGGCCATTCTTGGCAAACTGATTCTGACCACGTTTTACTCCGTTACCTGATCAAGGTATATAGCTCACGGCGGGTGCGACCGATCAACATATGATGCTTAATACTCCTAGGCATCTGATCCCATCTCTGGTATGTCCAGGGATCTATGTTTTTCCTACTCTTAATTTTGTATTCTTTGTAGGAATTAAGAGATTGCTCACTACTCGTTATATTCACCTTTTCACATGTAGATAGGGAAAATAATTTGTTCTACATTGAAGATAAGTTCGAACTAAAGAAATTTCATTTAATTTGAACACTAGTTGAGATGAACGCAGCAAGTCATTAACTGCCATTTTCGGAAATAACATAGTTTATTTTAATGGTTCTAATGTTTTTTTCCCAAGTACCGGTACTTATATATTAAAGCAGATCATACGAGGAATTAATCACTCTATTAACAATTAATAGCTAAAAAATGAATTACAATGGACATGCGTCACTTGATGTTGACTTGCATCCATAATACTGTTTATATTCTTTTATTACCAATTTAAGATTATACGTTTTAAAGTTGAGACCGAATTGGTTGAACAATCATATAAGAAATACATACCTTTAGAACATGCCCTCCTTCTGTAGAAGAAACCTGCAACTACGCCTGCAACTATCAACACCACTATGCCAACTGCCACCAACACCGGTACTACTGTCGCTTCACTGTTATCGCCATCATCAACTGAATGGATGGCATCTCTAAGAAAAACAACGTCATTTTCAATTCCTTTTCAATAGCACAATATGTTCTAATACAGGATTCAAATATAAGTTTTAAACACGTTAAATAACATATGAACACTACTTCCTACTACAACCTTCATTCTGAAGCGACCCTCTCTATAACGTAATGTTCAAATAATTTTAGATATCAATACTTTTGATGACAGACTTCATTATGAAATAACCCGTTCAAAGACAGAAATGTAAGTTTCAAATGATTGTGAATAACACAAAAATATGTAAGGTTTCCTCGTGAGATAATCCTCCATAAGAAAGATATATGATTTACAAACAATATTGATAAAGTCACTATTTCCTATCATACGCTTTATTCTGAAATTGCCCTCTCTAAGAAATGAATGTAATATTTAAGACTTCCAAATACAGTAAACTTTCGGAAGGTCGGTGGTCTCTTCCCGGGTACATCTGGGTTCTCTCCTCCTTCAATAAAAACTGGACGCCACCAGATAGCTGAAAAATTGTTGAGTGTGCGGAAAACAATAAACAATCAATCAATATCGAATGGCGAAGTAAACAAGGTGTAAATCGTAATCATAAATCCCCAAGACGTATACAAGTTCGAGTGTAGAGCAACACGGACCTCCGCCAAAGCGAAGGTAGGATCAGGTGCCATGGAATACAAATGCAGTACACATGGCTTTAGCAAACCTCCAGGAACAGTAACTAACAGTTCGTTATTGCTAAACTTCGTTTTATCCAATATTTTTTTCTTGTTATTTTTCTATCATAATATAATAAATATCACTTTGTAGTAGGCATGGATTTGTTGTAAGAGTATTCGTTATAAGAATGGTTTATTGTATTTTTCGTGTTACTTTCTTTGATTTATTGTCACCTTTCAGTTGTGGTCTGTGTTACGTTGTTATGGTATGATGATGTGTTGTGGTAGAGCGTCATCTCTGTCCTCATCATTGTCGACGGGTGTACCGTGGTTACCGTTGTTGACGTGGTTACCGATTCCCTTATTTCGTCAGAGCATTCAGGGTCTGCATGCCAAGCAAAATCAATACATATTACATTATTTCGTTAACGGTTTTCTGCAATTATCGTTACCTTCATCACTCAATAAAACAACAAAGAAAATATATTTTATTGTTTATATTTATCTTTTCGTTTATTATTCATTATAAACTGGATTTAAGTAGTAAAATATCATATCGTTGGCCCATTCGTTACTTTAAACGAAACAACCAATGCACCTTTTGACCTCAACGACGTTCCATATATTGTATTTATTACTCGGATACAACAATGCATCCATTGTTGAGAATTGAAATAAAACACTTTTAAAAGAAATTTAAGAGGAAAGATTCAGTAAATATGTTGCAAGAGTATTCCATTACTGTGAAAATGCGTAGCAAATGCATCTATCACTACATTCCATGTCATTTTTTTTTTTTACAAAACAATCTATTTCAATAAAATCCCCGTGTTTATGAACCTCCGGGTGTCGACAAATCATTCGATCATAATAAAACTTATAAATAGCTAAACATACATTTATAAGTTTCAGAGGAATTGTAAGAGTTGGGACAAGTCAGGCAGTGTGTTGAGTAACTAGCACGAACACTCTGCAACTCTGTGACAAATACTGCACATGTTTTTGCTGAAAAGAGACACGCATATTACAATTTCTTTCTGATATTCTTTTGTTAAATCTATAATGGTATGAAAATGATCCTGAAATCTCGAAGTGTAGACAGAACACGTAACGATGCTTGCTACAAACAACTGTTTTTAAAATAAAAAAATATTGAAACTCAAAATTAAATTCTTCTTTTTAGACGTAAAACGAATGCAATGTACTTTATTTCCATGATTTGTCAATTAATACCATGCCAGTAAGAGCATCTTATATAGGGTTACATGTACATAGAGAGGGAACAATTACATTGTATTTCAACTTTTGAATATCGTGGAAACTTTATAATTCCCTTATTTTTAGGAAATTCATATTTGTACTTATTACAACCAAACTAAACCAAAAGATACATATCAACCCATGAATCCAATTTATTTTGTTTGTTTGTAACAAGCGTCCATACGGCAGAGTTGTACATTGAATAAATATTGATGTTGCACAGACTTCAACTGCTCCATTCAACCACTCATTGAGGACGCAGTGGTACTCAAACGATTTGCACATGTTAGTGATGTTTCGGCAATATTTTCTCATTGAAGCTGCATCATGTTCCCTTTTGTTCTTTGGACAAGCTTTGACTGATTGCACTGTAGATATCGATTCTTTGCACGCAGATCCTGGTAGTTCTATATTGTGTACGAGATTCTCTTGGAAAGCGATTATCAGAGCTAAGATAACCTAGAAAAAAAGAAAACAGTCATTGCGAATTTTGTAAACTTGTCTTTGCATTTACGGCGTACAAAAGTGGTGCTGATAAGAGAATTGCTATGCTGGACATTTTGCCACTTTTCCCAATATTCGGAGTCCAATGGACCAAAATCCCCACTTGAGCAGTTACTTATATATATCAAATGATGTAGAACTGTTGTGTTCAAACGAATTGGACTGATTAAAACGTAAATGGAACTAATATTACAGAAGTGCATATTAATTTAATCTTTTATTATTAAAGATATTATCTATATATTTACATTCTTTTCTATAAAACACTACCACGTAGGTAATTTGTTTATGATCGCAGGAGTCTCCTTGGTAGTGTTGTATAGAATATATAGAAAAGAATGTAAAGATATAAAAATGTATATATTTAAAACTAAGAGTTGCATATCATAAGAAAGCATACCGTAACGATGAAACATAACAAAATACACAGGAACGCCACAACTGTACAAATGCCGAATAGAACAAAAGCATAACGAAATACACACTAACGCCACGGTTTTACAACTGCCGAATATAACAATAACAAAACAAAATACACGATAACGCCACAACTTTTACAACTGCCGAATAGAACAAAAACATAACGAAATACACGATAACGCCACAGTTTTACAACTGCCGAATATAACAATAACAAAACAAAATACACGATAACGCCACAACTTTTACAACTGCCGAATAGAACAATACCATAAACTATACAACATACAACAATACGTAAGAAAACAATCTAACCTACATTAGCTCAACAACATAGTATCAAAACACACAGGGGGTATTTATTTTATTATGCTCATTGTTATTATTATTATCATTATTATTATTATTATTATCAGAATGATTTTGGTGTTACAGTGTCTATAGTTAGTTAACTATTTTCACAAACTTTCTTTATAACCGTTATATTAGTTAGTGGTAAATGTTACTTGATACGCGAGTAATTTAACAGTCATATATATAGGGCCTCCGTGCAGAAATGGACGGCGCGTTCTCTTTGGAAGCACACTGCTCCGGGTGTGAGTCCGCTGATTAGCACTTATTTCGCTGAATGAATATGAACAATATAAAAATGGACAGAAAATATAAAGCACATGAACGAAACAATAATAAGGTACGAATAGCTTTGCTCTCTGTGAAGATAGTAGAGTATTGAATGTATTTTTGTAATAAGAAAAAAAAAACCAGAAAGCATAATGATTATAATAATAGCAGAACAGCAGACAGATAAAGGGCATCCAAATGTCTTGATCAGAAATACTTCACCGTAAGGCCAAGGTGAGCTAAAGTATTGACTGACATATATATTTCTACAAAACAAAAAAAATGGTTATTTTTGTTTCGAAGAGTTTTCATAATTACCCATTCTATACAAATTCCCTGGAATTTAGGCATGGTGAAGGCCTGTAATGAAAAGTAATGAAATTTGATATATTACCCCTGTTTATTTGAAAATAGAGTAGAAAATTACAGATTTCTGATTTGTTTACTTTCATCCAAGAGCAATAAAAATTGAGTTCAAGGAGAAACGTAATTATTTCTTTCGAAAATAGATATTTTCGAAATAAGGGGGGAATCTTTGCTGAGCATCATTGTTTTGTTAGTCACTCTATACAGAAATGAAAATCATTTACATTATATATGCAATACAGGAATTTATCCCATAGCTAGCGACTATAAGTGTGATTTTTTATCGTCGACATATATCTCGAAGAGGATTCTGGGAGGAAATGCTGATCCCGATCAGTAGAGAGCCGAAGTCGCTGACAGTCGCGAAATGTTTCGGTAAAGTTATCGTCATTTATCGAAGATATTTAATTTTCAATTATTCAACTAGTAAACAAACTATAGATAGGATACATGCATATATCGGGGTCATCGGGCGTTGATTTGACCAATTTTAAGTAGGTCACATCCGTATAGTATTTAGGTTTTTGTAAGTTGCATATCTATTACGTGAGGATATTCAAAGCGACGTTGCTTTGAGCTTGCGATTACTTTTAAATGTTTAGGGACATACCTTTAAAAAGAATATCAATAAGGGTCACTTGGTTGGTTAATTGTATATTGTTTAACATACCACAAGAAATTTTCACTCATATGGAGACGTCACCATTGCCGGTGAAGAGCTGCAAAATTTAGGTCTATGCTCGGAGGTTACGGCCCTTGGGCAGGAAGGGATCTTTATCTTGCTACACGGGGTCTCTGTTTATGCTGTCTCATCCGAGAGAACCATCCCATTTAGTCGCCTCTTACGACATGCAGGAGGCACTAAGGACCTACTCTAACCCATATTCCCACGAGGTTGGTCTTATAAAAAGTAGAATTTTAAAGAAATTGAATTATATACTACTCAAAGTTTGATAAGGATCATATAGTTCTTACATTATAAAATCAATATATGAATTGATAAGACACGCAAATTTCATCATAGTGTTGGACTGACCCCTCTTGAGCCTCAAAACACAGGTTAGGTAGGGAAATGCATGCTGCAGTGATCATGAGTAGCACGTGAAGCATGGTACCCACATTATTCACATTTCTGAGTGCTTGTCGTTGATTTGAATTTGGCCATTGTCTTTACATCTGACCTCGTTTAAGTCACTGTTACTCTATGAACATGCCTCCACAACGTCAAAGACGTCGTTTGACTATTGAAGAATTGGCCAGATGCATAGGAATGCTCGAAAATGGTGCAAGACAACGTCACGTTGCAGAGCTATTGGGGTGTCAGTCAGAGCGTTGTTTGCAGAGCTTGGAACCGGTATCAAGCTCATGGTTCAGCTTCTCATCGACATGGAGGCGGCAGAGAAAGGTCCACCACGCAGCAAAATGACCGTTTTCTCTTGATTTCAGCACGACGTCATCGGTTTGCAACGGCGACTGCGCTTAGAAATGATCTTCTGAATGCAACTGGAGTTAACATTTCCACGCAAACTGTGCGTAATCGTCTTCATGAAGGTGGTCTTCGTTCCCGGAGAGCCTGTATTCGCATCCCTCTTACTCAGCGACACAGACAAGATCGTTTGAATTGGGCCAGGGCTCATGTGAATTGGAGGGTTGCTGATTGGGCCCTTGTACTTTTCACAGACGAGTCGAGGTTTTGTGTTGACTTCACAGATCGTCGTGCACGAGTGTGGAGAAGGGCAGGAGAACGATATCAGGACGCTAATGTTGCTGAACATGACAGATATGGTGGTGGGTCGTTAATGATTTGGGGAGGAATCAGTCGAGCTGGACAAACTGATCTCCATGTCCTAAGGCGAGGCACGATGACCGGAGTGCGCTACAGGGATGAAGTCCTGGATGTGTACGTGAGACCATATGCTGGTGCTGTTGGTCCTGACTTCATCCTCATGGACGATAATGCACGTCCACATCGTGCTAGGGTGGTGGACGAGTACCTGGAACGTGAGACAATTGTTCGTATGGACTGGCCAGCTCGTTCTCCAGACCTCAACCCTATCGAGCATGTCTGGAATATGCTTCAGGTAGCGATTTCACGTCGTCCTGTACAACCAGCCACCCTCCAGGAACTTGAAAATGTTCTGATCCAAGAATGGAACAATATCTCTCTTGCGTCCTTTCAAAACCTCGTTGGAAGCATGAGACGACGTTGCCAAGCTGTCATTGTAGCTAACGGAGGCCATACCCGCTATTGACACTTGTTTGTGCAGTGTGAAATGGAATGTGCAGAGTTTAAACAATTCCGTGATCATGAAATTACCATGCTTTTCAGGGTACTCTCCCTTTACCTTAGGAGTATGCGATGAAATGTCATGTTTGCCAAATTTTTCTGTCACAATTTCTTGAAGTAAACATTTCTGAACATAAATCACTCTGTGTTGGTTGTCATTCACCTTTGTTGAAAGTTTTACAAGTGCTGAAAAATATGATCCTTATCAAACTTTGAGTAGTATATATATAATTTTTGTTTGATTTTGAACGTTCTGTTGATTCATTTTTAATAATTTATGTTATTGTAATTAAGGAATAAAGCAAGTGTTGTAGATTAAAGCAATTGTGTAGTTTGTTGTGTTCATAATATCTCGAGTCTTTTTTTCCTAATTGATAATAATTATTAACTCACACCCAAGGTGATTGTTTTTTTACAATAGCTAATATCTTAGAGGTGTGCACAAGAATTATTGTTAGGTGGTATAAACATATGAGTGATTTCAAGAGACGAAACATCACATCATTTACTGAACGTGAAAAATTGGAGATGAAACATCGATATTAAGGTGACGATAACTAACAGTATTCAATATCGTAATTCATAACAAATACAAATCAGACAAATGGGCAAATACGGACCCCTGGACATACCATAGCTGGGATTAGGTACCTAGGAAGAGTAAGCATCTCCTGTCGACCTGTCACACCCGCCGTGATCCCTTCATCCCGATCAGGTAAACAGGATTTGCAAGAATTGAACAATTAAGGAATGAGACATTGATCAAAGTGGTTTGTAGGATTTGATTAATTCGGGTTTTGGCACACGTTTTGATTTGCAAGAGACGAACAAATGCGAGGGTTAACACAATCTTTGATATGCAATAAAGAGAATAACAATATAAGAGATGATAATTTGCAAGTTAAACAGAGTGATTGAAGACTTCAAAGAGTTTATACATGTAAGTCTCAGAATTTGCTCTGAAAAAATGCAGCTAAATTTTCTTGCAATTGGTCCGCATCTGCCTTTGTGCGTCGTCCGTTAAGAATTAAACATCTTCAACTTCTTTGTGACTACCATTCCAATTCTTTTTAAACTTTTGTATGAAGCATCTGAGAAGGGCATAAAGTGTACATTACAGGCACCCCTGAGATCTTACTGGCAGGGCATAAATTGACCATTTACAAACATCTTCTGTACAACTGACATCTGTGAGGAAATATAATACAGAAACAGGCATGCGCGTTTTATCAGCTACCCTTATTTAACTAGAAGGAAAATAGAGTAAAGCTACATATACGTATACAAAGCATAGATTCTGTGAGAAAATAAATAAATAAGTTTAAAACGAAAACGTTAGACAGTAATTGCAGCAGTATGCATTTATCACTTAGTTTCAGTTTATTTTTCTATAAAATCACTGGCTTCTAAAAGCTGAAAAAGAAAATGCATATATATATAAAATGAAATGCATATACAGATGTATGCTGTTTGTACATGCAATATGGGGCTTATAAACAATGGATGCATAAGGCCATGATCTGCATTCGTGTATGCGGATTCGAAGATTAAACAAATACATAGCTCTACCTGTGATACTGATAAGGTATATATCTCTTATCTATTCTAACAAAATGACAAGCAAATACATTTGCTGACTAGCCCAGGAAGTATATAGAGAGGCCAGGGGTTTACTCGTATTATACCGACACGAAATATTTGACAATGAAATTGTAACAACGACAAAATGATATAAAATATGAAAACCAAGATGACGATACTTATAATTCATAACAAAAAGAGGGGCCTCCGTGGCCGAGTGGTTAGAGCAGCTGGCTCAAAATCACAAAGCTTCTCACCTCTGTCGGTGCGTGTTCGAATCTCGGCCGCGGCGTTATGTGAGCAAGTTTGCCCAAAAAAAGCATGTCACAACGTGACTCGTAAGTACAACTCATTGAACCATTTATTTCCGAATACTCATTGAACCATTTATTTCTGAATCCGCTAATCCCCGTACCGCGGAAAATATGAAATCCACACCGCTCGAAATTAGTCGCATATAGTTTATTACGTGTTCCTTTTCGTTCGAAAACCACGTGATTATTATGCGATAATCATACGAAAAACGATTACACATGCAAACAACATGGAATTTTCATGCACTTTTTTACTTTCAATCATTCTTCCAATCTTTATTTTTTTTTTTTTTTAATCATATTTACAATTCCAATGTTTTTTCTATATATATTTCTTTAAATTGATAGCCATTTTCTCGTGAATGCGTTGCACTTGTAAACGATGGACCTATGAATGCAGATTGAATATACTTGTAGTACGTCGACAGCTGAACATTGTGACAAAGAGAAAGTAGAATGTAAAAACATCCGTTTTGACATTACATGATTTTATTGTCAAAAAACGAAATTTATTTCTTCTATATAGAATGGCTTTTAGCGATTTTCAGGTGATAATCATGTAGTATCTGCATTAAAAGTTTGTAATATTTATGCTACATTGAATTGTGAAGAAATGAAGGAACATTATTTAAATCATATAATTTGTAATGTACATACTATTGATAATTAATCTTATCTAAGATATAAGGTTCTGATAATTTTACGTACTATCCACATCCTGCTGCAAATGACACTTCATATCTTGAATTATCATCTTCAGACATAAAACCAGTATGGATCAATTGTTTGCATTATAAAATCGATCAAGTCCCAGAGACATCCCTCCAGCATATGTCGTTTGAAATTCATGTCAATATTTCATGCGGATATTATGTACACCCATCTTACTTTTTAATCATGTTCTCATGGAAATATTTGCAATGCATACGCATTTTATGAGCATCATTTGTTTACAAAAAAAAACTTGTTTTAGAGAGGGAGAGAGAGAGAGAGAGGGAGAGAGAGAGAGAGAGAGAGAATAGTAAATTAGACATACACTTAGTTTTAGTTAATTAGTTAGTTTATTGAAACACTGAGAGGTACCTCATTTGTATGATACAATTATATAACAACCAGGTAATAATATACTGGAGAGTGTAATCATGTAAAATTACTTATGTGATCAAAGATGGAGGATGTACAAATACACGAGATCTTCATCAGTTTCTTAGGTTCATTGCCTTTATCAACAATTTTGCTAGATTATAAAGTGTTTTTCTGTTTCGTATTGGGGGAAAAAATTGCACAAGTTTCAACATGAATGATCGAGTAAAATAATATCGTTTGATGCATATTTGTCGTAAAGCAGAATAATAAGAACATGGCAGCGCAAACTGGTATTCGTCTTCAATTTCGTTTAAATGAAATTTCTGACTTTTTTTTTTTTTTTTTTTTTTTTTTTTAGACCTTGTTATGTTTGAATATCGGCCTTTTTCAATCAACAGCTCATTTGAAGACTTTCTGTATTTACACAATATCGTAACAAAATTATCTGATAATCATTTTCTTAATTAGAATAAAAACTATCGGGTAGGTGTCTGTGTAGATTACATGTTGGCGACCTTTCTAAAAACTACTGCATCTCTTCTATGAGTGAGTCTTTTAACAAATGATTACAACTATAAAGAAATAATTTCTTTTTCAACATACTATATATATATATATATATATATATATATATATATATATATAAACAAATCCAAATCATAATTCTGCAGTAAGTTTCTAACAGCAGTTAATAATTGTGGTGTCCATCGATATCTTCTACCATATGATTATATGATGATTTCAAAATGCACTTGTTTGTATTTAAACTATGTTGGTATTTTCTCTAAATTACATGTATTTGATACGTATGAAAGTAACGTTTTGAATTTCTGCTGTAAATAAATATGCAAAAGAACCAACATAGGAGTTATTGCCCTTGTTGACAACAGTTTTATGCCAGCTATAACTTCCAGGGACGACACATTTCGGGAAAGTCGAAGAACTCGCGTTAGTGCTTCATAACAAGTATATCAACGTTAAGTGTTGCATTGTATATCCTCAGGCATTGTTTAAAAAAAAAAAACTCTTTTATTTTCTACTTTCATTTTTGTCTGAATTCCCAGCCGTTAAAATAATCAAAATTCATATGCGTACTGTTCCCAACTGCAGCGCATTTATGAGGAAATTGCTATCACCATAATTGGTAAAGATATCAAAGGTAAAAACATTGAAAATGTGATTTAAAAGATTCTCTATTCGACATCACATGATCTAGATTTAGTTGGTACATGCTGCACTTGATCTAGATCTAGTTGGTACTTTCTACATAATAAGATAATAAATCTGTACACTGACACGAATGCCGATATATAACAAGTGTATACCAATCGTATTACTTATATACCTACGATTTATGACACTGGGCCAAGGTCCGTCCGCGGCTTTTCCCTTCTTGCAGTGAGCTGTAGAAATTGTGGATTGGTTTGTTCTGTGGGGAATAGATTATTTTAACAAAAGTACACGGACTTTTAATAAATTACACACACACAAAAATAAAAAAAATAAAAAAACAAACAAACAAAAAAAAAAACAAAAAAAAAAAAACATTAAAACAAAAATACAACAACAACAACAACAAAACAAAAAAAAAAAAACAAAACAAACAAAAAAAAAAACAAAACAAAAAAAAAAAAACAACAAAAAAACAAAAAAATAAAATAATAATAATAATAATAATAATATAAAGAAACTAACTTGATTTTTATGAAATGTCCAAAAATATTAAATTTCATTTTTCTATTTCTAATCAACTGGGGTTGTATATATTTTTGCTACGACGATATGACACTCAACAATGTTAATGCGATTATATGGAACTTAACGTTTTGAAGCTCCCTAAGGCTGATATTCACTTTCAGCGACAAAGCCACACTTTTGTGTCAACTTTAAACCCTAAAATGTGAATCGTGAGATCTGCGTAGAATATCGTAAGTTTCGACATTCTGTTGCATATTGGTTTTAAAACTAAAACTAGAATATTCCACGGAAATTATGCGTCCCCTACACGAGTATCGGTGATTATCACATATGTTTAGATTGTCTTCATACAGAAATCACACATGCTAAATTTCAAAGTCTTATCTCAAAATTTTAAAGTTTTGGGGTGAAAAAGACAGACGGAAGACGGAAAATGAACGGACGTGTGGATGAGGTAAATATAGCTATCTTTCGTAACCAACACAGAACATGTCCCAAAAGGGTTCGGATTTGGAAATAAATTATGTCGGAGTCATTCCTAGTCACTGAGGTAAACAATTAGATCAGGTAATTCCCCGAGAGAATGGATGACAACTCGTGTTTTATACTATGCCCTCGTGATTTTTAAAATCCCGCCTCGTTGATAACATCTTTTTTGTTTTCTTTTTTTTTAAATGAGTCACATAGTCAACAAATAAGGCACAAAGAAACATGCGTGCATATGCACCGTGTTGATCCTATTTATTATTTGTGATTAAATAGTTTCATGTTTATTTATGTCACTATCAATGAATCCAGCTGGCAGAAAATTTTCTATTGCATGTATGTATATGCAATCGCTATATCCATTGATCCCATGTGTACAATGATACACTGTAAACTGCGTTTAGGAAATGCATAGTTACAGACAACACGAATCGTATTTATCTCCCCCTTCAATATTTCCAAAACAAAGCTTTTGTGTCAAATCCCATTCAGATGTTGAATATCTGGGTGCATTGCCAATGTTCCTTAGAAAACGTCAAATGACAGAACATTCAGTATATTTGAATGGCGTATCAATGTATATATATATATATATATATATATATATATATATATATATATTTCAAATTGAAATTCCAACTTATAATTTTTAACAAGAGATCCATGGCCTTAATGGTTACCCGAGTATCACATAACAAGCATGGTACTGTATGCTGCTGGTTAAATGAGTTCCCCAGTATGTGTACCCTGTATGGATTTGAAATATTCCTCCACTAAGAGGACTCACGGAAATTTGCTAAGGAGTGTGTCTTCGATCAAATGACCTTGGTTTCAGTAATTAATAGGAATTGGTCATAAAAAATAATACTTTCAAGTAAGAGATTCCACTATGTATGTAATGGAGAGTTATATCGTGAACTGGTGTGTCCAATATTTATTTAATTGTAGAGACACGGTTAATTCCAGTGGGCTTAAATCCCTGCCTTAGGGGCCACGAGTTAATAAAGATATCACTTTTAAATTTCCCTATTAATTTGTAGCATGCAGGAGTATCAGATCCCCAATCCAGGAACCACGGATGTTATTCCAGTTTTGTTGATGTCTCTATCCTAAGTATTCGTATGCAATTTCTTTAGTTATAATTATTAAATGTTCAGTAGTCGAGGAGATTTAAAAAGATGGTTGGTTGGTTATTTTTTTTCGTCCCGTCGAGAATTTTTCATTAATACTGAGATGTCACCAGTTGTAGGTGAAGTATCAGTGAGAGTTCTTTAACGTGCCAATGCCTGCAGCGACACGAGGCATCTGTTTTAAAGGTCATATACGAAAGGATATGTTTTTCTATGTTGCAATTGAACTGAGTTGATTGATTCATTGGTTGTTTTACGTCTTATCAACAATTTTTCACTTAAAATGAGACGTCACCAGTTGTAGGTGTACAACAAATTTATGCTTAGCGCTCAGGGCCGTAGCAGTGTGGGTTCTTTAACGCGCCAACGCCTGCTGAGACCTCCGTTTTAAGTAACAATCACTACCTATTTTTACGTCTTAGGTTTGATGTGGCATCATGGCACGACCGGAATTGAACTCACGACCTCCCGGTTACAAAGCGAATGCGCTAACCACTGAGCTACTGCGATAACCGCAATAACCGTGATGAAATTAACACTAAAATCTGATATTAATCTTACATCTATTATCTGTTATTTTTGTAGCTTCAAATTCTCCTACTGAGGGAATGTCAAATTACCACAATACCTATAATGAACATAATTCTTTGGCGACAGTACACAATTTATCGATATTACGCGATTCCATTTTTCTGTTTTCTAGAATTATGTACAGTCCAACTCATAAAGAGAAAGCATGCCTCTTAGTGGAGTTACGGAAATTGTCAATATATATCATTAATTGGTATTAATGCTCATTAGCCTCTATTAATAATATTTTTTATTCCTTATTATAGCTAAATATTTCAATTGTATCGAGTGTTCTCTGATATGTTTTCCTCTGGGGATCCGGGTTAGGATAGGTCCTCGGCACTCTTTGCTTATCGTTAGAGGTGATTAAATGGGTTAGGCTTTCGAAAGAAACCGCACAAACCGAGGCCCCGTGTCACAGCAGGTGTGGCACGATAAAGAATTCTCCCTGCTCAAAGGCCGTAAGCACAGGGCTAATTTTTGCACTCCTTCCCATGCTAAATTTTGCAGCCTTTCACTGGCAATGGTTAGTGCGTCTATTTCAGATCAGAAAAAAATAGAGTGATAAGGGGGGGGGGGGGGGGGGCATGTGGAATGATCATGGTCCATGCTCCAAGTGTCTGTGGTAATTACACGCAATTTAGAAGTAAATTTTTTACTACAATACTGGGTTATGGAGTACATAAATATTAAAGCAAAATAGTTTGATAAATTCCGAATTGGTGTTGCAATCAAATCTTCAAGAAAACAGCATTTCCACAGCAATTTAAGAATTTTATTGATGGCATTTTGTACTCATACAAGGTGTCATATGTATATTGTATATAAAATTTATATATCTGGAGATAGCAAATATGTAAAAGTATACATTTAATTTCAAACAGTATATATGTATATTACTCATGCACCATAAAGTATTATTCAATTGTGATGTTACGAAATGACAAACTTTCGTATCAACGAGAATTCAAAGCGGAATTAATGTTACTTTAAGTTCGTTTTATGATTGGTGAGAAAATATAACGTACATATTTATCAAAAATACAAGTCGAGGTCTCTTGTTATGGCGTTAATTTCACAACCAACTGACCCCAGGTTTGATTATCGATTTCCGGCGTTGTGTCAAACAAAAACAAAACAAAAAAAACAACAACAAAAAACAACAACAAAAAACAACAACAAAAACCAACAAAAAAACAGTGTAATTGCTTATTCATAAGTCGCCCAACATGAGAAAGTCTTTGGATTAAAAATGCTAAGATAACGATCAGTACTCAACTTCATAATACCTATAGAAAATATGTATCAGAGAGATGGGCAAACATGGACTACTGGACAAACCAGAGGTGGGTTCAGGCCCTTAAGAAGAGTAAGCATCCCCTGTTGACAAGTTACATCCACCGTCAGCCCTGTATCTTGATCAGTACTCTGCCGTCAGAATCAGTGTACCAAGGACGGCCTAACAATTCGTACGTAATACGTCAGACAGCATTGGACCTAATGGAAGGTTGTACTGGAAAACTACATTGTAGATCGTTATAACGACTGTACAAACGCCTGTAACATCAACTTCTTTGTCAGTTGTCTGCCTCGATTTAAAATCTGATCATATGCAGAACAGGCTCTTGTGTATGGAATAAGTTGATGGATATAAATGCCATATGCAGGTGATAATGGGATATTGCTACATAGATAAGGGAGAAATAAATTGAAATCACCCCGTTTGTCATAAATCTGAGTTGTGACTTTGCTGTAGCATTTTCAATAACATATTGAAGTACGAAGCATATGTGGAAGAATCTGTGGTGTCTTTAATATCAACTTCACTGGGATATATCGAAGCAACTTAAGACTAAAATGATCATTGTTAATAGACAGAAGGTCGTCGGTATGTCTAAATGTCGAATTGATGGTCATAACAAGATATTTCTTTATTCTCCTTTGGAAGCTTTTGAATGAATTCTGCTTCATAAAAATATAAAATCAGGTTAACCAACAAAGGAGCACAATTCTTGCCCATGGGATTTCCAACAGACTGTTGAAAGACTTAATCATCAACGACTGCGAAGATATTGTCAATGAAGAACACCAGCATCTTTTAATTGATTGTTCATTTCTTGTTTTTCGCCACACTCAATAATTTTTCAGTTATCTGGTGGCGTCCAGTTTTTATTGGCGAAGGAGAGAACCCACATACAGTGTACCCCGGAAAAGACCACCGAACTTCCGAAAGTAAACTGGCAAACTTTCTTACATATATCGGCGCGAGCGAGAATCGAACCAGCGCCGACTAGAGGTGAGAGGCCCTGTGGTTTTGAACGCAATGCTCTAACCACTTGACCACATGTGTATGTGACTTGAAAACTAAAGTACCGAGTCCATGTAGGTTATGACTTGTTATCTAACCCTCACTGCAACGTCTCTGAGCACGATGAGAAGTGAAAACTTCTGGCTCTTCAACTTTGGATAGTGCCATCTTAACATAAATGACGAAAATCTAGAGTACGACATAAATAGCAAAAGAAAGAGAATTCAGACCAAAAAAAATAGCGAAAGTATTATATGTATAATGAATAGTACCAGACCCCCCCCCCCCCCCCCCCATCCTCCGTGTGCGTCCGGGGAGATAAGAATTGGACCCACAGTATCCTCTGCTTAATCGTAAAAGGCGACTAAAAGGGTCGTCCTTTTTGCCGTGAGATGAGACCCGTGTCGGTGGAAGAGGGGGCCCTGGTAGCTGAGGTTGATGAGTGTTAAGGTTACAACGCTCATTGACCAACACTCCACTTCGGTCCTAATATCGGGGCGGACGCGCTTGACTCGGCACGTTCATTCGGCTGGTCACGCCTAGCTTGGACTTTACCAATACTTATTTGATACAGATACTCGGCACGTTTTGCTGGTTTTGTGTCAATGTATTCGTTGTGGTTTAATAATGATAGTAATAAATTGTAAAGCTCCAGTCTTCTTGTCTTATTCAGAAGACTATTTATTACAAATTCAAAATTACATGTACTTTAATATAGACATCGTCTAAGCGGTGGCTAGGGTCAATTGGGTGGATACGTCCACCTGAATATAACACCGCTGTATCCTCTTGGTATTCGTCTTCTGCTGGGATATCCCCAGAAGACGGCATCACCCTTGTTGGCGTTCCGAGGTGGGCGGGGAGCAATGGTGCTAACCACATTCAATTCAACATGGCATTCAAAATCAACAAAAGAAAACTTGTGGAAGATTAAGACTCTGATTCAGACTCTGATCGAAGTGAAAATTGGCCTAGATATATTATTTTATCAACGCTTGATGACATTGAAAAGCCTGTGACAAAATTTTACCCGTTTGTAATTAACAAAAGTTTGTAAGGAATAATCGGAGAAGCCCAGTCAGTTAAAAAAAATGAAAAAATGAAACTCTGTTAGTTGAAAATAGTCTATGGTTTTACAATCCGTCTTCAAATTTGTCAGAATTAAGGTCATCGGAACTCCAAGCTCAAGATTACACAGGGGCAAAGGAGTTATTAAAGTCAAGGGGCGTGACCTTGGTGACTTTAAGGAAACAGAGATAACAAAGGAATTGAAACCTCAAGGTGTCCTTTTCACAAAACGCATTAAAAACAAGAAAAATGGGAATCTTATTCCAACTATTACCTACATTCTTGATTTTGACACCCCCAACCCTCCTGATAAAATTAAGATTGGATATTACTGCTTAAAAGTAGAAACATTTATATCCAATCTGTTACGTTGTTTTAACTACCAAAAGTTTGGTCATTCATCAGATCGCTGCAAAAACAGATAAGTGTGTTTCACATGTAGTTCTGAAATTGGACAGCAAAAACTGCAAGGAAGAACCCAAATGTGTCAATTGCAGCGAAAACCACCCATCCTAGTCAAAACAATGCAGTGTTTGGTTAAAAGAAAGTGAAATGCAGCAAGTAAAAGTTAAAAGCATCTTAACTACCCTGATGTAAGGAAATTGTATAGTATTCACCATCCTAATATATCTAATAATACAAGACGGATTGATTGCCAAACAGATCCAGAAATGACATCTCCCAAACAAAATGACTCTCATTTAACTGTTCAAGATCATGTTGATACTGTCTCACCGAAACAGATTGTTTTTGCTTCCTCCAAGCCTCACATTCATCCTAAACCAAGTGTGTCAAGCACCTCGAAACCAACTAATAAACAACCAGAGGAAAAAAATTGACAACGACGCAACCTCCAAACAACCTTCAAAAACAACCACAAAAAGTAATAGAATCCCAAAAGGGATGAGAAATCCAATATCTGTTCATAACAGATATGGCATTCTGGAAGAGGAGAGGATGGACACCTCATCTTTCCAATCCAGAAGCCACAGCCTCTCTCAATGGAAAAACAGAACAAGGATAAAATGTAATTAATCATAATACATTCATCTCAAATCATTCAATGGAATTGTCTCGATTTCAAAATTCATTTTAACGAAATATCACTTCTTGTACACAAATTTAATCCAGTAGCTTTTTGTCTTCAGGAAACACACTTAAAACAATCTGACAATATAACTTTAAAACATTACTCCTCATATAATCCCTATGACACATGTCAAGATGATTTCTTGCAAAAGGACAACGCGACAATCCACACTTGCAGAGTTGCTATATATTCTATAGAGCGAAGCGGATATGAATTAATACACCATCCTGCCTAATCTCTTGGCCCAGCTCCTAGCGACTTCTTCCTATTCCCAAACTTAAAAAAGGATATCCATGGACTTCATGCTTCGTTAGAAGGCACCACTTACTCTTTCTATATATAGTCTGATCCCATCTCTGCTGTATCCAGAGGTTCCTTTTTTTCTCTGACTTTTTCAGTTGTGGGCTGATGGTTCATGAACACCGTCAGTTTAAGTACATCACACTAGAGGGCAATTACATAGAAAAAGAAGAGGTAGATTTCAAACGGAAAGAAATTAGGCTGTTGACTTGTTGACTCACCCTCATATAGCGGAAATGGAAAATTTGATTTAATCTTGGTTACCCAATACAATCCATAATTTCTTTAATTACGTAGTTCATAAAAGGAACTTGGCAGTATATTCATTTGTTTTGCTATATTTTGAAGAATGTTTAGGTTTTATATCTCACCTACTGAAAGCGTGAATCTGGTTCTTTAACAAAACCTTGAAATTATATGCTTTTTACAATATACGTACATCTAAACCATGATGGATATAAGCAATGACTAAAAATGAAGTCTCAAAAGCTGTCAGGAATCATGCACCTTAGTGAAATATAAATTAGATTCAATATAATATAAACTGTTTTAATATTTTCAACGATCTCGCTAGTCACTCCCCAATCCTCTGAATTATTTCAATATCGCACATTATGTATATGGATTGTCTATAAATACAATTAATTATCTGACTCCTGATAATTGATAAATATCATATTGAAACAATGTATAAATTTCCAACAAATACAAATTATGTTAGATATCGTGAAATAAATAAATTCAGAAAAAATTGTCTTTATTCGTCGAAAAATGATATAGCATTTTTCCTACATGATATGCACCTATTTATATAGGAAGGGAATATAATATGAAAGTAACTGATTGGCTTTCATTCACAGGCATACAATGTAAATATAGGCATATAATCATTTTTACCAACTTGCCATAGTATTGACTGTAAACCCATGATCGTTCAGTTATTAAAAAAACCCAGCCGTATTTAGTCTATGACATTGACATGTTGCAAAAGGGTTGGAAACTAGGGGAGAACATGTAAAAGAAATATAGGCAGTTTGGCTTGTCCTAAAGATAAAAGCAACAGGATATACAAAATATCAAGGTAAAATAAGCAATATCAAATGAATCAATATTAAAGTCACAAAATTTATCGATTTAGTGAAATATATCCGACAGGCCTTTTTGGCAAAACTAATATGAAAATAAACAAATGCCATCATTCAACTACCTTATTTGGGCGATTTCGCCAAATAAACATTGCGGAAAATCCCCAAAATTGGGCAACATTCCCAACTAAATTCAGTGATAAAAGCTTTATTTAAACTTATTGACACTGAAATAGCATCGTGATGAGGAGAATATTGGACACTATCAGGAAGACCTCGTCATTTGATTAAGTATTTTTTAGAAAATGTTAATTTCATGTGCATTTCATGTTGCATGATAAAGTCAGAGAAAGTGAAAAAGTTGCAAAAGAAAGCTATGATATAAAAACAACTAACTGTTACTAGGTTTTTCAGTCTATTTTTAAAATTCGAGTTAAATTGAAATCACCTACCTTCTCCTTTATAATGTTATTTGATTGATTAGGAATGCTAAGAGTCGGAGAGGAATTCAAATTAATTTCATAGATTTCTGTAGTATATATTTTCAAATAGCAAGTGTAAACTTTTAGTGAAATTTTACGTCAAAACATTCCAAAGCGTATGATAGGATTCCCGATCATTCATATAGAAAATTGCATCATGGCGCAGCCCACAATGTTGGTGTCATTCACAGAGAAGGACGAACATACAGCATACTTTCCTGTCATTTTTGGTAAATAAGTGTTGGGCGGACGGAACTATAAACATAATTAACAAAGGTCGTTTAGACGGAGGTGACATCCTGCGTAGTACTATTGTCTCTTAGTGATATTATAATTCTTCCTATTTGTTTGTTACCTGCTCGATTACCAAAGGAAATTATGAATTTTAATCAACGCTACATCGTATTGATGCTTTATGCAATTGTTCCAATATTTTCAACTAAAATTCAAGGTAAGCATTGTATCGTATTTAGTTAGTTCATCTTCGATAAATGACATTAACATGATAAAGATTTATCTAAACTTCCTGTTTAAAACTACATTTTCCTAATAACTTTGAATTTAATTCTTCTAATTCTATTGACATTACATTTGATTGACAGAATGTACCGGGGTTGGGAAATAGCGACATTCTTATGTACACATCTTATCGCAATATATCTTCAACGTTTTACTCCATATCTAGAAACATCGGCATTTATACTGTGTGCACAATCTCAGCAGACATCAACTAATGGTTCATTTGCTGCCAGTCGTGCTTGTGATGACGACATGGAAACCTTTTCTTTAACCAATGATGGAGTTGATGAGTTATGGACTCTTGTAATGGACGATATTTATAAAATTAACTGGATCTTTCTTTCCATTGGTGCTGGTAAAAAAGTTATTCCAAACTTATATAATATATAACTTGATAGATTTTTATCTCCTTGTCAATTCTGTTTCTGATGCTTCTTATTTCTACAGGTACTTACAGTATTTATATAGAAACAATTGGAAAGTCTGGGATTATTCCAACTACAAAGTGTACAGATATCTCACATTCTGATGAAATGAAACCAACACCGTTTCAGCAACTGATAACATGTGAAAATCCCAATGGTGCCTACACTTTAGGAAATAGAATTAGCATCAATGGATCAAGAAATGAACCAATAAAACTGTTCGAATTCAAACCAATAGGTATACAATACACTATTTTTATATTTACTTACAAAGCTACGTAACATGAATACAAAGACCTTTAATTTCATAATTTTCAATCGCAATACTTTTCGCATATATTGATCGAATACAATTCTAAAAACTCATCAAAAGACAGCATGAGCCCAAAGGTGACCTCGAGAAAAAATATAGAAGGAAGGAAAACTTTGGATTTTATATCTGAAAACAATAAATATTATAACAAACCATTTAATGATGATTTGCTGAAATCTCTAGAACAGTCTCCTGATACAGGTGTAGGTCCGGACCAGATCCATTATCAGATCCTGTATTTCTTCCTCAAATCTCTAACATCAATCTGAGAAATTATTTTCCTGGACGCAAGCTACAATTATTCCTATTCCAAAACATGAAAAGGAAAACTCAGATCCTAATAATTATCGAGCAATAGTCTTAAAACCTTTTAAACCGTATGTAAAATCATAGAACGGATGATCAAGGAACTCTTGGTATGGTTTCTTGAGACTAATGACAATTTGACTGATATACATTGTGGTTTCAGGAAAAGTCAAAGCATAATCGACAATCGACTAGTTAGTAAAACTTGAAACCTATATTTAAAATTCCTTTGTTAACAAAGAGCATGTCGCCTCTATATATTTTTTTTTAATTTCGAAAAAACATACGATACGACATGGAAATATGGCATCTTACAAGATCGCCATAATATAGGTCTTCAAGGGCATTGCCTGAATGTTTTAATATATCGGCGCGAGCCAAAATCGGAGCCGCGATTTGCATGACATTAATAAGACATGTGTAAAATCAATTCTTCTCCAGGTTAAAAGCATGTGCATGATTTTAGATTACCTTTCATGATTGTAATACCGTCATCACGTTATACAAATCCACCATGGAAATTACTAAAACCCAAAGTAAACGCACCATTTTCTGAATATGAAAAATCTTAAACAAAATCAAACACCGCTGTTTTCTAGCACAAATCGTCCGAAATAAACCAACATAAACATTCCATAGTTGCTCAGTACTTGGGTACTAGCATGAATTGCGGATAAAAATTTGCTGTCATAAAATCAAAAAGATTATTTCAAAATTAAGGATTATCTCCCTCATGCATAGCTCTGATCATCTGCCGGATTTGGCTTCACTATTTGGTATTTGTGGTTCTTTCACCTCTTCCAAGTTTGTTCCTATTTCGGATTTCCAACATTTGTGACTTAAGCAGCACATTTACATCTGAAAACAATGAATATTACAACGAACCATTTAATGATCATTTGCTAAAATCTCTAGAACAAGCTCTTGATACAGATGTAGGTCACAACCATATCCATTATCAAATCATGAATATCTTCTGCAAATATTTAACATTATCTGAGAAATTACTTTCCTGGGCGCAGGCTACAATTATTCTTATAAGGAACACTCAGATCCAATTAATTATCGAGCAATAGTCTTAAAACCTTTTAAACCGTATGTAAATCATGATCAAGGAACTCTTGGTATGGTTTCTTGAGACTAATAACATTTTAACTGATATACATTGTGGTTTCAGAAACCTCAACGCATAATCGACCAGTTAGTAAAACTTGAAACCTGTATTTGAAATGCCTTTGATAACAATGAGAATGCCATCTCCATATGTTTTCTTATTTCCAAAAAAACATACGATACCACATGGAAATATGGTATCTTAAAAGATCGCCATAATATAGGTTTTGAAGGTTATTGCATAAACCTCATCAATAATGTTTTAATATATCGGCACGTGCGAGAATCGAACCGCAATTTATAGGACAAAAATAAGACATGTATAAAATCAATTGCTCTCCCGCTTAAATACCTTTACATGATTTTGGCTTACCTCGTAAAACCCTCATCACGTTCTAAAAATCCACCATGGAAATTACTAAAACCCAAGGTATACGCATGACTTTCTACCTATGAAAAATCTTCAACAAAATCAAAATAGCAGTTTTCAAACAAAAATTATCCGAAATAAAACAACGTAAACATTCTATGATTGATATCTAGAACATGGTTCAAACGATTAAGTTTCTTCTGCTGCGGTAATCACAATTACATGACTTACGAAAGGAGCAACAATTTATACTGCCGAAGCAAAGGCTATCCAATTTGCGTTTGAGTACATTAAATTTCGAATGACAAACATTTCACTACATTCTCAAACTCCCTACACTATCTACAGTCAATACACAATATGAGTATTGATCATCCATACATTCTGAACATTTTAAACCAGTACCATCTTCTAACTCAACTAAAAAAAATAGTAGAATTCTACTGCATTCCAAATCATATTGGTATCCGTGGCAACAACAGAGAAGACAAAGCGGCAGAGACTGTTCTTCAAAATGATGTTGTACACTTTAAAATTACTTACACAGACACTGAGTTTACTGATGCAGCAGAATCAACTATGTTCGACTTCTATTATGGGGTTCCATTTTTGTATTAAGAAAGCAACAAACTAAATATCTGTCATATAATATTCTGTTCAAGTGCTTGGGAGGGTGTTTAACATTATGGAGGATCGATCTGAGAGTGTCGTGGTGTGGGATCCAGCGTATTGCGACTTTCATAACTTTCTTCTTCTGTCAAGTATTATATCCATTCAAGAGCTTTCAAAATGATTATTAGACTTTAAATGTCGTCGTTCCACTGATCACAGCTCGCCATTGCATTCGCAGCGCCTGTGAATACTGATTGCCGCCACAAATGTCATATATTTATCACCCCACCCCATTTCCCTGCAAACGCCTTGATCTCCACTTCTTGTATTGGTGTGACAGCCCTTGGAGGCACATTATATCTCGATTGAGAATTCAAACAACAAATGTATACACGTGTAGCATTTTCATTCCAATTATTGAGCAAACTTTTGAAATCACGTAATCACAGTGTGGAAATTCACAATAAAACCGTATTCTGGTAATAACTCCTGCTACCTACATTAGGATATAGGTTTAAACTGCTAAAAAGTCATCTCTAATTAGAGTGTTTCATTTACTTTTAATTTCACCATTTTACAAGGTAGATATTTGTAATGTGCCAAATGTAATACTTTCCATATTTGTTGATCAAAATTTACATGTATAATGATCAAATGAAATGATATAAAACATAAACGGTACAAGTTCTGATGCACCATAGGCGCATTTCGACAAATAATGTCCCTTCAGGGATGCTCAAGTCAAAAATGTACGAAATACGAAATACAAACTTGGAAGAGCTGAATGAACCAAATCTACCAAATAATGAAGCCAAATCGGGCAAAGGATCAGAGCTATGCACGAGGGAGATAATCCTTAATTTTGAAATGAATTTCTAAATTTGTATCCTTAAATCATGCTAGTACCGAAGTACTTAGAAACGGGACTGGTGAATACTCTCGGGGACTAACAGTCCTACAGCAGAGGTATCGACCCAGTTGTTGTAATATGAAACAAAAACGGTACAAAGTTAGATACACCAGATGTGCATTTCGACATATAATGTCTCATCAGTGATGCTCAAGTCAAAACTGTAGGAAATCCAAACTAAGATTTATTTCCTTTATTTCAAATTTCTTTATTAGGTGTTTCTACTTTCAATCAATCAGTACTACAGAATTTTACGGACTTTTCGAATGGACTTTCTAAAGCTTTAGACAACGACATGGACACTTTTTACCATTCACCAGAACAAGTCCACGCATCTTGGTTCCTGAAACTGGACAAAAATTATGTGATTAAGTGGATTCTTATATCGATCAGAGGAGGTATATTTAAGATAAGAGAATAAGTTGAGGAGCCATGAATAAAATCTATGAAGTATATTTTGTTTTAATTAGAGCGTTAAAATCGCAATTATAAGTGACAGAAATCGACGTTTTGAGATATTTCAAGACATGACTATTATTTGTCAGTCTGTTATCTTTTAAAATAGACTTGAGATTTTGTCAATATTTCATTTGAAGTACATCTTTATTTTAAAGGAATGGTTGTCTGGAAAATAAACCATTATTCATGTAAATTGTTGATAGTATAAAACATCAAAGATCTATCTTTGAACTACCAATCATACAGAATTGTTATTTGTCATTGAGCAGTTACATACATCAATGTTGTTTCTTTACTTTTGATAAGGTGATTACGAAGTACACGTCACACAAAATGAAGCAATAACGAGCTCGTCAACAGTGTGTCAGAAGTTCATTCTCCATGGACTAAGGCAACAAAGCAAAGCCTTGGAATGTAACAAAGCAATGAAAGGGGACATCATACTAATACAAAGAACCGATTATGGACGATTGAGGCTGTTTGAAGTGTATCCTATAAGTAAATAACGGATTTGAGAAGATGAATTAATAAAGTCTGAAACTTTTACAATTCATTTAGTGCATGTACTACATTTACGTCTATTTAACAAAACTAGAAATATTTTATTGATTCAATGGGCGGGATATACTATCATTTCAAAGAAAGTTTAATTTTCAAAGTAAGTTTCGCTTACTTGTTCTGTATTAGCACAGGGATGTTGATCTTTTCCAGTATGTCCTGCGGATCGCTATGGACCAAACTGCGCTAAATGCAGAAAGGAGTGTGTGTCCTGTAGTCCTATAACAGGTGTCTGTAACCAGTGTAGTGGACATTTTTTTGGTGACTTCTGTCAATTCAGATGTCCAACAAACTGTCTCAAAGCGACGTGTGACCAGACACTGGGGACGTGTGAGAGTTGTGTAGAGGGTTACTATGGAAAGTATTGTGATAATGAAATCATTACAGCAACATTTAAAGGTGCATTTCCCACACATTTAAGTACCTCTATATATTTGCCATTCAACGTTACTTCAAATCTATTGACGTATTTTCCAAAACACCATACAAGACATAGATACTGTGATCACTCTAATGTCATTTTTTTTCTAGACCATTCACAGCGCGTGCAAGGCTTTTCAATTTCCCCAATCATATCTTCTACGTACTCTTAAAGTATTTGTTTCACATCTTGAAGTAATTGTTAACTCGGATATTGATTGCATACAGCCAATCTGCCATAATTCTTTGAATCTTATAATTATTTTAATTAGTTGAATATTTCTTCCAGATATACACGTCACCATTATTGATGAAAACATTAATTTCAGATTCGAATATGATATATCCCGAATAATCCATATAAGTGCCCTTTGGCTCCTCAGGACTGTCTTAGCAGTATACAGCTGAAATTTGGTCACCATGTCCATTTTGCGTCGGGAAATATTTCAATCTCCTTTGTTATATCTCTACATTCTAAAACGTTTAACAAAAAAAAAAAAATAAAAAAAAACAAACAAAAAACGATACGAGGCTTTATACGGACATAGAAAGAGAAAAACCGTGAAGAATTTCTAACCAAACAACACGGCATAGGTTTCAGCAAGTCAATAGTTTAGCAATGTATGCTTAGGATACCGTCCTGTGTCTTTTCCGAAATGGAGGGAACTCCGAACGAGAGATAATGTAATAGAAATAAGAATCACGGGGGTGTATTATGAAAAGATGAAGACAACGAACAGTCATTAATCTGATAACTCCTATAAGGAATACAAACTAGAGCTGGATAAACCAGAGGTGGGATCAGACGCCTATGAGGAGTAACGATCCCCTGTCGACCGGACACAGCCCGATATCTTGATCAGGTAAACGGCGCAATTCGTTATCAGAATCAGTGTGCCAAGAACGGCGTAATAATTGGTGTGAAACACGTCATACAGCATTTAGCCCAATGACAGTTTGTATTCGCAAACTAGATCGTTGCGAAATTCCGACTTTAAACGCGAGTGCTGAAATCCTTGGCAGATCATCTTTGTCAGACAATTATCTTGATTTAATGAGTGATTATATACTGAACAAGCCCTTGCGTATCGAATCATTTGACATATATAAACGTTATATGCAGTTGATAATGGAATATTGCTACATAAATATGGGAAGTTGGCGATAGAGAAACCATCCCGTTTCTCATAAAGTTGCTTTCTTAGTTTGGCCGTTAACAGCTAGTTTCAATAAAATATCTAACTACGAAGCAGATATGCAGGACTCTGTGGTGTCTTTGATTTGGAGTTCACTGCGATATATCGACTCAACACGTAAATGAAAATTATTGCTAATAGATAAAACCTCGTCGATATATCTAAATATCTAGATGACGGACACTGCGAGAGTTTTTATTTTCTCTAAGAACAATTCGTGTTCATAATCACCAAAGACTATGAAAAATACTATCAATGAGAAATTTCAACATCTTTCAAACATCAGCTTCAGCTTAGTTGTCCGTGGAATGACAGTAATGTTTAACAAAGTGATTTTTTAGTTACTGATTACTAGATTTCCTTTTTTCATTTTTGTTAAAGAAGCAACTATTGATGGTGTCGGAAGTATGTATATGGGCATTTAAACTGTTCAAAAGTTACACGTTCTGGTGATGCTGATTTGTAAAAAATTTAAATTTACGAAAAGTTCTTTAGAATTATTTAGAATCAACACTTGATTTACACCACTTCTGGCAGAATACATTTGAAGTTCCCCCTTCCTAGCTGTTAGTATTTTCCTGAGGAGCAATGATAGGGGCTTAGTAGAACCTTTACTGGATCCAGCAATGTATATTTGTACGTAAGGGATTTTGTGATGTTTAAGAATCCAATATAGGTACGGTAACTTATATTCATGGAAAGGCGAAGACAACGAAAATTCTTAATCTCGTAATTCCTATAGAAAATACAAGGCAATGAAATGGGAAACACGGACCCCTGGATATACCAGAGGTATGATCAGGTGCCAAGGAGAAGCACACATTCCATGTCAACCGGTCACACCCTCCTTGAGTCCTAAATTGTGATCAGATAAACGGAGTAATTAGCAGTCAGAATCAGTGTGCCAAGATTGGCATACCAATTGGTATGAAAACATCTCACTGACTGCCATAATAAATATTCTAAAACTGAAGGATGATTTTGCAGAATTTCATCTTTTTAAAGGACAGTTGGGGTGATTTTGCAGAATTTATCTTTTTAAAGGATAGTTGGTGTATACGTACGATTACCAAATGTGGAATCAATGCCAACTTCCTTTAAAATACAGTTTTAATAACGAGCCTTTATATAGCGAATAGCATATGTCAATGACGCATATGTCAATGATATGTACTTGTCAATTACACAATTTCCGTTTATCTTTGCAGCACCTATGTTGCAAAACAGTTTTTATCCATTCAGATCTGACTTTTGCCAGTTTGATGGGGAAAAAAATTATCACAATTTGAAATACGTATTACGCTAATAACTAGAACAACATGACCTTAGCTGATGATGATTTATTAAACAATCTTCAGTGCTTTAGTACCATACCAGGTTAGGTGAAGTGCGATCAAGTCAAAGGTCGTTGCGATACGTGTACTTTATCGTCCAAATGGCCACTATTACAAGAAACTACATTTTCAATTAGAAATTATATCTCAGCGACTCGTGAATTTCGCTTCTTATATCGAATTTTTGGTATGAGAACAGCCACTACCTATTTCAAATCTTTATGGCTTTGACAAAACCTCGGGATAGAGATTTGAACCCGTAACGTTCAGGTTGAGAACCGAACACTTTAACGACTACGTTACCGGAATATTATAAATATGGTTTGTTATAAACTAGCATATGTATATTTGTTTCAGGGCTCCTTACACCAAAAACGTGTGGGTCATCATGTGTCACCTGTAACCATGGCATTCAAGTGTGTATGTACTGTGAAGTACATCAACATTTGAACACATGTCGATATAAATGTAGTGAGATGTGTTCTGGTGACGATTGCTTTGGCAAAGAAGATAACTGTACCAGCGACATTACCACGAAAAACGAATTCAACCAATACAGTAAGATCTCTATGTAAAAGAGCATAACAAAATAGATTTCCAAACTATTAACTAATACATATGGATTCATGGTCACATCAGTATATCATGCTGTATAGATATTTATTTTTGAATGTCTTTCGTTGTTTTCACCACTGTTCAAATTCTTCAAATATAATTCATGTTGCAGATAAACTTAGCCATGCCATTTATATAGAAATGCAAAACAGAAAGTTTCCCAAATATGAGACGAATTTTCATATTTTAAATTTTCAGCTATTTCAATATTGATTAGACAACTTTAAATGTATATTTAACTAAGAGAGAAAGCATGGTAATGATTAATGTTCCGGCTGATCCCTTATACTAATTCTCATATATCGAAATTATCCGATCATGGTGTGGATTGATTGATTGTTGTTTTCCACCACACTCAACAAGTTTTCAGTTCTCTGGTGGCATCCAGTTTTTAGTGGTGAAGGAGAGAACCCCGACACAATGTACCCGGTAAGAGACCACCGACCTTCCGAAAGTAAACTGGTAATCTTTCACACATATATAGGCGCGAGCGAGATTTGAACCCGCGTCGACTAGACGCGAGAGGCCTTGTGATTTTGAGCGCGATGCTCTAACCACTCGGCCAAGTTTCTAAAAGTTGTACTTAATTTTCGTTTAAATATAATATACAAATTCTGTCCTCTTCTTTCTGGGATTCGCGAAATGCTGGTTTCTCGCACTTTTCCACAGGATATTCTATTGTCATACCCAACGATGTTGACAATTGAGTCAGCAGAAAATGCACAGTGACGGTCGGAAACATTCATATGGTTAATATATGTCTGTCGAGTGCACTGCTAGTTGTATTCCACAGTTTTATCTCTCTTTGATTGTTATACGTGTATCTACTCCTTCCCATTGATTCACCTTTTTTACAAAACTTGTAATACAAAACGCACCGCGCTGTTTTGCCTGAATTTTCCTGACTTCAGATGACGGTAAGGACTCTGGAAAGAAGGTATTTATTTATTTTCTACGATGTATACATACCCTGATTTCTATTTCAACGATCATTAAGAATAATATTACACGGTATGATCTTTAAAAATACAATATCTAACATTACATCATATAAAAAACAGTAAATCTACATTTTATAAAGCTGATAACCTTCTAGTTGATTGATTGATTATTGTTTTCCGCCACACTCAACATTTTTTTTTGTCTTTTGGCGTCCTGTTTCTATAAGTTAAGGACGAACCCAGATGTAATGTACCCGGGAAGAGACCACCGACCTTCCGAAGGTAAACTGACAAACGTTATCACATATATATAAGGGGCCTCCGTGACCCTGTGGTTAGAGCACTGCGTTCAAATTCACAAGGCCTCTCACCTCTAGACGGCGCGGGTTCGGATCTCGCTGGAAGGTCGGTGGTCTCTCCCCGGGTACATTGTAGCAGGGTTCTCTCCTCCACAAATAAAAACTGAATGCCACCAGATAACTGAAAAATTGTTGAGTGTGGCAAAAAGCATGCAATCTCACATATATCGGCGATATTTGAACCCGCGTCGACTAGACGCGAGAGGCCTTGTGATTTTGAGCGCGATGCTCTAACCACTCGGCCAAGTTTCTAAAAGTTGTACTTAATTTTCGTTTAAATATAATGTTCAGTTGCGGTCCTCTTCTTTCTGGAATTCGCGAAATGCTGGCTTCCCTCACCTATTCACAAGATTTTCGATTGTCATATCCAAAGACGATGACAACTGAGTCAGCAGAAAATCTACAGTAACGGTCGGAAACGTTCATATGGATACGATAGTTAATGCACGCCTGTTGAGTACGTACTAGTTGTATTCCACAGTTTTGTTTCTTTTTGATTATTATACATGTATCTACTCCTTCCCATTGATGCACCTTTTCTACAATACAAAACACACCGCGCTGTTTTTGCTGAATTTTCCGGACTTCAGATAACGGTAAGGACTCTGGAAAGAAGGTATGTATTTATTTTCTGCGATGTACACATACCCTGATTTATATTTTAACAATCATTAAGAATAATATTACACGGTATGATCTTTAAAAATACAATATCTAACATTATATCAAATGACATACAGTAAATCTACATTTTGTAAAGCTGATAACCTTCTGGTTGATTGATTGTTTATTGTTTTTCGCGACACTCAACGATTTATCAGTTGTCTGTTGTCGTCCAGTTTTTATTAGTTAAAGAAAGAACACAGATGTAATGTACCCGGGAAGAGACCACCGACCTTCCGAAATTAAACTGGCAAACTTTCTCGCATATATCGGCGCGGGTGAGAATCGAACTCGCGCCGACTAGAGGTGAAAGGCTTTGTGATTTTGAGCGCAATACTCTAATCACTCAGCTACAGAGGCCCCCTAATAACCTCTGAAAATCATTACATGGATCTTCATTACGTAGATATGATTTGTATAATCATGTTAATATATATATATATATATATATATATATATATATATATATTATAATATCATCTGAAAGATTCCATATCTGTTTATGTTATGCTGGTCACATGATCATTTCATATATGAAAAGGTGAAGATTCCAAACTATAACTCCTATAATATAAAACACAAACGGTACCAACAGTTTTAACACTAGATGGGCATTTCGACAACTAAGGTCTTGTCGGTGATGTTCAAGTCAAAACTGTTGGAAATCCGACATCAGAACAAACTTAGAAGAGCAAACAGAACCAAATCCAGCTGAGGATCAGACTTATGCATGAGCGAAATAATCCTTACTTTTGAAATGATGTTGTTTTTAATTTTGTCACAGGAATTCGTTATCCGTATTTTCCGTACCGAAGTACTTAGCTACTATAGCCTGATAGTTATTTCTGCACATCAGAACACCAAGTGCAATATCGTAGTGAAAACTATTTGATATCTATTTCTTTACATACTAATTTTGACCAGAGATTACTCCGTTTACTTGATCAAATACATGGTACACAGCGGGTGTGACCGATTAACAGACATCACTTACTCTTTCTATATATAGTCTGATCCCATCTCTGCTGTATCCAGAGCTTCCTTTTTTCTCTGACTTTTTCAGTTGTGGGCTAATGGTACATGAACACCGTCAGTTTAAGTACATCACACTAGAGGGCAATTACATAGAAAAAGAAGAGGTAGATTTCAAACGGAAAGAAATTAGGCTGTTGACTTGTTGACTCGCCCTCATATAGCGGAAATGGAAAATTTGATTTAATCTTGGTTACCCAATACAATCCATAATTTCTTTAATTACGTAGTTCATAAAAGGAACTTGGCAGTATATTCATTTGTTTTGCTATATTTTGAAGAATGTTTAGCTTTTTATATCTCACCTACTGAAAGCGTGAATCTGGTTCTTTAGCAAAACCTTGAAATTATATGCTTTTTACAATATACGTACATCTAAATCATGATGGATATAAGCAATGACTAAAAATGAAGTCTCAAAAGCTGTCAGGAATCATGCACCTTAGTGAAATATAAATTAAATTCATAAACTGTTTTAATATTTTCAACGATCTCGCAAGTCACTCTCCAATCCTCTGAATTATTTCAATATCGCACATTATGTATGATGTGGATTGTCTATAAATACAATCAATTGTCTGACCCCTGATAATTGATAAATATCATATTGAAACAATGTATCAATTTCCAATAAATGCAAATTATGTTAGATATCGTGAAATAAATAAATTCAGAAAAAATTGTCTTCATTCGTCAAAAAATGATATAGCATTTTTCCTAAATGATATGCACCTATTTATATAGGAAGGGAATATAACATGAAAGTAACTGATTGGCTTTCATTTACAAGCATACAATGTAAATATAGGCATATAAGCATTTTTACCTACTTGCCATAGTATTGACTGTAAACCTATGATCGTTCAGTTACTAAAAAAGCAGCCGTATTTGGTGTATGACATTGACATGTTGCAAAAGGATTGGAAACTAGGGGAGAACATGTAAAAGAAATATAGGCAGTTTGGCTTGTCCTAAAGATAAAAGCAACAGGATATACAAAATATCAAGGTAAAATAAGCAATATCAAATGAATCAATATTAAAGTCACAAAATTTATCGATTTCGTGAAATACATCCGACAGGCTTTTTCGGCAAAACTAATACGAAAATTAACAAATGCCATCATTCAACTACCTTATTTGAGCGATTTCTCCAAATAAACATTGCGGAAAATCCCCAAAATCGGGCAACATTTCCAAATAAATTAAAGCTTTATTTAAACTTCTTGAAATAGCATCCTGATAAGGAACATATTGGACACTAACAGAAAGATCTCCTCATTTGATTAAGTATTTTTTAGAAAATGTTCATTTTATGTGCATTCCATGTTGCATGATAAAGTCAGAGAATGTGAAAAAGTTACAAAAGAAAGCTATGATATAAAAATAACTAACTGTTACTACGTTTTTCAATCTATTTTCAAAATTCAAGTTAAATTGAAGGCACCCACCTTCTCCTTTATAATGTTATTTGATTGATTAGGAATGCTAAGACTCGGAGAGAAATTCAAATTAGATTTCATAGATTTCTGTAGTACATATTTTCAAATAACAAGTGTAAACAGTGAAATTTTAAGTCAAAACATTCCAAAGCGTATGATAGGATTCCCGATCATACATATAGAAAATTGCATCATCACGCAGCCCACAGTGTTGGTATCATTTACAGAGAAGGACGAACACACAGCATACTTTCCTGTCATTTTTGGTAAATAAGTGTTGGGCGGACGGAAGTATAAACATAATTAACAAAGGTCGTTTAAACGGAGGGGACATCCTGCGTAGTACTATTGTCTCTTAATGATATTATAATTCTTCCTATTTGTTTATTACCATCTCGATTACCAAAGGAAAGTATGAATTTTAATCAACACTACATCGTATTAATGCTTTATGCAATTGTTCCAATATTTTCAACTACAATTCAAGGTAAGCTTTGTATCATATTTAGTTAGTTCATCTTCGATAAATGACATTAACATGAAAAGATTTATCTAAACTTCCCGTTTAAAAATACATTTTCCTAATAACTGTGAATTTAATACTTCTAATTTTATTGACATTATATTTGATTGACAGAATGTACCGGGGTTGGGAAATAGCAACATTACCATGAACACATCTTATCGCAATATGTTTTAATTTCTTTCCTCTATATCTAGAAATATCAGCATTTATACTGTGTGCACAATCTCAGCAGACATCAACTAATGGTTCATTTGCTGCCAGTCTTGCTTGTGATGACGACATGGAAACCTTTTCTTTAACCAATGATGGAGTTGAAGAGTCATGGACTCTTGTAATGGACAATATTTATAAAATTAACTGGATCTTTCTTTCCATTGGTGCTGGTAAAAAAGTTATTTCACACTTATATAATATATAACTTGATAGATTTTTATCTCCTTGCCAATTCTGTTTCTGATGCTTCTTATTTCTACAGGTACTTACAGTATTTATGTAGAAATGAGTGACAAGTCTGGGATTATTTCACCTACAAAGTGTACAGACATCACACAATCTGATGAAATGAAACCAACATCGTTTCAGCAACTGATAACATGTGAAAATCCCAATGGTGTCTACACGTTAGGAAATAGAATTAGTATCAATGGATCAAGAAATGAACCAATAAAATTGTTCGAATTCAAACCAATAGGTATACAATACATTATTTTTATATCAACTTACAAAGCTAATTATCATGATATACAAACATCTTTATTTTCAAAACCCTTAACTGCAATAATTTTCGCATATATTGATCGAATACAATTCTAAAAACTCATCAAAAAACAAATGAGCCCAAACTTTATATCGACGAAAAATATAGAAGGAAGGAAAACTTTGGATTTTATATCTGAACACAATAAATGTTATGACGAACCATTTAATGACGATTTGCTGAAATCTCTAGAATAGTCTCCCGATACAAGTGTAGGTCCGTACCAGACCCATTATCAAATCTTATATGTCTTCCTCAAGTCTTTAACATGAATCTGAGAAATTATCTTCCTGGACGCAAGCTACAATTATTCCTATTCCAAAACATGAAAAGGAAAACTTAGATCCTAATAATTATCGAGCAATAGTCTTAAAACCTTTTAAACCGTATGTAAAATCATGGAACGGATGATCAAGGAACTCTTGGTATGGTTTCTTGAGACTAATGACATTTTAACTGATATACATTGTGGTTTCAGAAAAAGTCAAAGCATAATCTACCATTTAGTATAACTTGAAACCTATATTTAAAATACCTTTGTTAACAAAGAACATGTGGTCTCTATATATTTTTTTAATTTCGAAAAAACATACGATACGACATGGAAATCTGGCATCTTACAAGATCGCCATAATATAGGTCTTCTAGGGCATTGCCGGAACTTCATCAAGAATGTTTTAATATATCGGCGCGAGCCAAAATCAAACCCTCGATTTGCATGACAAAAATAAGACATGTATAAAAATCAATTCTTCTCCGGGTTAAAAACATGTGCATGATTTTAGCTTACCTTTCAAGATCCTAAAACCGTCATCACCTTATGAAAATCCACCATGGAAATTACTAAAACCCAAAGTAGACTCACAATTTTCTGAATATGAACAAATCTGAAACAACATCAAACGCTGTTTTCTAGCAGAAACTATCCGAAATAAACCAACATAAACATTCTACAGTTGATCAGTACTTGGGTACTAGCATGAATTACGGATAAAAATTTGCTGTCATAAAATTAAAAAGATTATTTCAAAATTAAGGATTATCACCCTCATGCATACCTCTGATCATCTGCCGGATTTGGCTTCACTATTTGGTATTCTTGGTCCTTTCATCTCTTCCAAGTTTGTTCCTATTTCGGATTTCCAACATTTGTGACTTAAGCATCACTGAAGAGACATTATGTGTCGAAATGCGCATCTGGTGCATCAAGATTAACACCGTTTACGTTTTATATTACAATCACTGGGTCGATACCTCTACTGGAGGATTGTTAGTCCCCGAGGGTATTCACCAGAACAGTTCCTAAGTACTTTAGTATTAACATGAATTACAGATAAAAAAAATTACTATAATAAAATTAAGAAATTTAGGTATTCTTAGTCCTTTAAGCTCTTCCAAGTTTGTTCCTTTTTCGGTGTCCAACATTTTTGACTTGAGCATCAATGAAGAGACGTTATTTGTAGACATACACATCTGGTACATCAAAATTGGCACCGTTTATGTATTATATTTATAAGATGGATCAAAAGACTGAAATAAAGATTCTGCTGCTGCAGCAATCACAAACAACGTTTTCTCTGCATGACGCATGAATGAAGCAACAATTTATATCGCCGAAGCAAAGGCTATCCAACCTGCCTTTCAGCACATTAAAATTTCAAATGACAAACATTTCACTACATTCTTAAAATCCCTATATTGTCTACAGTCAACAAACAACTACTCGAACATTGATCATCCATACATTCTGAACATTGTAAACAGGTACTATCTTCTAACTACATCAAGTAAAACAATAGGGTTCTGCTGGATTCCAAGTCATATTGGTATCCGTGGCAACAACAAAGCAGACAAAGCAGCAAAGAATGTATTTCAAAATGATGTTGTACACTTTAAAATTACTTGTACAGGTACGTGTGTTTAGTCAACTAAGTTCACCTATCATTTTGTAGTTCCAGTTTGTATTGAGAAAGAGACAAACTAAATATTACTCAAATGATATTCTTTTCAAGAGTTTGGGAGGGTGTTTAACATTATGGAGGATCGGTCTGAAAGGGTAGTGTGGGTGGGGTGCAGTGTATTTTGACTTTAATAACTTTCTTCTTCTGTCAAGAATTATACCCATTCAAGAGCTTTCAAAATGATTATTAGACTTTAAATGTCGCCGTTCCACTGATCACAGCTCGCCAATGCATTCGCAGCTCCAGTGAATACTGATTGCCACCACAAATGTCAAATATTTATCACCCCATTTCCCTGCTAACCCCTTGATCTTCAAATCTTGTATCGGTGTCACAGCCCTTGGAGGCAAATTATATCTCGTTTGAGAATTCAAACAACAAATGTATATACGTGTAACATTTTCATTCCAATTATTGAGTTCCAGGAAACTTTCGAAATCACGTGACTACAGTGTGTAAATTCAAAATAAAACCATATTCTGGTAATAACTCCTGCTGCCTACATCATGATATAGTTTTAAACTGCTAAAAGTCATCTCTAATTAGAGGTTTCATTTACTTTTAATTTCGCCATTTTACAAGGTAGATATTTGTAATATGCCAGATGTAACACTTTTCATATTTGTTGATCAACATTTACATGTATAATGGTCAAATGAAATGATATAAAACATAAACGGTACAAATTAGGCGCATTTCGACATATAATGTCCCTTCAGTGATGACCAAATCAAAAATGTAGGACATCCGAAACAAAAACAAACTTGAAAGAGCTGAAGCGCGAGGGAGATAATTCTTAATTTTGAAATGAATTTCTAAATTTTTATCCTTAATTCATGGTTGTACCGAAGTACTTAGCAACCAGACTGGTGAATACTATCGGGGACTAACAGTCCACTAGCACAGGCATCGACCCAGTGATTGTAATATGAAACATAAACGGTACAAATGCTGATGCACTAGATGCGCATTTCGACAAATAATGTCTCTTCAGTGATGCTCAAGTCAAAAATGTAGGAAATCCGAACTAAGATTTATTTCCTTTATTTCAAATTTCTTCATTAGGTGTTTCTACTTTCAATCAATCAGTACTGCGGAATTTTACGGACTTTTCGAAGGGACTTTCTAAAGCTTTAGACAACGACATGGACACTTTTTACCATTCACCAGAACAAGTCCACGCATCTTGGTTCCTGAAACTGGACAAAAATTATGTGATTAAGTGGATTCTTATATCGATCAGAGGAGGTATATTTAATATAAGAGAATAAGTTGAGTAGCCATGAATAAAATCTATGAAGTATATTTTGTTTTAATTAGAGCGTTAAAATCGCCATTATAAGTGATAGAAATCGACGTTTTCAGATATTACAAGACATGACTATTTTTTGTCAGTCTGTTATCTTTTAAAATAGACTTGAGATTTTGTCAATATTTCATTTGAAGTACATCTTTATTTTAAAGGAATGGTTGTCTGGAAAATAAACCATTATTCATGTAAATTGTTGATAGTATAAAACATCAAAGATCTATCTTTGAACTACCAATCATACAGAATTGTTATTTCTCATTGAGCAGTTACATACATCAATGTTGTTTCTTTACTTTTGATAAGGTGATTACGAAGTACACGTCACACAAAATGAAGCAATAACGAGCTCGTCAACAGTGTGTCAGAAGTTCATTCTCCATGGACTAAGGCAACAAAGCAAAGCCTTGGAATGTAACAAAGCAATGAAAGGGGACATCATACTAATAAAAAGAACCAATGATGGACCATTGAGGCTGTTTGAAGTGTATCCTATAAGTAAATAACGGATTTGAGAAGATGAATTAATACAAGTCTGAAACTTTTACAATTCATTTAGTGCATGTACTACATTTACGTCTATTTAACAAAACTAGAAATATTTTATTGATTCAATGGGCGGGATATACTATCATTTCAAAGAAAGTTTAATTTTCAAAGTAAGTTTCGCTTACTTGTTCTGTATTAGCACAGGGATGTTGATCTTTTCCAGTATGTCCTGCGGATCGCTATGGACCAAACTGCGCTAAATGCAGAAAGGAGTGTGTGTCCTGTAGTCCTATAACAGGTGTCTGTAACCAGTGTAGTGGACCGTTCTTTGGTGACTTCTGTCAATTCAGATGTCCAACAAACTGTCTCAACGCGACATGTGATCAGACACTGGGGACGTGTGAGAGTTGTGTAGAGGGTTACTATGGAAAGTATTGTGATAATGAAATCATTACAGCAACATTTAAAGGTACATTTCACACATGATATAGTATTTGCATACCGCGATCCTTAAAATTTAAACACTTTTATTAAGAATTAGAGCAGAGATACATGCGCTTCCTCTGTGATTTTGTTTGTTGGTTGGTTGGATGGCGTCCAAATTTTATTGATGGAAGAGAAAACCAGATGCAATGTACATGGGAAGAGACCACTGACCTTCCTAAAGTAAAGTGGCAAACTTTCTCACATGTATCGACGGGAGCGAGAATCGAACCCCCGCCGACTACAGGTGAGAGACCTTGTCATTTTGACTACAATGCTCTAACAACTCTATCACGGAGAAGGCCTCTATGCTTTATCTATGAAAATAAAAATTCAAGGTTCGAATTTACTATTAAAGAGTATAGGTATAGACCTATAGAATATAGGGTACCTAACTTTGCCGATGAAAAATCAGTAAACCAAATTGCATAAAATTCCACTCTGTATTCTAAAATGACCACACATAACCAATACATATTACTACCACAATTTATCTCGAAATTCCATATACTTCCCAATATATGCAGAAATGAATTCAGAAAATTGTCTATTATTCTAGCTCGAGTTTTAGCTGGGCCCCTGGCACTGTACAACTAAACAGGTGTTTGAGAATTGCAACAAGCAATTACTTAGAATGTGCAATATTATATATCATTTTTAAATTGAATTTCTTACCTCGATTTACAAACAGAAGTCCGTGTGACTGAAAATTGTTAAACCGTCTGCACTTTCACTTATCCCAGCCATTTTGATTAGTGCCACTAACTACCCAAATTAACTTCATTATATAAATCGTCAAACACCAGTGTTGATGTGATTTGGATAAAAATAGACATAATAAGAGCTATGCATCATTACAAAGACATTTTATTAGCATAATTTATGTACCATGATGAATTATTATTCATTAACATTAATACCTGAGACTCTAAATCAATAGGGGTCCTTATCCTTTTTGGGTAATTAGTGATACCGGTCAAAATGGCTGTGATAAGTGAAAGTGCAGACGGTTTTACTATTTTAGTCACTTGGAACTATTACGGACTTTAGTTTATGAATTGAGGTCAGAAATTCAACTTCAGAATGTTGGCTTATGTTGAACATTCTACGGAAGTGCTTGTTGCAATGCACAAACAGTCTGTTTAGTTGTACAGTGCTAGGGGCCCATCTAAAACTCGACCAAACAATTTTTCTGAATTCATTTCTGCATATCTTGGGAAGTATACGAAATTTCGGGATAAACTTTGGTAGTAATGACGATTAGTTATGTGGGATCATATTCGAATACAGAGTAGAATTTTATACCATTTGGTTTACTGATTTTTCATCCGCAAACGTAGGTACCCTCTATTTAGAATTCTATACCTTTACTCTTTATTAGTAAATTCCAACCAATCGATATAATTGTCTGTTGTCCTTGACATATTAATTTTCTGATTAAGATTATTTATTATTATTCTTTTCTTTACTATTATTATTCTTATTATTATTGCTATAACTTTATGTGTATGTTTCTTTTCATAAGCATGAAACGAAAAAATCAAACAGTTATTTTGTTGGTCCTAATACAGTGAGTTTAAGTGCAACGGTATAATAATGAGTATTTAATTTTAACCCAATAGGAATGAGATAATGAGATCACCTTTTCACAGTGAAGTTCTTTATCTTTCTAAATGTTTGAAATACAATTAACAAAGCCTACCGGGTTTTTATTTTATTTTTTTTTTTTTTTTCAAAACCTAAAGTGTATACGCAAAATACCAATGATCACGAGGTCACCATTTACATTGCTGAAGACACCACGATGGTTGGCGAACTAGGTATACCCTCATGACTTATAATCAATCCAAATATTACATTTATAACAGCAGTATTTATACATGAATGCTATGATTCTAAATCGATTGTAAGACAACCCAAAACTGTTTCATTATATAATCGTTAATTGGTGACATGAATTCATCTCTGTGCATACATCAACACATATGAGTATAACAGTCCCCGGTGTTTTATTCCAGGTAGAGAAATGTATCAACAGACCAGCATTCTACTGTCTATTTTTATAGTATTAACTCTGATTCTGGTAGTAACTGTGATTATCATCTTCATCAAAAGGTAAAGCTTACATTGTCTTGTGTAACTCAGTTTGATGTTTTATTGATTGGTTGATCGATCGATTGATTGATTGATTGATTGATTTACATCTCGTTGAGAATTTTTCACACCTATTGAGATGTCACCAGCTGTACGTGTACCACAAAACGCCGAGCGTTAGGCGAAGGAGTAATCACTACTTATTTTAACGTCTTAGGTTTGACGCAGGCATGATACGAGTGGGGCTCGAACTCACAACCTCCCGGTAACGAAACGAATGCTCTATCACTAAGCTTTATGTTTTATTGCATGACGACATAAAAACCCGTAAAAGAATTGTTAATTGATGTTTGTTGTTTGATATGATAATGAGTTCGCTATTCATTGTTTGGTCTTTCTTTGTTTCGAAATTTATTGTACATTGTATAAATGATGATATCTTGCCATATTACCATTGGCTTCAACAAAAACTAAATTTTATTTGATATGTACAAGTAACTTTTACTCAGGTATTTTGTAAAGGCATGCTAAAATTCATTTTCAGTTATCTTAGAAAGAGAACAACGAAAGACAAAACAGAAAAAGAAAGAAGTTTTGTCGTGGAATTCCATAGAGTGGAGTCAAGAAATGAGTCCGAGCTGGAGGAAATACCCCAGGACGAGACTGTTTTCGTGGAGGAGGAAACTATTACAGTAGAATACAGTAATTTGACGTCTCAAAGAATTCCTATTGATCAATTCATCAGAGAATTCCCAGCGAAAAAGAGCAACGATGTACTAGCGACGGAATTCAATGTACATATCCAATTTTGTGATGCATCATATACTCTTTATAAAATTTGATACCGCTTTTCAAAATTTCATCATGTTTGTAATAATTGATAATAATGAAAAATAAACTTATGGCGTTCAAAACAGTGATAATGAAGTTTTGTCACTAGCATGTGGTCAGTATCAATTTTTATGATTTGTCTATACATGTAAATACTTCCATTAGGTACATCGGCATGTACAAATAGTGGAATACTTACACAATACAGTAACACTGTTTCTTCTGCAATAAGGATTATCTATAACGCTCAGCATCAGGCGTATACCTGTTAACAGCTCTAAATTGAATTAAAGCTCACAAATGTGTGTTTAGAATGTAGATTATATTATTCTTTGGTAGTATTGGTAATTGTGTATCAATCCTTTGGTTTAATCTCAGAATCTTCCTACCGGATTACTAGAATCTTATTCCACTGCCCTGAATGCACCCAACAGAACGAGAAACCGATACAAAGGAATCTATCCATGTGAGTACAAATTTTGACTGCATATTGACAATTTATCCATGTGAGTTCAAATTTTGACTGGATATTGACAATTTATCCATGTGAGTACATATTTTGAAAGGACATTGACAATAAAAAGTCTACAAACGCATGTGTCTGTTTCATAATGATATATGTCTTTTTTTGCAGATGATTATAATCGTGTGAAGTTGATGAGAACAGATGTAAATGACAGCAATGACTTTGTTAACGCATCCTACATTAATGTTAGTTGATAATTATGATCACGAATGAAAGTACATCATTTCATAATATTTTCTTAATTTGAAAATATGAAAATTATTGCAATAACACTTGAAGAAGGAAATCATAATTATATTCTGAAAGCGACATTAATGTGGAGAATGTATTTATTTTTAGGGCCTCAACAAAGAACGATCTTACATTGCTGCTCAAGGTACAATCTTCATTTTGAAAAACGAAATTACACTTTGCAAAGGCTAACTGATGGTGACAGCAATATACAAGTTTCCGATGTACTCGGTTCAACTGTGTTGTTTTGAAGGATGTCTTTTCAGACCTAAATTAATTGATCAACACTTAATTTAACTTTAGAATCGTATATATCTATTAACATTGGATTACTATAATAGGTTAATAATCTGTTGCTAACATATATACCCAAACAATAAATGTATAGGTCCTTTCAACCCTAAGACATTGGAGGATTTCTGGACGGTGGTCTGGCAGAACGACTCTACAAGGATCGTCATGCTGACCAATCTCTACGAGGGAGACAAAGTAACTGAGTTCAACTTCAAATAATAGAATAATAGAATAGAATGCATGAATTATTTTTAATACATTTTAATGCACTTTTTGATCAGTTAAGTTAAATTGTGACTGCTCTGTCACCAAGGATTTGACTTTACCAGTGAAATTCGTGGATCTTTTTATATGAACTTCCACATGGAAGCCCAGTGTCATGGTAGGCTGTAGCACGATAGGACGTCCAAATCAGTATGACCTTTAGGGTCATCCATTGGTAAAAATTTCTGTCACGTCAATTAAAGTTGACGGTATTTCTACATTTGTATCTGACAGAACAATTCTCAAATGACCCATCAAAGATCATTAATACAAACACGATATCTGACCTTGTAGTTTTCTTCTCCTGATCATTGAATTATAAAGAACACATAACCATATGGTCATGTTGGGATCCGGATTAGAATAGATCTTCAGTACCCCTTGCTTCTCGTAAGAGGAAACTACATGGGTCGGTCCTTCAGATGAGACCGAAAAAACCGAGGTCACGTGTCACAGCAGATGTGACACGTTAAAAATCCCTACCTACTCAAAGCCGCAAGCGCCGAGCTTTTGCATCCCTTCATTGCCAGCGGTGATGTCTCTATATGAGTGAAAGATTCTCGACAGGGGCGTTAAACAATATACAGTCAATCAATCATTACCAAGTGGATGTTCACAGTTTCAAACTTGGAGATCTTGTTTCAGATGAAGTGCCTAAAGTATTGGCCGGACACGGAGCTGGACATCGGTCCTTACGTCATCAAATTAGACGCCGTAGACGTGTATGATCACTACGTCCTGCGATATATGATTGTTCAACATCAGGTACATCTTTCTTTTGTTCTCTCTCCCTCACCTTGTCAAAATCAAAATTCAAAACTCCATTACATATCATCGGGTTGTTATTAAAACACGAAAATAGGCCACAACCACTCATCGGATACGCTACTGTAGTAACCTGCATCTATAATCCAACATACCATTCATGTAAGGAAAAAATCGCCAAACTTTCAATGCAACATTTATATATTTACATGATCTTTATACACACACACACACACACACACACACACACACACACACACACACACACACAGATATATATATATATATATATATATATATATATATATATATATATATCAATTCACTATATTTTGATACCCACTTCAGCCCCTTAACTCTAGCGACCTGCAAAAGTCATCTCTCTCTCTCTCTCTCTCTCTCTCTCTCTCTCTCTCTCTCTCTCTCTCTCTCTCTCTCTCTCTGTGTTGTTGTTGTTTTGTTATTGTTTTGCAAACTTTCTATGGAAAGCTACCGGGCTCGATATTGTATGCTAATGTAAAACATCGAATGAAAAATTATATATATATATATATATATATATATATATATATATATATATATATATAATTATATATATTCTAGGAAGAAGAGAAGAGGGTGACACAGTTTCACTTCACCAGTTGGCCGGACAACTCCGTCCCTCTGGATCTGATGTCACTCATATGTTTCCGTAACCTAGTCAGAAATGGGCTTACCAGATCTGATGGACCAATGGTCGTCCACTGCAGGTAAACGATATGCAAATCTGCCCTACCATATAGCAGTTTTACTGAGGCGAACTTCTGACTTCATTGTAATGTACATGTGTTACAACCATACTGAATTAAACGTCAGACTCATGCAAATATGGTAATATCATTACAAAATGTTCCTACAGCATTTTATTGCTATTGAAAGTTATTTGCAATATTTAGTTTATGTTGCTCCAGGCTTGTGATTTTGCGGAATCAACTTTCAGAATTTCCTACAGTGTATATTCATTTACCGAAAGTTATAAGCTTATAGAAGAGGTTCGGAAAATTCCTTGACAGATTTTTGTAGTTTTGATTGGTTCAAGCAAATATGAATTAATGGACAATAGGATACACATTTTGCTTAATAATAACAGGTATATCAGGCTTTATCCTAAATAGGCGTATATGATTTCATGTGCGAAATTAAAGCATAGTACGGCACGAACATTCATGCCAAGGGTTTTGTATTATACTGAGTTGATACTTTTTTCTCAAACTTTACATCTAGATTTGCAATGTAATTCTAAACTTGTATAGCATATAGCTATAGTATGTTGGGAAGGTTAATCTATGATTTTATCACACCAAGCAAGAATCCAATATCAACCGATGACGAAGATAACCGTGTATATCTAGTGTTTGATTGGTGGGATAAAATTTTGTACTGATTAACATCAGTATACTACTCACTTTATCATATTTCTTCATGTGCTTTACACTATCATTGAAGCAAGATATATCATAGGTAATTTTCGATTTGTATAGAAATCTCGACATTTGATTGGGACTGGACTTCGAAATGTTTATGGACTGTTTTTAACGTTATTGTCTTCAACAACGAAGAACCAGACGCAAAATGCGATTAAACAAACATATGAAAATTATCATTTAGGGGGAAAGATTCAAGAAGAATGAAATTTAAGTCAGTTTTGTTTTTGAACAATAATATAGAATTATATAATTCAACCACTTTTCAATTTAAATATGATATAGTGGAATACAGGATAATTGCATTCTTGCATACTAATCTCGGTCTGCAATGTTACGGGTACCAACCGCCTAATCACTTCATTGCTACGCCTTATCAACTCTAGCTAGAAAATGGCAAGCACACTGCATATAAAACAAAGACCAATCAAAAGAAAACAGTGCTCTCATTTTATCATATTTTAGCGCCGGGATTGGTAGAACGGGAACTTTCATTGCTCTTGATTATCTCCTGGAAGAAAGCTTTACGGAACAGACCATTGATGTCAGTGGGTATATAGCTTCTCTAAGACAACAGCGAGGAGGATCTGTACAGACATGTGTAAGGCTCATCTGTCTTTTAGTATGAAGAACAGGGCAATATCACATAATATTTACATTGTACATAAGGCGCTATTTTGTATGATTAATTAGGCCTAATTAGATTTATTTTGTTCCAAACACAGCATAGCCAAACTTATATAACGTGGTAACTTTATGTACGGATTATTTAACGTATAACAGGTATTTTTGCGGTTGGAAATATTTGCAATTTCATCGCTTAAAGGTAGCAAATTGTTTTATAGAATATTTTTATTGTAATTTTTGCGGATTTTTCGTATCCGCAGAAATTGAACAACTGCAGAAAATACCCGTTATACAGTATTATGATTTATATTCTGCCTTATATCAGTTTTTGTCTTATTTTTAGGAGCAGTACATCTTTCTGAATGACGCACTGATTGAAGGACTTACAAACATGAATGTTCGCCATAGCTGTCTATCAGTGTTGTAATATTGAAATTATAGGCTGTGTAAGAGCTCGTTCTGCTCTGATATGGATTTTCAAAATGTACCTGTATTTCTGTGGATTAATATTTTCATTTCTGCGGGACTGGCGTCAATGTATATTCAGAAATATTTCCAAAATTAGTGTTATACGTACTTCATTGGAGATTGCATTGGCCTTCGAATTTTTAATATTTAGAAATGAATCTGGCTTATTAACATAAAAATGTAAAATAAACATTGGAATTGTCAATTTGTATAGTAACTGTAATTTGTCGGGTTCAGTTCATTCATTTATTACTCTTTGTATTTAATTATCTATTCACAACAACACAGAAAACATTTTATTGTTTAATTGAATATGGAGGAATTCAGAATGTTATAGCACAATCATGCCGTTTTTCTGGTAAGTTTATTCTATTCCTCCACATCTGTTGCATATGCGATAAAATGACGGTGCATCGGTGAACCTGATGACGACTTACGGTGGGGGTGGTTAATCATCGATTTGGTTGAACATACGTAACAAAATGGTCCGTTTGAGGTCTGCAATCCACCTATCTATTTCAGATGCTAAATGTACCATCTTGAGACGCAACAAATCCTAGTTAACTTGGTAAATTCGACAGGTCTCGTCCTTACTCGCTACCCTCCTTAAAATTATCACCTCACCGTACCTTATGTACTGGAGATACACCCTGATACCTGTACCTGCATTCATGATTATGATTGGCTGTATAGTAGCTCTACAAAATGTAATAAAACATTCACTAATCAATCAACCAGTATCAAGTGACTTATTATTTGTTTTACGTTCCGTCGAGTATTTTTCACTCATATAGAGACGTCAGCAGCTGTAGGTGAAGTACCACAAATTTAGACCTATGCTCCGTGCTCAAGACCATAGTAGTGAGGGTTCTTTAACTTGCCAACGCCTACCGTGACACGGAACTGCCGTTTTTAAGGTCATATCAGAAAGACCAGTAATTCTCACTTCTAAATGCCGAGAGTTTGGCGAAGGAGCAATCACTACCTATGTTTACGTCTTAAGTTTGACGCGGACATGGCACTAGTGGGGCTCGAACTCACGACCTCCCGGTTACGAAGCGAAAAACGTGACGTACGTACAAAAAATGAAATATGAAAGAACAATTGGGTGCCGAGTTGACCAGATTTTAATGCCGAATTTCCAAGTTGCCAAGATGACCAAATGCCGAGATTACCAGGTGCCAAGTTGACTTGTTCCAGTTGTAACAGGTGTCCCCTCCCCGTCCTCTTTTTTTCTGGATCCGCCCAGCGCTATATAAAATTCCCGACATGCAGCATTTCAAACATCATCTATTTCATGTAGTAGTTTTGTACAAAATCATTGGCTGGATTCAACCCCCCCCCCCACCCCACCCCTCCGATGTCCTACTCAGATATTATTTCCCCCTAGAGGGGGTCGTATTTATTCATGGCGTCTATGTTTTAACTTTATTACTGAAATTTCACGCACAAATATGTAGACTATATTGTCAAATACAGGACAATTGGCTTAATTTTCAAACTAGTCTATTAGTAATGCATAAGATATTGCTAATCCGCTGTAAATTGCGATTCCTGAATCAAGATTATACCCATTATCGTGTTGTGTGAGTACATCGTGGAAACTGCCAGGGAATGCAACTTCACTAAAAAATTCATTTTTTTTCAAACAACAGAAACTATTCTTAATTTGAATCTAGCACTAAATCTGAAGAAAAAAAACTTACGACATATTCTGTTTGATGAAAAATAATGTTAGTTTCACGTTTCACATATTTAAAAAATGTGTAAATGGAGTTAGTTGTACAGTCGCCATCCTGGCGGTTCAAACGGTGGATTATAATGAAAAGGAGGTGGAACATGAGGATAGGCTACCTCCAGTGCAGTTTTCTCTTTCTGCAGACTAGTGTCATGAGGTCCCGCAGTCACCTCATGATAATTTGGAGGTCCCACTGACTGTATGGCGTGCATTTGGTGGGCGTAAGGTGTTATTCCTTGTCCTGGTGGGTAGGTAGACGAATCAGAAACCGTATATTGCCCTATAATTGGTTGTGTTTGATTCACCCCGCCCTGTAGAACGTTTGGTGGGGGTACACGGTGACCTTGTGGATAAACTGTAGCAGGGTGCGTCTTGTTATGAATGGGCTGTACCTGTGCACCTACAAAATATAATATATATATATATATATATATATATATATAAAATCTTCAATTATTCACATTGGTTACATGAACATAAAACAATCGCATTTAAATGAATCAACATTAGATGTTTCAGTAGTTTGATAACAAAAAAACTACAAGAATTCTTTCGAAAACTGAAGATAATTAATGTAGATCGAGTACATTGTTTGTTTTTTGTTTTTGTTTTTGTTTTTTGTTTTTTATTATTATTATTATTATTATTTTATTTTTTAGCGAAAAATAATGACATGATATTAAAAAGTTATTAAATTGTATCTATCCAGTTTTTTATTTATAGTGTAATTGAGTTTCTTTCAGATTTTAAAAGTGTATAGGATGATCTTAAATCTCGTCACACCGGGATATTGAATGGAGCGCATTTGTATGTCGGTAGGAACGTAGAATAGTGCCTTTCATTGCACATGCCGTCATAAAGCGTCGCTGTTCATACCGTCATGTATTTTCAAAGTGAAATTTATTTCTGCTCAAAAATTTGTATTTGATACTGCATTTTCAAATATATGTGATTAAACAATTGCTGTACTTTGTATTACTACATGTGATTGATAAATACGAAACGTAGCAAACCTTTATTATGGAATGTAAATAAAAATGATTGAACTACATGTAGTCTAGTTGCTTTCTCAACTTTACTTCGCGTCTCTTCTGGAATTTCTTTATCTCAACTTTTCGTAGAAATGAAGTGGCTGGTTTAGACCACCACCCCCCAACAAACACACACACACACACACACACCCTTCTTTCCCGTCAACAAAATTTTAAAAAAAAAATCTGTAGAACAACATAAAAGCTAAAAATTTGGCATTATGCATACAAATAAGTACATAAAGTATAAATAAACGAAATATTCATATTATTAATCATATTATTGTGTGTAAAATATAGCTAGAATAACCCATAAAAACAATCCAATTAGAATTAGATCTTCTCTAATCGTTACACTATATTGCAGCAATAAGAGACGATTTGATTTTAATCTGATTGCCCATAAAAGTAACTAAAAATCCTTAAAATTTTGGAGCTCCAAGACCCTCAAGTCTACTCTCCCCATCCCCTTTCCCCCCTTTAACAAATCCCTCATTCATCACTGACTTGTCTAAAATAAAAACTCTTTTTCAGAAGTGTTACTTCTGTCATTCATGATATTTCAATCAGTAACCCACGCTATAATATGTTTGTTTATTTATAGATTTATTTACGTCCCTAGGAAAATTTTTCACACACATTGAGATGTTACCAGATGTTGGTGAAATAGCACAAAATTTGACCTACAGGTGACCTAAATATTTGCTACTTGACATTGCATTTTTCAGCTTTTGGCGACCTGATCAAGTCTGCAGTTTGTATTTGAACTTGATGAAAATGAATGGAAAACAGTTTATAAGCTACCTTTTAAGACAACAAAAAACTCAAAACTTCAATGGTTCCAATATAGAATTATTAATAGAATTTTGGCTACTAATACTTTCTTGTACAAAATTAAGAGGAAAGATACAAAAAGTTGCACATTTTGTAAACTAGAAGATGAAACATTGGAACACATCTTTTGGGAATGTGTGAACGTTCAATCCTTCTTAGAAAACTTAGTAAAATATATTGAAGAAAATACAAGCTCGCAGTTATCCATAACAAAAAAGAAATTTCTTATTAGGATCTTTAGATTCAGATAAATATATTCAAAACTTGATTTTTCTGTGGTTAAAGTACTATATATATATATAATGAGGTGTACAGAAAATAAATTAAATACAGCAGTAGCGATATCACACTTGAAAAAGAATTACGAAATCCTGAAATTTATCTCAGATAAAAATGGGGAAAAAACATTATTTGACTCAATCTGGAATAGATGGAATTGCATATTTGATTTAAACAGCAACTTTATTTAGTTATTTACATATCTCTCTCTCTCTCTCTCTCTCTCTCTCTCTCTCTCTCTCTCTCTCTCTCTCCATATTCTCTAAACTATTGTTACCATTGATACCTTTCTTGATATTACATAATATGTAAATATACATGTATAAAAAAAAAAAAAATAGTCTGCAGTGATACCAAAGGTATATGATGTTCAGAAATTTGAAACCAATCATGACAATTTCCTTTTTTATTTTTAATAATAAATCTATTCAAGATCTTGCTTATTACATTTTTCTTATACCTTACACAAATGTAAAGCATCCAAATGTTAAACATGTACAGACTGATAACACTTTTAGGTTTTGAAACTTAGAATGGAATGCCGTACTTTCTTACCCATCACCCTGCCGGCTGTGGGTCTCTTCTTACACAAACATCGAATCAGAAGAACGGTTACACCCAGGAAAATTAACAGCGAACCAATCGAAACTGTCGTTACAAGGATTACTGGTAAAGAACTAACTTCGGGTTCTGGATCCCAGCAGCAATACTGAGCTGAAGGAGGTCCACAACATTCCTGGTCCTCAAAACAGTATACCTTTCCGCATCGTAGTGCTGACATTCCAACGGCTATATAGTGCTACACGTCGGTGTACGCATTAGGCTTCTTATTGTGACGTAACAATTCCAACGTAATAATTTACGTCATGTGTCAAATATTTATGGTTAATCATGCTAGTGGATCTTGTAGAAGTCGTGTGATCTTTTAAACTGAAAATGTATCGCTTTGTCGATGGATATTGGGTTAATTTCATTCATAGGACAGATTTTTTAAATATTACCACACTTCTCAGTCGTGAATATATATATATATATATATATAAATATATATATATATATATATATATATATATATATATATATATATATATATATATCCTGTCTTACTTGTTAAATAACTTCCATATGCAAGAACAAAGCGTTGAATAGCTTCTATATATTACCCATAATGCTTCTGGAAAAAAAATGTCGACGTTACTGGGGTATACTTCATGGATGGCCTCGTAGAGAAAACAAATGAATAATTTGGAAAGTACCAAAGTACCACAAACATTTTTAAATTCGAGACAAACTTTCTTATACCTTCGTACATTTTGTTGATAATTGCTTGGTTTGAAAGAAAAAAATGACACAATGCACTGTTTTCATTGACCGCGTTATATTTCCCGCGTTAAATGAATAGCCTAAAGTCATGTTGCAAGATGTTACATGGGCCTTCGCTTGTCTCAACGGTCACACTGTAAAACATATTCTGTTTGCATTTATGAAATGCAGATCATTGTTTTATGGGTATATCTTTTCTTTTATCTTTCTGTTGTTTTCAATGAATACAATCAGACTTTCACATATTAGTACCAGTGTGAGATCGACTTTACCCATGTGAGTCAGCCATTGATTGTGACGTCATATATTTTCTATGATTTACGTTTCACGATGAAGTAAAATATATATATTTTTTTTTCAATTTGATATAGCTTTTTGGTGGACAACCTTGGGTTTTTTAGTTTACACTTTTAGTTTAAATCATGTTCCGGTTATGTTTTTTCTGCTTATACAATTAGTTTTTTCTGCTTATACAATTAGTTTTTTTCTGCTTATACTATTAGTTTTTACATTCAAGTTCAAATGAGGATTTTGATAATTTTGAAAACCCGCCTATTCATTTAAAACGAGAAATATAATGCGTTTGATGTAAACAGTGCATTGTGACGTCATATTAACAATGATTTTTTTTTTTCAAAGGAACAATTTTATCAACAACAACAAAACATACGAAGGTACAAGAATTTAAAAACGTTTGTAGTAATTTTTCAAGTTATTTGTTTGTTTTATCTACGTGGTTGTTAGTGAAGTATATCACAGTGATGGTGACATTTTTGCAGAAGCATTACGGGTAATACTCATCACTTTTCATCTGATGAAGAGCAAAGCACGTGAATCAAGTGTGTAATCACTGAAGCGAGCTCGTCGTGCCGGCAAAGCCTTGTCCTAGGCTGAGAATCCTGTTCCCTCAAGATAAAGGGGAAGAATTTGACCTCGCAATTTTTTTTTTAAACAATTGTTGACAAGCAAAAAATAAATTAATAATACCGATAAACAGAAATGAAAATTTAATGACGTTATTACTCCCTAACTTTAAATTCTTAATCTTAATTGGGGGGCTGGTGGGTTGGAGTTTTATTAGTCCTTCGTTAAATGGGTGAGATTCATCAGCTCCATCGTATATTCTTACTTTTTGAAAGTAGAGGACCAGTTAGCCAATATGTCTTACTTTGCATTTGAAAACAACTAAGTTTGCAAGTAAAAACAAAGGAAAATGTGGGGGACCCCCACTCCATGTTAGGAAACAATATGATATAGAATTCAAATACTCATTGAAAATAAGGGGGGGGGGGTATCGTCTGTACTACATCACATCTCTACTATCCAGTATCCAGTATGCGATGTTGGTTACTTGTATATTGTTTAACGTTCACTCATATGGAGGGGTCACTATTGTCAGTGAAGGGCTGCAAACTTTAGGCCTATGGTCGGCGCGTATGCCTTTTAGCAGGGGGATCTTTATCGGGCCACACCTGTCGTGTCTCTTTCGCAGGACCGCCTCGTTTAGGCGTCTCTTACGACAAGCAAAAGATACAGAGGACCTATTCTAGTCCTGATCACAAGGTATGTGTAATTTGCACCCTAATATGTAGTATTTTATCCAATTCAATTAAAATTAGATCCTTTGATCCGCTCACATATATCGCTAATGTAGCGATATACGTGAGCGGATCAAAGGATCTCATTTCAATTTGGTTGTATTTTTTCTATCCATTAATTTTGAGATGAATTAATAGCAATAAATCAGAGACTTGACTATAGCATTTACAAGTACCAAAACGTCACTATAGACAACCTATTCAATGACGTACTAGGCTGAAGCTAGCAGTCACTAACCAGCTCCTGATAAGGCCATTCAAGATAGCAAAAAACCAGAAAATTCATCAAAGTACTGAAACGACTCAGAGAGAATCCTATAAAAGTAGCAGGTAATATATTAATGTGACAATTTTTCAAACAATTAGCATATTCTTAATTATCAAGTTTGATACTCGACGGCAATTGAGCTCACCTGAAAATTCATAGTGTGACATCAAATGGGGCCATAATGAAGGTTAATAACAGCTTAATCTTTGAAGTGTCCACGAAAGGAATATTCACATAAGGTACGGGACCCTAGGACTATCATTTTCTGCACCTCCAATTTAAGGGCTTAAATGGTGCCAAGTGGGGGTGCCCGAGGGTAGAATCATTTGTAAGACATTTCTATTGATTGAATACGAAGTTATTGAATGACACAATAGTGATCAAGAGACAAACAATCATGTATACGAACGCATTGATTACAAAAAAACGGTCACGGTAGCCTTTGACGGCAATTGTGCTCACCTGAGCGTTGTTAATTTAACATTATGTAGGGTCATAAGGAAGTATAATAACAACTTAATCTTTGAAGAGTCCACAAAATAAGTATGCAAGCAAGCAAGGCGACCCCCTCGGGCTATCATATTCTGCCCTCAGTTTGCGGCTGTAGGGGTACAATCTTGGACCACCAGAGGGTGGGGCCACTTTTTCAACCTCTCTAGTAATTGAATATGGCGTGATATAAGGGAACAAAACTAATATACGGATAGAGAACAACGAAGTCTAACATACAGAACCCTTGAAACGTGTCGCAGAGGGTATTACGAGCTACTGAGCCCACCTGAAAGTTTCTAATTTGATATTATGTAGGGTCATAAAGAAGGCCAATAACAACTTAATCTTTGAAGAATACACAAAATGAGTATGCAGGCAAGGAAGGCGACCCCTAAGGCTATCATTTTCGGCCTTCAGTTTGGTGCTGTATGGGGTACCATGTGGAGCATCCAGAGGGTGGGACCACTTTTCAAACATTTTTAATAGTTGAAAAGAATGGGATATAGGGGAACTAAAGTAATATGCATTTAGGGAACAACGAAGGGAAACACATGGGTACCACCTGGGGCCTCCCAAGGGTGAGACCACTTTTCAGTAGTTTGATGATGGAAGGAAACAAAAGAGGGTATAGGATAACGACGTCAAACATACAAATCCCTTTTAAAAGGGTTGCATAGGGATTTTAGGTCAATTAATCTCACCTGGAAATCCCTAATATAATGTTGTGTTATAATGAAGGCCAATATCAATCTTAATCTTTAAAGAATCCACAGAAAGAGTAGGCAGTCAAAGATGAAAACGCTTAGGACTATCATTTCCTGCCCTCGGTTTGGAACTGTAGGGGTACTACCTTTGGGACTTCGAAAGGATGGGGTCACTGTTTTGAGCTTTAAATTCAGTTATTAAATATAAGATGATCAAAAAAAGACAACAGATAAGGAGATAGAGGAGAATGGAAACGAAAACCACGAACCCCCAGAAAGGAGTCACGACGAATTTAGAGCACCTTAAAGTGAATGTTACAATAGGATTGTAATGGAGGTTAACAACATCTTAGCCTTTACAGAGTTCTCGAAATGAGTACAGAGGCACGTTAGTGATCCTTAGGACTACCATTTCCCACACTCCGGTTCCGGCTATAGAGGTATCACGTGGAACATCCTTAGGGTCAGGTCCCATTTGAGATCTGTTTAACTATTAGATAGATATGAAGTGATCAAATGAAAATAATCCGTTCGACGAAATGGTTTTTAATTATAGTATTTGTTTGTTTGTTTATAGCCGCCTGAGCAATTTTTCAGCTATCCGGCGTTTAATTATATCAATGATGCACATTAATTAAAACTTATTTATTTTACGAAGGGACCTCCGTGGCCGAGTGGTTAGAGCATCACGCTCAAAAGCACAAGGCCTCTCACCTCCAGTCGGCGCGGGTTCGATTCTCGCTCGCGCCGATATATGTGAGAAAGTTTGCCAGTTTACTTTCGGAAGGTCGGTGGTCTCTTCTTGGGTATATTGTATCTGGGTTCTCTCCTCCACCTACAAAAACTGGACGCCACCAGATAACTGAAAAATTGTCGAGTGTGGCGGAAAACAACCAATAATCAATCAATCATTAGGCCATGCCTTTTTCAAAGGAGTGAGAATCAGATAATCACAAAAATGCAACGAAAACGAAAACAAATAAAAACGAGAATAGGATGGGGTCATTTGAAACTTTTCTTCTAAGGAACCATTGGGCCAGAAAAGTTCCATTTCACATTATAGGTCTCTGACATAGTGCAGATTCAAGTTCTTTTTAATCATGGTTCCCAGGGGTATGGTGGAACCACAATAGTAGATCAAAGTTTTATATTCGGAAATATAGGAAAAATCTTTAAAACTCTTCTCAAAAACCACTAGGCCAAAAAAAAGTTCTAAGTTACACGACAGCTTTCTGACATAGTGCAGATTCAAGTTTGTAAACATCATGGCCCCCAGGAGTACGGTGGTTGGGCCATAACAGGGAATCAAAGTATATATATATATATATATATATATATATATATATGTATGTATGTATGTATATATATATATATATATATGTGTGTGTGTGTGTGTGTGTGTGTGTGTGTGTGTGTGTGTGTGTGTGTGTGTGTGTGTACTAAAATCCTTACTATGTGCCAAGGTGCATAATGTGAGTGATGTTGCCCATGAGACTCTTGTTTGCTTAGTTTTCATTTCGAAAATTTTCTGTCGTTATGAAAAAAATTAGAAGCTTTCAGGTGAGCTTAATTATCCTTAACTGCCTGTGCGACACCTTTTAAGGGTTCTGCATATTTATTTCGTTGTTCTCTATTCGTATATCACTTCTGTTTCCTTTCATCTTCCCATATTCATATACTAGAAAGGACTACAAAAAATTGTCCCACCCGAGGGAGGCCCAAGGTGGTATCCCTACAGCCCCAAACTGAGGGCGGATAATGATATTGCTATGGGTCCCCTTACCTGTCAACATACTCATTGTGTGAACTCCTCAAAGATTAAGTTGTTATTAGCCTTCATTATGTCCCTACATGATTATAAATTAGGAACTTTCAGGTGAGCTAAAAATCTCTGAAAATCATATGTGACACCTTTTACGGGTCATCTGTGTTTGCTTGTCTATTTCCCAATTTGTGTATCACAGCAGTTCCATTATATTACCCCAAATACAATTACTAGAGAGATTTGAAGATTGGCCAAACCCTCAGCAGGCCCCAGGTGCTACCCCTACAACCGCATACTAAAGGCCGAAAATGATAGTTCTAGGGGTTGAATTCCTTGGTTGCATACTCATTTTGTGGACTCTTCAAAGATTAAGTTGTTATTGGTTTTTATTATGTCCCTACATGGTGTTATATTATGAATTTTCATGTGAGCTCAATTGCATTTGTAGGCCTATGCTACAGCTATTAACGGTTCTATACGTTAGACATTGTTGTTCTTTATTTGTATAACACATTTGTTCCCTTATATCACCCTATATTCAATTACTAGAGAAGTTTGAAAAGTTACCCTATCTTTTGGAGGCCCCAGGTGGTACCCCTACAGTCCTAAACTGATGGCGGAAAATTATAGCCCTAGGGTCGCCGTCCTTACCTGCATACTCGTTTTGTAGACTCTTCAAAGATAAAGTTTGGGGGGGGGGGGCTCCGTGGCCGAGTGATTAAAGCATCGGGATCAAAATCACAAAGCCTCTCACCTCTGTCGGCGCGTGTTTGAATCTCGGCCGCGGCGTTATGTGAGAAAGTTTGCCAGTTTACTTGCGGAAGGTCGATGGTCTCTTCCCAGGTACATTGTATCTGGGTTCTCTCCTCCACCAACAAAAAACTGGACGCCACCAGATAACTGAAAAATTGTTGAGTGTGACGGAAAGCAATAAATAATCAATCAATCAATCAAAGATAAAGTTGCTATTAGTTTTCACTATGACCCTACATGTTAAATTACGAACTTTCAGGAGAGCTCAATTGTAATCAAAGGCTACCTTGACTAATTCTTTGTATTCTGTGAGTTCATATACATGGTTGTCTATTTCTTGATCACTTTTGTGTCATTCAATACCTTCATTATCATTAATTATCATTAAACATAAGAGATGTCTTACAAATGATTCTACCCTCGGGCACCCCCACTTGGCACCATTTAAGCCCTTAAATTGGAGGTGCAGAAAATGATAGTCCTAGGGTCCCGTACCTTATGTGAATATTCCTTTGGTGGACACTTCAATGATTAAGCTGTTATTAACCTTCATTATGACCCCATGTGATGTAACATTATGAATTTTCAGGTGAGCTCAATTGCCTTCGAGTATTAAACTTGATAATTAAGAAACTGTTGATTAATTGTTTGAAAAATTATCACTTTGATCTGTTATTTTCTACTTCTTTTTTTTTCACTCATATATAGACGTTCAACCTAGTCAATGACATCACACATTTTTCAAACGGTCATAAAGGACTTTGTATTGCAAGCATGCGAAATTAAATAAAGAATGAATGTAAATTCAGTGATGCATAAAGTGATACATGAACACTCATGCACTGCACACATATTTTGTACGACTGTTCATTTAATTAAGATATGAATTCGATTTTGAGAATACACGGGGGCATGAATTGCAACGCTTCACGTCTACATGTAGTCCTATCTGAAGAGTTGCAATTCAAACCATTATGCATTTTCAAAAATTAAGTTTATTTTTCACATTTAGATTCTAGTATTCTACTTTCATTTCTGTCAAAATTCCTATAATAATATATATAATACTGTAATATATACTATATTTATCGAGATTCATACACGCAAAGTTACAACAGTATCGCATTCATGAGGAAATGGTTGTCAATACAATTTGTAGGAATAATTGGTGATGTGCGGGGTTTTTTTTAAATTTTAAAATCTTTGTTATATATATACACATATTGCAATTTGAAGTTTGTTAGCTTTGGAAGGAATCTAAAGAAATGTGATATTCAAGCATTTTCATCTCAGTCTATATCGATTTAAAATACGGAAACATATTTTATATTGCAATAAAGACATGAGGAACTAAACAACTATAAATGATAGCATTGAGCATTGAAATTATGTAGCCGGGTATATGTTTGTATACAAGATAATCTGATGACGTCACTAATGTTTTGTATTTTGATATCAAATGATAAGAAAAAGCAGGAATATACACATGCATTGTAACAATGATTGATCAACACACAACACTGTGGTTTATAGTTTGCCTGAAGTGATGTACCATGTATTTTGTAGTGCATAATCATGTAATAAATAGAACGTTTCAAATACCTGTGATCGGGCTCAAAATCACAAAGCCTCTCACCTCTGTCGGTGCGTGTTCGAATTTCGGCCGCGGCGTTATGTGAGAAAGTTTGCCAGTTTACTTGCGGTAGGTCGGTGGTCTCTTCCCAGGTACATTGTATCTGGGTTCTCTCCTCCACCAACAAAAACTGGACGCCACCAGATAACTGAAAAATTGTTGAGTGTGGCGGAAAGCAATAAATAATCAATCAATCAATCAAATACCTGTGTAGTTAATCACTCCCAACATACAAATACAGATTATAAGTAAATTAAAAACACATGCATGTCTGGTGTTCCCAGTATTTCGACAGTTCTTGTACATGTATATCTCAACAAGAGAAAGAGAAATGAAGATATGTTTGGAGCAAGTAAAACAGAGGGACACACATATGAAGGAAGTAAAACAAATGAAACGAACACACTAATAGAACGACAGTAGTGATTTGAAATCTCCCCCTCACGAAACGGTAGACGTGTCTCGTTAATTTCAAATTCCACGACGAACCTTCAAAAGCACCCCAATGATGCATTTAACATGAATATGTGACGTACACGCTCACGTATCCATGCACTCTCAAACATTGATATTTGGGAGACTGTATATGTGACAGGAAATGACACTGAGTCGATTAAACGTTGTGGTGTCTTTCTATCATATCACTCTTGGGAACTAAGGTACTGTGATTGATTGAATGTATATTGTAAAAAGTAACAACTATCCTGATTAAGTTACTAAATAATCAAGTTTTTTCGCCATTTTCCCCGGCAAACTTATTTATTCGCAGAATTTCCTTTTCCAGGTCCTCTGACACTAGTGACGTTAATGATTCGGCCTCTGATGGTGGTGCGTGAAACCATGACAACCTCGGGCCCTCAACATTGTCACTTGCTTTTCCATCATCGGTCCCTGTTAACAATGCTTGCTTTTCAGATTTTTTCAATTCTTTCTCTGTTTCGCATTTTTCTTCTGAATCAACACCCAAAGGCACTCTGCAGTCCGAATGAAATCCAGAGTCATAACTGTCCATGTGGTGGTAGCAGGGTTCATAGTGCGGAAGTGACGTCATAGTTTCGTATTCGACAATGAATGGAACGCAGACTTCCTGGCATAGTCGATTTTTAGTTTCCTCTGATATACCAATTTTCTTTGGAGTTATACCTTTGGAATTCTCCCTGTTATCCACATCTTCTTCAGCAATTTCTTCATTCCATAAATTAAGAATTGAAAGAGGAATAAGAATTGGTGTCGGTAAAATTTGGCACCTGCATAGTAATGACTTTCACGACTTATAACGATTGAGATTTTGATAAAAATATAAAAATAAATATATAAACGCATTAAAAGATAATCTACATAAATATTTTTTTTCATAACCGCATCTTTTAAAAACACATTTTATATTATATGTAAATCAAATTTTGACATACCTGGAACTCCGTAACGAGCTTGATTTGGCTTTTTTTCTAGTTTTCGAATTTTCCGACATGTTGTCACTCCTAATTAGTTTAAAAATCAGAAAGTTATGGAAAATAAATATTCATTCCAAACACTTTATAAATAGAAAGTCTAGATACTTTTCACGTTTACTGACCTTTCAACTTTAAAAACAAAGGAATCCCCAGAATAGCGATAAAAGCTAAAACCACACCTAAGATGACAAACGGAATTATTCCGGTTTCTTCTGTCCCCGACGTTTCTCCAGAATCTACCAGTTTAGTGCTAGGAATGTATGAATTTCTCGAAATGTCGGAAACTCCATCTTTTAAATAGAAATTTTCAAAACTTGCTTTATCAATCACAGTACACATTCTTAAAATTGTTTTCCTTTTAAACAATATTTATTCAATAAATTGATGGGATTGGTGTGTTATTAGGTATACCCTGTGATACTGATGTCTCATGTTGTCTGTGATATGTTTATTACATGTTATTGAAATGTAGAGCCCGCATATATCTATATATATATATATATATATATATATATAGAGAGAGAGAGAGAGAGAGAGAGAGAGAGAGAGAGAGAGAGAGAGAGAGACAGACAGACAGACAGACAGACAGACAGACAGACAGAGACAGAGAAAGAGAGAGAGAGAGACCTACATTTTGGAATATAAATCGAAATGTTGTCCCTGATGACCTTGTCTGTTAAACCAAGGCTCTTAGGTAAACTTGTGACATCCACCCGCAAAGTCACGGCTTCAGAGAATGGGTTGTTGTAAAAACACTTCAAATGGAACTTTATCTGCTACAAGTGAAACAAAATAGCTGATTGAAGCACTTTCTTTAGAATAAATCACGACTCTCGGCGCTGAAAAAAACCTATAATTGATATATGTCATCTACCTAATACAGAGTTCAAGTGGACTTAAAATAGTTGCAGCAATCTAGTGGTTACGGCGCAAGTTTTGTAATTAGGAGACGAATCTCGATCCAGGCTCTGCGTAAAACGTAAGAGCTAAGCGTCCGGCATTAGAACGGAAAGTCACCAGTCTCTCGGATAATGACCTTGAGAACGGAGGACCTCTGTCATGGTCAGGGTTAGCACGATAAAGAACTTTCACTTTTGAGAACGTAAGCGTAATGCATCGGTCAAAATTTGATTTATGCATATTTTGTCTCGACGGTGAAAACTGGACAATTAACTTGTTAGTGGAATAAATAAATGCGAACTTTTCAGTAATCAATGTCAATTTTCTCTAATCTCACACCATATCATTTTAGTAGAGGACAGAAAATATTGTCCCACAATATACCATGTCATACTACATGATAAAAATCTCAAATATGAAATAATAAAGAGATGTGAAATGGCGCTTCCTTTCGGAAAGACTATCTAACTTCCTGCCAGACTTACCGTGGCATTCACTCTCTGAAAGACGACATCATTCCCTCGAAGGTCCATAACAAAACTGTGAAATATATCTCCATCCTCAAACTCAAGCTGGAAGCCTTGGAGATCTCGAATCGAAGCTGTCGCAAGAAAAATGCTCAAAACGTTATACAATTTTATCGATGAATACCAACGTTGGTAAATACAGTATAATCTGTGAATTATATTGTGTTGTCAATATCTTTGAATAAGATAATCTTCCAAATATTTCAAGTGATCACGATTTTGTATAAACACCAATGTCAATAATGCTGAATGCAAATAAAATTCCAGAAGTTATAATACATGTACTATGTCGACAATAAGCACAATTGGTTATAACAAGACTTTCATAAAAGTTAAAATGAATATTTTCAGCTAACTCTGTTGCATTCCTCTTTTCTAGCACAAATCAGAAAACAAAAGCATAAAATCATTTTTAAAATACCGACATCATTTGAAAAAGAAATGGGTCTTACAGTCGTCAGGTCCTCTCCAGTGAAGGGTAAAATCTGTGACGTCACCGTTACGATTGATTGTAGATTGTAAGGCAGTTGGTTCTGATGGTCCAAAACCATCCGTCCATTCCCACACTGTCAAGTAATGTCAAATGATATTTAGATGTATAGATTACAAGTAAACAGTCTACAAATATATATTATTAAATAAGAAATGTTTTATATCATAGAGAACATTACACGAAGAAGAACGCACAAAATACATAGCACTACTTGAAAACAAATGTACATAAATGGAAAACAGTACACCAAATGCCGAACATTACATAGAAAAAAGATAATGAAATATTAAACATCACGTGGAAAACATAGAACGAAATATTGAACAATAGGGCTGTATGTAGAAAACTGTATAAAATAAGACAGAACATTACAAGGAGTACAGTACAAAATACAGATAGAACACCGCGTGGAAAATACAGTACATAATACAGAACATGACGTGCAACACAATGTACAAAATACAAAACATGATGTGCAACACAATGTACAAAATACAAAACATGACGTGCAACACAATGTACAAAATACAAAACATGACGTGCAACACAATGTGCAAAATACAAAACATGATGTGCAACACAATGTACAAAATACAAAACATGACGTGCAACACAATGTACAAAATACAAAACATGACGTGCAACACAATGTACAAAATACAAAACATGATGTGCAACACAATGTACAAACTACAAAACATGACGTGCAACACAATGTACAAAATACAAAACATGACGTGCAACACAATGTACAAAATACAAAACATGACGTGCAACACAATGTACAAACTACACAACATGACGTGCAACACAATGTACAAAATACAAAACATGACGTGCAACACAATGTACTAAATACAAAACATGACATGCAACACGATGTTCAAATTACACAACAATACGTGGTAAACCGTGCACAACATACACAACGATACGATTTAAAATCAATACTTACTTTCTTCATCATCCATCTCATCTAAATATTTCGTCTTGCATTCCAATTTATCCTATAAATAAATATTACAATTTACTATTACAAAATGTCACGTTGCAGTATACATATGAACGAAACACCAGTGTCGTTATAAAATAGGATTTGTGCTCTAAATTCACGACAAAAAGCAATAGAACATAAACTGCAGGAATAGTAGGACCCCATCTGTATCATGATAAAAAGAAATATGCTGAGCATTATCATAACATCAACTTAAAGTTAAGGACAACGTAGTTTTCTTTGAAAAGATACAGAGAGAGAGAGAGAGAGAGAGAGAGAGAGAGAGAGAGAGAGAGAGAGAGCGTACATGTTAATTGTGAATTAGGACATGTCCCATGTCCCATTCGTCCAACGGGCGGATCCACAAGATTCGATTAGCAAGCGAAGAACAATACACATATAATTTGCAGTGTACATACGTTAGCAGATTTAGCTCTAATATTTTGCACATTCTTTATTTATTGTTGTTACATATTTCCTGAGGTCGTCCCAGAAATCTGACAATTCAGTTGACTGTGTCATTCTTCATTTTAGTGCTTTATATAATTTTTGTATTTGACTTTGCGGTTACTTTGTGGATCTGATACTTTTAGGTATCGGGTGTTGTTGGACTTTAGTGTTATCTTTCTATCTTTGCATAATCCAGATATATATATATAAACTCAAGAAATTCGTTGCTCATGAAACCTTCCCATCTGCTAACTGCATGCATTTTCAAGTTTAAAAATCATGTATTGTATATTTGTCCGAGAAGGCACTGAACGAACTCCTGATTGAATTTTGTAGTTTAAATGAAATACGACATATTAAAACATTTCAGTCAATCGGTGTGTTAGCTAATCTTGAAGTCTTAAACACTATACAGGTGAGTATTAGTCTTTCTTGTTTCTAAGTAAATCCTCTGGCAAATAAGCCCTTCAACTAATCAAAGAAAACGATTGACGAGTCACGGGATTATTAAAAGAGACGCACATAACTCCAGAAAAAGTATCGTTCAAAGTCAATTTAAAAAGATCGATTAGAACTGGAAAATAATTCGTATTTATGACCTGAAGTCAAACAGCCAGAAGTTGTGAAGGTGAATGCCTCAATATATGAAATCACTATTCTATACTGCAATACATTAACGTGAAACTCTTAAAGAGGTCACACAATTACCAATTACATTATTATTTCAACATGTAACTTTTCAAATGTTGGGGGAAATGTGAAGGCATGGATAAAATCTTGAATAACGCCCATGAGTTTTAGATAAAAAGGAAAAACTTAAGAGAAGCTGTCACTAATTGAAGAGTTCACACATAGCCTAGCCTTATCTCGATGGTAACGTTGCAATGAACTTACTCCCGTTGCACAATCCGCTCCTAAATCACACGTGAACCGGGTCAGAAATCCCGCGGTCAACGAGAAAGTCACAGACCAAAGCAACACTGGACCCAGCATCCTCTATAGAATAGCACGTCCTGTCACAGGACTAATACAGTCTTCAAATCTCACCGTCACCTATCCTCGGACAAAACGAATGACAACACTGTCCGTTATTTTTATTCACGGTGATAGATAACGAAAATCTACCTGTATTGAGAGAGAGAGAGAGGAAAAAAGGGGTCGAGGGTCAGACAACAGTTTGTCTCGACATTAATCATGTACCATAATATCGTGACATGATGTTGGTTAAATCGAGTTTTCATCCAGGAGTTGACGCAGTCTTTGAGGCATTCCTTGTAATCAATCCCTCTGCTCACAGAAGCCATCTGTGGATTTAATAAAAGTCTAAAGTGGCATGCTGGTTTTATCGAAATTACATTTCCGAATGAGAAAAAAAACCCACCTAATTCTACGATGAAGTTCACTAGAATTACTGACAAAATTTCAACATTATTGAAAAATAAAACTCCACAAAATTTGGAAGAAACACCGTTCATATATTTTAAAAACATATGCATGCATTGTATTCAACATTTATATTTCTTGAGAAATCATAGAAGTATGAGATTCCTACATTTCATTTGATGAAAATATGGAGACTTTTTTTAAAAACATAATTGATTTAAGAAATAAATTTATTTTTGAAAATACATATGGGTATGAACTGCAACGCTTCACGCATGTGTAATGAAGAATTTTGACCCGGGTTGAAAATCGGCCCGGGGTAATTTTTTTTTTCAACGTTTATTATTGAGACCAAAAGTGTTGAATTTAGACCATAGTCCGTTGAAAACTAAGGCACGTCGTGGAATTTTGATAATTAAGCCGGTCCTAAATTCAACAACATAAACACACATATTAATGAATTGATATTTACAAATATTATTTATCAATTACAATTTACAGTTGAGTAATATTTCTTCTTTAGATTGACATCTTCAATTTAAAATGGACAGCGTGTACAAAACATGAACCATTTTAAAGATGAAGGTCTCGAATTAACCGAAGAACCCTTGAAATATTTAGTTATAATGATCATTTATTTACAGTGATCTTTTCGAGTGTAATCGCAATGTTTTGTGTCATATCTGTATTTTTAAAAAGAATTATGTCTAAATTGGAATATTTTTTTAGATAACTGCTGAGAATGATCCCTCTAGGACTTTCACTGGCTAATTCACCAAACTGTCAAACAACGAACTTACTTATACTTGTTTATTTTGTTAAGTAGAGGGTCACATGGGGATGGGGTAGCTTTTGGGATTTTTAGAGTCTAAAATCTATAGTAAATGAAGTAATAGCCACCCAAGTAATACAGATCCATTGTGAGATTTTAAGATTATGCATATGCAGGAAATTGGAAGGTGCTTCAGAAGTGTTGAATTATCCCCCCCCCCCCCCCCTGCCCTCAGAAAGTTTGTTTCCTCTTTGTTTCTTTTTATGTTTTTTTGTTCCGTGTGATTTGTTTTGTTTTGTTCATTTTTTGGGAGAGGGGCTGTTACCAAAAAACATGATTCATAAGTAAGATTGTCATGGACAACCGTGGCCTCAAACATGAAAATAAGATAATCCTGTACTGATGAACAACATCAGGATGATCTCAGACGAAGTTTTATCAATCTGGAAAATTGAAAATTTTAAAATTGAAGTTTTCTTTAAATAAGTAGATCCAGATTAATTGTTCTGAGCAACTTTCATTTGAAAGACAGTTCGAAACTCTGTTGTTGGAGTCAGAATTCACTTTTCAACATGTTGAGGGCATCAGAGATTAGAAAAAGCTGTTAAAGAATTAGTCAGGTTATGAATTTTACGACTTTTGGTCTCAGTTTTTTCATCGGAGAAAAAATACCCCCGGATCAATATTCAAAGATGAAAAATGAACCCTTTGGGCAATTTTCAACCCGGGTCAATATTCTTCGTTACACCGCCATTGTTCGTGAAGAGCGTTAGCACTTCATGAAAAGTTTGCCCGTGTAAAGTGTTGCAATTCATGCCCTCATGTATTTTCAAAATTGAAATAACAGACGTGCTGTATTTATCAAGATTTATACGTGCATTGTTCACAAGCATCATTACAATTGGTAACGATATCCAAGACAAAAACAGTGTGTGTGTGTGTGTGTGTGTGTGTGTGTGTGTGTGTGTGTTCCTTTTTCTATTATTTGCCCTTAATATTCATCTTTTTTCAACCATCAACCACAAAATATACAGTGATATATAAGTGATACACATTTAATTCATACATCATTAAATTGTCTGCAAAGTACTTGCATCAATTTACAGATTGCATGAGAATTAGAAAACATTGTAGTGTCCTCCGTCAAGTAGAAGTCGAAACGGGAAGGAAAATAACAGCTGAACAGGAAGTGGTGTCACTTGTTCTTAACTGATCTGATATTGTGCGGAAACAAATCGTGAAAAGGACAAATCATTGTGCACAGAAATGCTCATTATGCATATATATTTTGTATTAAAAAAAACAACCAGACATAAAAAGAAAAAAAACCAAACAAACAAAAAAAAAAACCAAAAAACAAAAAACAAAAATAAGTTAAGCAAAGAAAATCAATTAAGGTTACATTGATATCAGTAACAACATTGTGTTGAAATCACTCCCAATATTATGGAAATTCAGAAAATGTTTTCTAAAAAAAAAACCTCTGACAATAATGGTCCTATCGTCTTAAACTTATTTTAACTGCGATATTAATGATATTTACAGGAATCAATAAACTCTAAGTCTACCTCGTATGTGTGTGCCAGATTTGTGGAGTCTGATAGATGTACGAAACCATTAAATGTGCATGTAAATATGCTATTATGGGGCTCCATACCTGGGAACCACCACAGAAACATGTCTAGTATTAGACAAGAATTGGCTTGTTCTGCAACCTGAGAATCACCAACCGAACTACTTTTTTTTATAAAGTGTTCCAAGCTGTGAGATAGGTAGCCTAGTGTTCCAAGCTGTGAAATAGGTAACCTAGTGTTCCAAGCTGTGAGGTAGGTAACCTAGTGTTCCAAGCTGTGAAATAGGTAACCTAGTGTTTCAAGCTGTGAGATAGGTAACCTAGTGTTCCAAGCTGTGAAATAGGTAACCTAGTGTTCCAAGCTGTGAGATATAAAACCTAGTGTTTCAAGCTGTGAAATACGTAACCTAGTGTTTCAAGCTGTGAGATATAAAACCTAGTGTTCCAAGCTGTGAAATAGGTAACCTAGTGTTCCAAGCTGTGAGATAGGTAACCTAGTGTTTCAAGCTGTGAGATAGGTAACCTAGTGTTTCAAGCTGTGAGATATGTAACCTAGTGTTTCAAGCTGTGAGATATATAACTTAGTGTTCCAAGCAGTGCGATATGTAAACTAGTGTCCCATCTGCTTGTTTCCAGGCCTGTGAGATCGGTATTAGCGTCTGAATTAATAGATAGAAACAGACAGTGACATTAACCCCTATTAAGTATTTCCGAAGCACTGAATCAAAACTCTAAAATATAAAATTAAATAGATAAATAAGTAAATTTTTAAAAAAAAGAGAGATAGCAACTGCTGTCGTCAATCCGTATACCTGGAGAACGTGTCCGTGTATGGCATGAAGTTAATGATTTTAATAATTGAAACAAAAGTCAGATGTCACAAGAGGGCAAATGAAAAACATTCTGAGTACTGAATAATATTTAGATAAAGAATGTGTATATGTTTAAAAAAAAACAAAAAACAAAAAAAAAAAAACCTAGAGAAATCATTTTAAAATGTGAGCCTTGAAGGAAGAAATCGGTGCAGACGACGAGTTTTCAATCAACTGATTAATCCAGCTATCTTAAAATTTTGCATAATTATGTATTAAGTGACTTAATAAACGATTGTTCACTGATGAACTAGAACAGTAACAAGACAATTTTTACACGACCCTATGTAATAATTATGTGGGTTTGTCTATCGGTCATATTTCCATTTTCTTGCTTTGGAGGTTCTACTAAACAAATACTATTATTGAACTCATCTAAGTAAAGAAACAGGGAAATCACTTCATCGTTTTCAAGCCTCAAGCCATTGATACAATTATGAAGCGATAAGTATGTATCCCAGAAACATGGAAAATCGACTTCACAAAGGATATTCCTCTCATGAATTTAAACTTCCTTGTAGGAAAAAGGTTCCCCACTGACAACCATACTTACGGTCTAATCTCATATCAAATCCGTAATTAAACTGTGGATAATACTATCTGAAATGAAAGAAAGAGCGCGAAAATATACCTAAAATACACGGTTAACATATGATTATTTTTTCATTTTCGTACAAAGTTTGAATTATCATTTCCAAACTCTAATTAAGTACATGTACTGTTAGAGCTCAAGGATTAAGTGAACTTCGATATTTATCTTATGGCATCCTGTTAAAATTTACATTTATTAAATATCTCATTAAATGCACGCTCACACAGCACTGGAGGTATTGTGCTTCTTAAGCTGGCCAAATAAAATACCGATATTGAGATTCTACGAATCTGCATCAAAATAAGAAATTTCTCAGTGTCGAAGACAGCGTTTTGATTGTTTACTAATATCAAATACCACACGATTCCATCAAGTGCCTGTGTATAAACTCTTAAGACAGAAAGAGATTTATGACTTCATATACGTATATCCTGATATTAAATGGACAAAGAAATGAAGTACACATAAACGATATTGTTTTCGAACTTTTGGAGTGAAAATACCACCTTCTGGGAACAATTAGAAATCAGTCATAACTTTTCCTCTTTGTTTTTAAGACTTTGACCGAGTTATTACAGCCAATTCCTGACTGATTAAAAGTAGAGTACTTATTTTAATATAGAACCGAAACACTACTTGAGCTAAATGAAGAGGAGAGGGCACAGTTTCCACGATTCAATGTGTTCTCCAAAATTCCACAGCGGATAACCCGAGAAGTAGGACACTCCACATAAGTATTGTATATGACATGAACAAATATATTCCACAAGTACCTGAAGTATATATAGCTTGTATAGATATTTGGTACATAACCCCTTCCCTCGTCTACCCAGTAAAAACCAACAATTTATCCAAAATATGTGCTTTTCCCACTGATCACCTTTCTAGGTTGTTTTAAATTAGTCAATTTTCACTTTCTGTACGCTTTTGAGATGTGCACTTGTAATACCACGGCAAATCTAATATGATCAACCATGCCATGCTCGTGACGTCACCATTCTGTAAAAAAGACTGTTTGCATTCACGAAAAGGTGACGGTAACGAATGGTGATCAATCTCGTAATCCTATAATGAATATAAACTTTAAGAGTTGGCCAAACACGGACCTCTGTATACACCAGAGGTGGGATCAGATATCAGGGAGAAATAAGCATCTCCTGTCGACCGGTCACACACACCGTGAGCCCTATATTTTGATCAGTAATCCTTAGTCATAATCAGTGCATAATGAACGACCTAACCATTGGTATGAAATATGCCAGACAGCATTTGACCCAATGATACAGTTGTAGGTTATACTGGCAAACTAGATCGTTATAACGATCATAGAAATTGCGTAATGCTGACTTTGAACGAGACTATTGAAACCCCTATAACATCAACTTGTTTGTTAGTAGCCTGCCTCGATTTAAAAAATCATCGTAAGCAGAACACACTTTTGCGTATCGAATCAGTTAATAGACATACGTACCAAATACAAGTAATGATGGAATAGTGCTACATAAATATGGGAAGTTGACAATGGCGAAGCTGACGTCATTCTGTTTGTCATGAAGCTGACTTGTTAGTTTGCTGTTAACATTTATGTTCAATAAAATGTTTAATCTACGCAAATGAAATACCAAGATCAAAACTTCAGCCCAAGGTCGTTTGTCAACACAAATCAGATATGGAAGACTCTGTGGAGTTTTTTTTTTTATTATTATTATTATTTCGAGTCCACAGATATATATCGAATCTACATATGGATGAAAATGATTATTGTTACCTTGAAATGGATAAAACGTCGTCAATATATCTAAATCTTGAGTTGAAGGCCACAACAAAAGATTTTTTTTCTTCTCATATAGTTCTAGCTCTTGATAAATTCTACCTCTTAAAAATACAAAAATACGTGTTTTGATTTGCATTACATACATAAATCTTATCGATAGATATACGAATCATCTTTCTAACATCCATAATCTGGGGGACATTTAACTACACCTATTGTGTTTTTCTGATTCTTCAGGACTATTTGTCAACAGTAAAAGTGAAACAAAGACCCTTATTTTCGTGCAGTGTGTTTATTACCATTACTTATGAGAGTGGATATAATTCTTGTGGGCTATCAGTTTATCATCATGAACAGAGTCAAGAACAACAACTCGGGATTGTAATAAGACGTGTTCATAGTGTAGATCGGCAGTAAGATCAAGTCAGTGTCAATATTTCATTTATGAACAAGATGTATTTGTGAAACAGTGATGCCCCGGATAACAATAAAGTGGAACTGTTAGACATTGTAGGTTTTTTTGTTTTGTTTTTTGTTTTGTTTTGTTTTTGTTTTGTTTTGGTTTTTTTGTTGTTTTTTTTTTGTTTGTTTGTTTGTTTTTTTTTTGTTTTTGGTTTGTTTTTTTTTTTGTTTTTTTTTTTTTTTTTTGTTTTTTTTTTTTTGGTTTTGTTTTGAAAATGGTCAAGGTCACAAATCGCCAGATCTGGTATTGTTGGAAAGATCGTCTCAGAAAAAATGCAAATGCTTAATATAAAGACAGTATACTTTTTACGATTTATAAGATATGGCGCTTATATATATATATATATATACATGTATATATATATATATATATATAGAGAGAGAGAGAGAGAGAGAGAGAGAGAGAGAGAGAGATGTATATGCAATATGAAATTTTAAAAAAATGTTGAAATAAACCATGTTAATCTTCTTTTTTATCTTTGTGATATTAAATTTAATATTTGTTTAAAATACCCCACTTAGCATTTTAAGTGTAACTTTGCTTTGTTTTATGTGATATATCATGTTTTATTTATGTTGTAAAGAGCATAGGGTAATAGTAATAGAGTGATAATGTTAGATAATGCGCTATATCAATACTTTGTAATAATAATAATAATTGAATCCTCTATAATAGGTCAAAGATCCATGTAAAGATCAAAGGATCGAAGATTTTGATGTCAATGGAAAGGTCTTGCCACAAGAAATACACATACCAAATATGACAGTTTTACTACTTATGGTGTATAAGATATGACCAAGATTAATTTTTTTGAAAATTTCCAAACACAAGGTAATGATCAATGTCAAGTTCAGCAGGTCAAAACATCTGGTGTCGTTGGAAAGGTCTTTTCACAACAAATGCATATGTTAAATATAAAATCAGTACCTCTTACGATTTGAAGGGTATGGCTTATACCCGGATTTTCTAAAAGTGAGTCATTAAGTTTATACAGTTCAAAGAGTTTGGTGTTTGGAAAGGTCTCACCGCCAGAAATACACACACCATATATGAAAGTTCTATCTCTTACAGTCCAGGATTTGAGTTTTGGCCACTTACAACAGACAGACAGATGGACAGGCCAAAAACTATATGCCCCCGAATCGTCGATTCCGGGGGCATAAAAATGAATATCGAAAGAATGAACACCATATATGCATGCACATCCATTTAGTTATCGGCTCGTGCGACGTCTAATGCATAGGCCCTTTGTTATCGTCCTACCTTATGTAATATGCTATGAATAACATTTCAGGTCCTTGCATCTTGACAAATTTTATCGATAGTTAATGTCCTTGAAATAAGACTTCAAAAGCTTCGTACAGAAATCTTGCTAATGAGGAAGTCATAAATTGAACAAACGTCAGTCTACATTGCATCTTATTGTGACAACCTGTAGACTTGTTGTTTATCATCAGATTTCCCAACCTTATTTATCCTAATAAATATAAAAACTAGTAAAATTTGAATAAATCACATGGTAACAATTTGTTAAATGTGAGCGTTTACCATCTTTAGACGTTTTAATTAAATGGAAGTAAGTAAAATAATTAAAAAAAAAAAAAAATAGAACAATGATCTGTAACATTGTTATGGAAGTCAAAATATTAAGTTCGAGTTTAGTGTGATGTTTAAATGTAAAGAATAATTCCTTTACTATCACCTCGCTAAGTCGTTTGATACATCGCTATGTCACATCATGCCTCGTTATACCGTTTGATGCCTCACAATATCGTATTGTACCTCGCTATGTCGCTTGATGTTTCACTATGTCGTTTGATGCGCCGCTATGTTGTCTGTTGCCTTGCTATGTCGTTTGATGCCTCGCTATGTCACATTGTGCCTTGCTATGTCGTTTGATGCCTCGCTATGTCGTATTGTGCCTCGCTTTGTCGTTTGATGCGTCGCTATGTTGTCTGTTGCCTTGCTATGTCGTTTGATGTCTCGCAATGTTGTATAATGTGTTCTCCATGATGCTCGATTTTGACAAACTGGAAAGTTATGGAGAGGATTTCTCCATTCATATACATTATGCATGTAATAGTCCTCATATGTCATTGTGGCCTCACTTTGACAACATACTGATATTGCTGTCCAGCAGTTCCTCAGAGTGGCATCTTAAAGAATTATCTGACCAAGTCCATTACCTCTTATTGAAAAGAATATTATTCACAGACACTTGACAAAGTTCAGATCAGACTAGGTTCACCAAGTCCCAGGTGAGTTGTAATTAACGATGACGATATTTTGCAGTTACAACTTCTAAACTATATAATGGACAGCCTCACCAAGTTTGAGGTTCACTTCAAGGTAATTGATTCATGTCTATCGGCACAATATTAATTTGTCATTTCATAATAGATGAAAGATTCATTTTAGAAGCTAGTTTTGGATTTAAAACAAAATCAATATCGTGAATTTTCAGGTTATATTACATGTAAGAAATATTATGGCACCATTAATCATTATTAATCAATATGGTAATAACTTTATTCATAGGTCTATATACAATGAAAACTGTCTAATCCAACATCTGTACAATCCGTATTACTGGCATTTCCAACCCTTATTTTCATTCCCAATTTCATATTTTCATTGTTTTTGCTGTTTATCTATAGTCTGGATTTCATATTTTTATTGTTTTTCTCGTGTTTGTTCCAACAAACTGTGTACCAACACAAAAAAAAAATGTCTCCCAGCGCAAGTCGGATTAAATAGCTCGAATCGAGCTCGATTTGGTGTCCTTGTGCAGGATTAGGTAATAATATCAATTTCAACTGTTTTATCTTTTTTCATTAGTGTATTTAAACATCTGTCACTGACATAGATAGGGAAGTCATCCTGATTTTCATATAACTTCCTGAAAAAGATGAAATAATCTGGTATGGTTACTAGTATCTACAGTAATTAATCTGTCTGGTTGTATTAAAAAAAAAGAGAGAAAACTAAAACCAGAAAATATAATCTGAACAGTTTAATTAATCAAAGGAGATATCTTTCACATTTGTTTGTAGGTAATTTTAATCACCATGAAACACCTTAAATGCACTCTAGAAATATTATTCATGCAAAATCACTGTGTAATTCAAAGTTACTAGGATCACATATGTTTGGCACAAGTCAATTACAATACCCCAGGCGCGTCTAATCGAATGCCTGGATCTTTATCATCTCTAAAAGTTCCGTTATTGTAGAACAAATTAAATAGTTAACTGAGAGTAAACCTCCCTCCAAAAACACTGATCTTGCTCAGTCAATGATTAAAACAAAGACAAAAAGCCTGTAAGGTTGACTGCTGCATCCGAACTTCAGATCTACATTCTTTAAACACTGCAATCCTTCTATCACAAATTTAATATTCTATAAGCAAACCTGCAGACGAATTTCGAATGACAAACATTCAAAATACTCTCTCTCTCTCTCTTGGTGACATATTTCTGCCATCACTTTTCTACGGAAACGTTTAAATGTCTTATATTTACGAAATCGATAATTTTAACAATTAAACGATTTTTTTAATTCAAAAAGTCCTCATCTTTATGCAGTGAATGACATATGTTTCTTACCTTGGTTGTGGCTAATAAAATCAACATCATGACTTGTAGCTTATCGTTAAAATATAAAGCCAATAAAATGAATGCCTCCCTGGTCATTACACGATTTTTGAAAGATGATATTCGTTGTATGTCGCCGAAAAGATGTCGACATGATGCCTATTTCATGCTTAACATAAACAGTCTATTACGATATCGCCTCATTTAATCAACCAAACGACTTAATGAAATCTGTTTTGAATGTTGTCATTTGTTTTCAAAACAGCGCAATAAAAGTCGTGTTTATTCAGTCGTTTGGTTGATATAATGAAAAGACATTGTTAAAGAGTATTCATTTAGAGTATGAAATTGGCATCTTGTCGACATCTTTTCCGCGAATGGCAACAGATATCATCTTTCAACAGCCGTGTAATAACCCGGATGACAACAGCCGTGTAATAACCCGGATGACAACAGCCGTGTAATAACCCGGACGACAACAGCCGTGTAATAACCCGGACGACAACAGCCGTGTAATAACCCGGACGACAACAGCCGTGTAATAACCCGGACGACAACAGCCGTGTAATAACCCGGACGACAACAGCCGTGTAATAACCCGGACGACAATCTTTTTTATTGACTTAATGTTTATCGATAAGTTACAAGTTACCATGTTGATTATACTATCACCAAAACGAGAAAAATATGTCGTTCAATGCATGAAAATGGAGTTTTATTGAAATTAAAAAGTCATTTAATAGTTAAAATCAGCGGCATATCGACTTCTTAATATCATGTTGATGTGTAGAAAACAAGACAAGGCACTTAAACGTTTCCATAGAACACAACCGTTTCACCCTTCCACTTCCAACTAAAGCACTTGACTGACCTCTTTTGTTAGACGCTGATATGAATAATACAGAAAAGATTTCTCATTTTTATTATATTGAAATTCAAAGATAGCACATTGCTCTGCTAATAGCCACGCAGTATATAGAGCTCTGGCAAACCTAAATGGACAAAAACATATATTAACATTTTTGTCTTGTACATTTTCTATAAGTTAATACTTCATCTTACATATTGGAATACGATGGTACTTTATTCGAATAAGTGATATACCTCTTCATTTTCAGTATATATATATATATATATATATATATATATATATATATATATATATATATATTGATTATATATTGTATAACGTCCCGCTCGAGAATCTTTCACTCATATGGAGACGTCACCATTGCCGGTGAAGGGCTGCAAAATTTAGGCCTATACTCGGCGCTTATGGCCTTTGAGCAGGGAGGGATCTTTAACGTGCCATACCTGCTGTGACACGGGGCCTCGGTTTTTCGGTCTCATCCGAAGGACCGCCCCATTTAGTCTCCTTTTACGACAAGCTAGGGGGTGCTGAGGATCTATTCTAACAACCCGGATCCCCACGGGGCTATATATATATATATATATATCTGTGTGTGTGTGTGTGTGTGTGTGTGTGTGTGTGTGTGTGTGTGTGTGTGTGTGTGTGTGTGTGACTTAAACCGGTGAAGGGCTCCAAACTTTAGGCCATGCTAGGCGCTTACGACTTTTGCGCAGGGAGGGATCTTTATTGTGCCACACATGCTGTGACATCACGAGGCCTTATACGGTCTCATCCGCTCGCGAAGGATCGCCCCATTTAGTCGCCTCTTACTACAAGCAAGGGGTACTGGGGAGGGTTTTCACATGCATTTTGTATTATATAACGTTGTAGCGCAACATTTGGAGTTCATTTGAAACATATGGAGTGTCCTTTAAATGAAAAACATATTATGAAACTCTCATTATTTACACACCTGTAAATAAGATTGCATTCCACTTCCCTGCAGTAACCCATTGGTTAGGGCACCTACCTCGGGACCAGAACGTCACGAGTTCCATGTTTGATTCCGTAAAACGTACCTACATTTAGGCAGTCAATTTTCCTTCACCATGCGCCCGGCATTAAAAGTGAAAGTCACAGGTCATTCAGATATGACCTTAAAAACGGTAAAGAACCCCCCCCCCTCCCCCTTCACTCCACATTAGGTGTGTAGTATTGTCAGTGTCGTAGCTAGCCTTGAAGTGAAGTGTATGCACAGTGACAAATCCAGAATAGGCTGGGGCTGTCTTAAAACCCCCAGTGGGTCCATGACTAGGCCCCGGTGGGAGCCCAGGGGCGAAGCCCCCAGACGCTCATGGGTTTTGAGGCTATTTAGGGTATAATTATGGGTTTTTCTAGCTATAAAATCATGCATAATAAAATGAAAAATTAACGATATTTTTTTTTTTAGTTGCGAAATTGATGTGTACGCCCTGGCGTTTTGGCGTCAATTGCAGCTACGCCACTGATTGTATATACATAAATGAAATACTGTTCAAATTAAATAAAGAACACTCATTACTGCGGCCTTGACCGCCATGCATAAACCAAACTTTGTGGCACTTCATCTAATTCCCGGTAACGTCTCTATATGAGTAACAATTTCCTGAATGAGACGTAAAACATACACAGCAACAAATAAAACACTTACCCACCCTGTTTGTTCTTTACACTCAGCACCTACTGTTGCATAAATCTCCGCTACAGCAGCGTTGACAGCTCACTGCTCTCTTTCCCAGGGGAGATGATATATCTAGGGCTGTGCAAGCCTGTAAATCGAACATTTTTTAGGTTCTTTAGAAATACACAGACACTTGATTCTTTAATGTCAATAAGGGTACTCCATGCCGCTTCTAATTACTCTAAATTAATGATAAATACTGCGATACTGTAATCTTTGTCTCAAAACATGAATTCAAATTATCAACAGAAGTATCATGCCATATTTTTATTTATTATACACTTTCAATTTCATCTCTTCTTTTTCCTTTAATCAGTTTACTTTCGGAAGGTCGGTGGTCTCTTCCCGGATACATTGTATCTGGGTTCTCTCCTCCACCTACAAAAACTGGACGCCACCAGATAACGAAAAATTGTTGAGTGTGGCGGAAAGCAAAACAAAAAAAAAAAACAAAAACAAAAAAAAAAAAACAATCAAACAATCAATCTTTTTCCTTTAAAAGGTTGCGGGCATATTTCACCCGATATATGCTCCGCAAACTTCCGGCCCACAAAGATGACGTCATGATAGTACATATTATGCGGAATTACTCGCCGTTAATTTTCAAATTCTTCGTGTTATTATTCCTTTACTCATTTAAATCAATCAAAACAAATATGGAAAAAAAATGTTATTAGTTTCTATATGACATTGAAAGTATATAATAAAAAGGTTATAAACATTGTATGGGAAAATATGATGACTGGGTTTTTTCTCGGTTCGTCTACGCGCCAAAAAAACTCACCATATTTACCCAATCTGATTAAAATCAGATCTCTGATCCGTTCCTGTAATATTACGAAGCAACACCTTTGTGTAGCGACTGAACATTACAGGAGCGGATCAAAGATCTGATTTTACTCAGATTGCATATTTTCCTATACAAAGTCTATAACCTTCAAATATTAAATGTAGCGTGTATATGCATATGAAGCCCGTGAGGTCGACGTAAGCTATATTATATTTAGATATATTATGATATATCTTTAGATATATCATGCAAATCTTAGCTATTTAAGAATATTCAAGCATCCTGATGTCGTTTACACTCCCATTACTTCAGGGGGAGAGTCTATTTGTGATGTATATTACCCGTTGAGTAAACTATTGCTTTATCCAACACCTGTTCGATAAATGTAAAATTACGACGTTACCTAGCGACAGTGTCTCGCAAATATGCACTCTTCGGATACAGAAGATTAGATTTCCACTACATCAATATTAATATCATCTATATTTTCAAACTTTCCCCATTGTAACACACAGAAACACACACACACACACACACACACAATGGTAGGGGTCAACGTGGTCTTACATACAGGAAAAATGTACATGCACAAGATATCTCAAATGCAATGCACATACACAGGATATCTCATATAAAATGTACATGTACAGGATATCTCATATACAATGTACATGTACAGGATATCTCATATACAATGTACATATACAGGATATCTCCTATACAATGTACATATACAGGATATCTCATATACAATGTACATATACAGGATATCGTATATACAATGTACATATACAGGATATTTCATACTCAATGTACATATACAGGATATCTCATATACAATGTACATATACAGGAAATCTTATATACAATGTACATATACAGGACATCTCATATACAATGTACATATACAGAATATCTCATATACAATGTGCATATACCGGATATTTCATATACAATGTGCATATACAGGATATCTTATATGCAATGTGCATATACAGGATATTTCATACTCAATGTACATATACAGGATATCTCATATACAATGTACATATACAGGATATCTCATATACAATTTATATATACAGAATATCTCATATACAATGAACATATACAGGATATTTTATATACAATGTGCATATACAGGATATCTTATGTACAATGTACATATACAGGATATTTCATAAACATTTACATATACAGGATATTTTATATACAATGTGCATATACGGATATCTCATATACAATGTACATATACAGGATATCTTATATACAATGTACATATACAGGATATCTCATATACAATGTACATATACAGGATATTTCATATGAAATATCCCGTATATGTACATTGTATATGCAATGTACATATACGAGATATTTCATATGCAATGTACATATACAGGATATCTCATATACAATGTACATATACAGGATATCTCATATACAATGTACATATACAGGATATCTCATATACAATGTACATGTACAGGATATCTCATATACAATGTACATATACAGGATATCTCATATACAATGTACATATACAGGATATCTCATATACAATGTACATGTACAGGATATCTCATATACAATGTACATATACAGGATATCTCATATACAATGTACATATACAGGCTATCTCATATACAATGTACATATACATGATATCTTATACACAATGTACATGTACAGGATATCTTATATACAATGTACATACACAGATATCTCATATACTATGTACATATACAGGATATCTCATACACAATGTACAGGATATCTCATATAAAGATGTATTTCATCATAGAAATCTTACTCTTGTTTCGAGGGACTGTATTTGAATACTCACATGCTGCGTTTCACATCGGGTGGTGTAGTACTGATGCCCGAAGTGTGATTCGGCCCCGACAAAGCATTTCTGGTGGGAAATTGAAAAAAAAAATTACCAACTCCATCCCACATTTAAGGACAGGTATATGAAGAATAATTCATAATCTTTTTTATTTGTATGTGGTATTCAGAATCACTTTCTCGATAAAATATTCCTTTGTAAATAATGAATACCTGTATACAATACATTATTATGTGTAATAACACAGAATTCTGACCTATGAACCATTCAAAGTCCCCATTCCAGCTGCTGACCTTGAGAAAAGCTATCTTAAGGCCGCTGACTTTAAAAGTGATTTTTGAGACAGAAGAAGAGAGGCTGACTTTGGGGCTGACGCATCACCCCCCCCCCTTTTTTTTAGACGTTATCTAAACAATGTCCTGGTTGTGTGCTTGAAAAGTAATAAACGAACTTAACATAATAACTTATTTATACATATTGCAAAAACAGTTCCTACTTTTGATATTCATGCAAAACGTGTACATGTACCATTGCACATGTAATTCACGATATCCCGAAAACTATCAAGAAATCTTATATTGAAAGCTCATTTTCCGAAACCTAAATAACATTGAAAAACAATAACATAACCGTAATGCAATCAGAGGTATCAGACGACCTGTTCTAAACTTTTCACAACTCGAATGAAAAAAATATGCGTTTTAATTGAAATGTTTCATTTCATCTTTATATGGTTATGTCATGCATTGATGTTTATGATTGTTATCAATGACGTGTGCTATATAGTTTGAAATTCTAAAACTGACCAGGAAAATTACCGTAGGCGTCACGGAAGTCCAGTGATTTGGAGTACCCAAATGATTGCAGACTATATTTTCAAAATTATTATTAGAGTTGAACATCTCTCTAATTAGCCCTTCCGAAATATATATCTAAATTTCTAAAAAACCGAAATGATAATGTTAATCTTCTGTTATAGCCCAAATCTGACACTTGTGCAATCCAGTTCATTGGGCATTCCGACCTCATTTTCATTCTCAATACTATATTTACATTGGTTTTACACTGTTTATTCCGACACACTGTGTATTCCGACAAAAAATAGTCCCCAAGTACATGTCGGATTAGACAGGATTAAACAGATCAAAAACAAAAAAAAAAACAACAAAAAAATAGTGCCAGATAATGTGCATCAGTAGATATTCATACGTTGGAACAGCTAAATTTTGATATCAATGCAGATGTTTACGATGTTAGTGACCCTACCTCATTATGGTTACAGATGGCCATGCTATGACAGGTGCTTGGGTCTGCTATGTTTTTACATTCATAGCATAACGGGCCTCTGTCGCTGGGATAGCCTGAAACAGAATACGCTTTAGATCTACTATAAATTGGGTTCAAATACAGTGTTTATAAAATATTTTTTATTGTGGTATAGTCACATGATATTTGGTATCTCGTACATGTTTTCTTCAAGTTATACAGCAACTCTCCCAAAAAATGTATGAATATTAAAAATCAGATAAAACTAAAAATAGTAATTAAGAGTCATCATATCACAGGCACTTGGGGAATGGATCATGATCATTGCACACACCTCACCCCCACCCCCACCTTATCACTCTATTTTTCTTTTTTCTGATCTGAAATAGACACACAATTTTTTTTTTTTACTTATATTTTGTAAATATGCAATAAAGATCTCCCAAATATGTTATTTTTCGTCTCTATCACATATTAGTAAAAATTACGATATCAGTGATTATAAGAAGAGAAAGTATGCAAAGTAAAAATAGAAACAAAAAATTAGTGTGTCTATTTCTGATCAGAAAAAAGAAAGATAGAGTGATAAAATGGGGGAGGGGCTGGAATGATCATGATCCATGCCCCAAGTGCCTGTGCATCATACAGTAATTTATTTTCTTCGCATTCATTTCACGCAAAAACGTTCATTTAATGAGAATTCAACGTAACGGCAAATTCGTTATAACATAAATCACGAAAGGCGCTGCTATATAAGAAATTTATTTTAATAATATCATAAATCAATTACGGATATGTTATAAATTATTGCGCGAATATCAGTCTAACTGAATCACTGCATGATACATTCCTAGTATAGATTCAAGTAAGAAATAAAAATTTCAGCTTTGAAAACATATGAGGGTATCAGTTTCAACGCTATCGGCATATTTAATGAAAGTATACCGATGTGAATACATGTCCCCATGTATTTTCAAAAATGAAATATATTTCTTATATTTACATGTACACAAAAAGCTGAGGTCCCGTATCACAACATGAGTGGCACTATGACCTATCCAGTATTATCATAGCGAGTTATCTCCCGTGCATTGCGATTGACGCGCAACGGTTAAATGTATCTTCCGGTATAAACATGGCGTTGTTGGAAACATACTGAACAATCTCGCCTTCCGTTCCATATCTTTAAAATTATGTACTTTTTGGAGCCTTTTTGTGTTATGTTACCTTTATAAACTTTTTATATCTATGTACAACGCATTTGTACCGATTTACGTTAGGATATAACCCCACCCACCCCCCCACCCCCCGTATTTAATCTATGGACATTGATGTCCCCAGTTCGTGAATGTTGGATTTATTCTTGTTCTTATTTAAAAAATTGATGCACTTCTCATTTCAAAGTAAGAAGGGAAGCTGGAGGAAAGAAAGATGACTTCATAGTTGCTCAAATTTCTCGACAAGCACAAAATTAAAAGTAAATAAATAAAATGAAATAAAATAAACAACAACAACAACAAAACACGCAATCTTCAAATTCCTATGCTGTCACAGTACAATATTGGGGAGGACGGATAGCGAGACTTGGTGGTACAAGATTCTTATAAAAAATAAATAGATAAATAATAAATTAAATAAAAATTAACAAAAGCAAAGCCCAACCTTCAATTTTACATTTCTCTTCCCTCCCTTTACATTCCCCTGAGGGTGTGATATACTAATGAGCTACTTTGCAGTCTTGTGGGGTAATTTATTTTTTTTTTTTTTTTTTTTTATTTTTTTTTTTTTTTTTTTTACATTCATTTATTTTCTTATTCATTTTTTTTTTTTTATCACACTATGTATATAATTTGCTTTCAAGAAAAATCTCAGTGCAGTCAATAATATATCTAACAGCACTAGGGGGGCGTTTCTTGATTGACAGAGGGGGCAGGTTTTCTCTAAATATTTCTGCAGGGGAATTGGACAAAAGGGATCCTATCACCTCTGACAAAAGTTTTACACGTGTAGATTACTTTGAGTAGTGAAAATAAATTAAAAGACCAAAAAAGAAAAAAGAAAATTTTAATCCCTCAACAATCTGTAATAAAAATTAGCATCCTTCTTATATAATAGTTTGCTTCGCTAAAATGAATTAATGAATTTTAAGCACTAATTTTGATACATGCAAATGGTTATTTAGAAACAATTGATTTCATAATCTGTCACTTGAGATTTTCATTTCATAAAATATGCTACCCTGTTATGAAATAAAATTCTGTATTAATTCTCATCAATATACTTTATGTTTAATGTAGGTAACTTTTAAATATGTTTATGTTAAATACATATTCAGACACTGCATGCATTATTTATTTTTTATTATAATTTTTTTGGTTGGTAAAATGTAAATACATTTACATGCAAGTGTGACCGCAAACTTATTACAGTAATTATTTAAATGATATTTTATTCTATAGATAATTAAATATGATCAGACAACAGACATGGCAAACATATCGAATACCCCCCCCCCTTTAAACTTACCAATGCTGTGAACAAACAATCTTCGAGAAAATGTTAAAATCATCACATATGTCCTTAAGTCAAAGCCTAGTCTGAGTTCAATTTATATTATTATACCTCAGTATAATTATTCTATACAGCAAACAATCTGATTGGTTCATGACATTCACGTGACCGGGCCATAAATCTTCATATTGCCCTGTCGTTGTCACTTTTTTTACATCATATTTCGCCCCTTAGGATCCGCGCTCGCAATCTCCTGTAAGAGTTATTGTTCTTTGAACGAAAACATCTGAGTGCGAAAATTTCCGAAAGTTGCAGACGTCAAAACAATGTCTGGAAATGAAAGATTTCACCTTCCAACTGGAGACGAAATAAACGATTTGTTGCAATCGAAAGATGCAGAGAACACAAAGAAATCAACAACTCTGTTTAAGGAACTTTATAGATGCGACAGAGATATTTATTGAAATGCTTGGATCCAGGTTACTTGAAAACAACTACACAGTCGTGCATGCATCTGACAATGCTGATGTGAAGATTGTTCAGACTGCTGTGGAATGTGCAAAATCAAGGAAAGTGACTGTTATTGGGGAGGATACGGGGAGGATACGGATTTATTGGTACTACTTTGTTACAATTGTGATCTGAATTCTTGCGCCCTTTATTTTCGGCCTGAACCTAAACAGTCAACCAAAAGAATGAAAGTATGGAACATTCAGAAAACAAAACAAGATATTGGAGAAGAGATGTGCTTATTGTTACCGTTCCTTCATGCCATAAGTGGTTGTGATACTACGTCTCGTATGTTTGGAGTAGGAAAGGGGGCTGCTTACAAAAAATTCAAATCCTCAGTGTATGTCAAAGATGTAGCACAAAAAATAATTTTGTCCTCTACAAAGGAAGAAATTGCTCAAGCTGGTGAGGAAATAATAGCATGTCTTTATGGAGGAGCACAGTACGAAGGTTTGGATTTGCTGCGCTATAGGAAATTTGCCTCCAAGGTTGTGACTGGAAACATCTTTGTTCAGGTCCAAACATTACCACCGACTTCTGATGCTGCCAGTCTACATTCAATGAGATCGTACTATCAAACTAAAGTGTGGATCGGTGAGGGAGATAACTTAGACCCTAAAGATTACGGATGGTATGAATCCGATGATAACATGTTTTTACCAATCAAATGTACTCTGCCTCCAGCTCCCGAACGACTGCTGAAAGTGATCCGATGTAAATGCAAACTTAACTGTGACTCGAAAAAGTGTACCTGTCGAAAACATGGCATTGAATGTTCAGCAGGATGTGGAGAATGTCATGGTGTAAGCTGCGATGTCTTCTGATTTGGACGATAGATAATCATTCGAATATATATTTTTCAAGTTATTTTGAATGTATTTTGAAACTGTTATGATTTGTATTTAAAATGTATAAAGAGACAATATTTTGTGCCATGACCACAAGATAGCCAATGTAAATCATTATGTAATATTTTCATTTTAGCAATTTACACATAAGATTAAATCAACTATCATCCAATACGCAAAGAGAAACTGTTTCTCTTTTATATCTATTTCCAGTTTTGGAATTTTGATATTGCATGTTTAACCCAATTTTCTGATTTTTCCAGCGGGGATTTTTTTTTAGACTTAGGGTGTAGGAAAGTATATCTTCTTTTCAAATTGTATGTAGGGCAATATGTAGTGAAGTTAAATTTCTCGACTTTTGTTAAATACCCATGTTTTCAACCAAATGTCACTTGTTTAATATCTTTGATATTTCTTGACTTTTGATGTATGAAAGGATTCTCTCTTTCTGTTTTACAATATATATATACTACTCAAAGTTTGATAAGGATCATATTTTTCAGCACTTGTAAAAGTTTCAACAAAGGTGAATGAGAACCAACACAGAGTGATTTATGTTCAGAAATGTTTACTTCAAGAAATTGTGACAGAAAAATTTGGCAAACATGACATTTCATCGCATACTCCTAAGGTAAAGGGAGAGTACCCTGAAAAGCATGGTAATTTCATGATCACGGAATTGTTTAAACTCTGCACATTCCATTTCACACTGCACAAACAAGTGTCAATAGCGGGTATGGCCTCCGTTAGCTCCAATGACAGCTTGGCAACGTCGTCTCATGCTTCCAACGAGGTTTTGAATGGACGCAAGAGAGATATTGTTCCATTCTTGGATCAGAACATTTTCAAGTTCCTGGAGGGTTGCTGGTTGTACAGGACGACGTGAAATCGCTACCTGAAGCATATTCCAGACATGCTCGATAAAATTGAGGTCTGGAGAACGAGCTGGCCAGTCCATACGAACAATTGTCTCACGTTCCAGGTACTCGTCCACCACCCTAGCACGATGTGGACGTGCATTATCGTCCATGAGGATGAAGTCAGGACCAACAGCACCAGCATATGGTCTCACGTACACATCCAGGACTTCATCCCTGTAGCGCACTCCGGTCATCGTGCCTCGCCTTAGGACATGGAGATCAGTTTGTTCAGCTCGACTGATTCCTCCCCAAATCATCAACGACCCACCACCATATCTGTCATGTTCAGCAACATTAGCGTCCTGATATCGTTCTCCTGCCCTTCTCCACACTCGTGCACGACGATCTGTGAAGTCAACACAAAACCTCGACTCGTCTGTGAAAAGTACAGGGGCCCAATCAGCAACCCTCCAATTCACATGAGCCCTGGCCCAATTCAAACGATCTTGTCTGTGTCGCTGAGTAAGAGGGATGCGAATACAGGCTCTCCGGGAACGAAGACCACCTTAATGAAGACGATTACGCACAGTTTGCGTGGAAATGTTAACTCCAGTTGCATTCAGAAGATCATTTCTAAGCGCAGTCGCCGTTGCAAACCGATGACGTCGTGCTGAAATCAAGAGAAAACGGTCATCTTGCTGCGTGGTGGACCTTTCTCTGCCGCCTCCATGTCGATGAGAAGCTGAACCATGAGCTTGATACCGGTTCCAAGCTCTGCAAACAACGCTCTGACTGACACCCAATAGCTCTGCAACGTGACGTTGTCTTGCACCATTTTCGAGCATTCCTATGCATCTGGCCAATTCTTCAATAGTCAAACGACGTCTTTGACGTTGTGGAGGCATTTTCATAGAGTAACAGTGACTTAAACGAGGTCAGATGTAAAGACAATGGCCAAATTCAAATCAACGACAAGCACTCAGAAATGTGAATAATGTGGGTACCATGCTTCACGTGCTACTCATGATCACTGCAGCATGCATTTCCCTACCTAACCTGTGTTTTGAGGCTCAAGAGGGGTCAGTCCAACACTATGATGAAATTTGCGTGTCTTATCAATTCATATATTGATTTTATAATGTAAGAACTATATGATCCTTATCAAACTTTGAGTAGTATATATATATATATATATATATATATATATATATATATATATGTGTGTGTGTGTGTGTGTGTGTGTGTGTGTGTGTGTGTGTGTGTGTGTGTGTTGTCCATTTAATCGACAATGAATTTTTTCCATATAATCGACAATAAAAACGATGCAACATATTTTCTTGTTTTTCACATTTTTTTAGAATTAAGAAACGTATTTTCTTAAATTTATTGACGTAGACTTCACTATGCCTTGGTATTCAACAATTTTTCTTATTATTATTAAATAAGCTTAAATGTTATGTTCATTAAAAACATTTCTAAAGAAAAAAAATCATATTTCTCATTTTTCACAATTTTTGAATGAAAAACGCATGTTTTCACCCAAATTTCATGAATTTGCCGGCTTAGATTTTTCTAGACTTTTGATATATAATAATATAGGTATCAAATAGTGAATTTATGCTAAAATAAATTCTGTTGCAATTTTGTTAAGGTTTGGTCATATTTTGAATAATTTGACTGGACTAAGAGGGAAATTAGACTTTGAAACTTGTTCTAAAGAGAAGTTGAAAGACGTGTTGAAAGAGTTCTACGTTGGAGCAAGGAAAACAAACGGTGATCGATTCAAGAAGACTGCTTTACAAAACATTAGATATGGAGTTCCGTGTTCATACTGAAGCTTTGTTGATTCAGTATAATAAACAATTTATTACATGAATATTCGGGAAATATGAAGATTTAATCACCCAACTAAGCGTTGCCCTCGGGGAATATGATTTTTCTTGGGTGAATAAATCTTCATGTCTCTCTCACTATCATGCAATAAATGTATCACATCTTATTTAAATAATACTTTTATTATTTAGTTCATGAATCTCTTTCGGTTGCTAAATATATCTGTATTTATTGAATGAGATAAATGTTATTAACGAATAAATGTTGAAGTAGTTTCAGAGTTGTATAGTAATTACATAAAGAAGGGAGGGGGGTAATTCTATAAAGATGGGGGAGAGGGCTGTCATGACCTTTTCACCAACTTTTATGTTATAAAATGCACACAAACAACTCTGAATTTTATTATTAAGCTATTGAGTGTGACATCATATTAATCCCTTATAGGATTCTGTTGTAAGACTACTTTTGGAAACTCTCAGATAAATTCCGAATTATGATTAAAAATAAAGTCAGTAATGTTAAAAGACACATCTTATAATTTTTCTTCTTCAAGTAATGAATTAAAGATGTGTCTGTAAAATGAGAAGTTGTTCCCATCCTGATCATGATCTATGCGTATGAATACGACTTCGTGAAGTAATTAATACAATTTAGTACAAATCGGGTGATCAGGGAGGATTATATATGTGGGTAAAAACTAGTGAAAAATACCTTTTCAGGGTCTAGAAGCAAGTCAGTAAATTTTTGTCATAACATAAATACATTAAGTATCTGTGTCAATCTTTTATTTGCTTCGTGTGTGTAGCGCGTTTGGGGAAATATTGGAATTTATTGCATAATAAAATAGCTTGATAACGAAACCGGAAGTGGCTTTTAACCGATTAGGAAAGATAACTCTTATAAAGAATATGGCGGCCGTAAAACTGGATAGGTCTAAAAAGATTCTCCATAGACGGAGTAAGAACAATGAATGTAAAGTGGTGAGGTTGTTTAGAAATGTTAAGATATACAATAAGTACACAAATAGTAGTACACTAAACAGCAGTAATAATAATAATAATAATAATAATAATAAAATGAAATAAATAAATAACTAATAATAATAATAATAATAATAATAGACGAAACCAATAATAAGTCATAAATCAATAAATTAAAATCTTACCTACCTACCCTATATTTTTTCAGCGGATTACCATAAATACATTTTTGTGGACCTTAATCAAGTCATAGGATACCCAAATTTTGCAGTTGGATGCATCAAATGAAGTAGGATTTTGCAGTGTTTACAAGGAATTTTCTATTACAATTTAAGTCGGTAAAAGATTTCATTTGTTTTAGGAATGTGCCCATTGAATTTTCATCAGTTGTGAATAATGCAAAGATAAAAGAGGTTTCATGGGATGTATTTGTGGTAAATATGGGTTTTAACAGTATTCCAACATTACAAAATGCTATAACAATTTTCGGGGGTATCATATATCCTTAAAAAGTAATTTCATATTTTAACATCATATATAATTCTAAATGAATTTGAAATCCTGGAAATTTGATATGTCAAACTATGTCCAAGTTTTCATGGACAGCATGTTATGTTGATGATCAGATGACTTAAAGTTACATCATGAAAAAATTCAACAGATCAATAGACCTTCTAAATCTGTCATTAAGATTAACGTTTCATGCATGTCCTGACGTAACAATCGGCTTTGTGGATTAACCAGGAGTGTTTAATGTATTGAGTACATACCCCGCGCGCCACATCCTTGAGAGTTACAAAGGTCACCCGAGCAACAGGACTGACAAATAATCTCGATGTCATAGTAACTGGTCCTTTTGCCTTTTATAGTGCAACCCTGAAAAATGTTTTTAAAATATGGCAAGGTTTGATTGCTTTTGAGGACATCTGTTATGTAATGCACAGCTATTTCGTGGACGTTATTCAAGATAAACATAATGTGTTTGTTTTGTAACTGGCTTAGTGATCTTACATTATAACGTGTATAACGAAGTTATTTTTAAGTAATTAATATGGGTATATAATGAAACGGTAACATTCTCGATTCTTCCAGATTGATAGCTGCAGCTCTAATAAACGTGGCGCGATAGGTCTGCCTTCATCTTGAGATTAATTCAGAATGGTGTTGGATTTTAATGATTTCTCTCTCTCTCTCTCATTCTCCTCCACTCTCTCTCTCTCTCATTCTCTCTCACTCTCTCTACCTCTCTCTCTCACTCTCACACACACACACACACACTCTCTCTCTCTCTCTCTCTCTCTCTCTCTCTCTCTCTCTCATTCTCACTCACTCTATCACACACACACTCTCTCACTCTTTTTTTCTCTCTCTCTCACATTCTCATTCTCTCTCTTTCACTCTCTCTCTCACGTTCTCATTCTCTCTCTCTCACTCTCTCTCCCTTTCACGTTCTCATTCTCTCTCATTCTCTCTCTCTATCTCTCTCTCTCTTTCACTCACTCTCACTCTCTCACTCTCTTTTTCTCTTTCTATTTCTCTTTCTCTCTCTCTCTCTTTCACTCTCTCTTTCACTCTCTCTCTCTCTTTCACGTTCTCATTCTCTCTCTCTTTCACTCTCTCTTTCTCTTTCAAGTTCTCATTCTCTCTCTTTCACTCTCTCTTTCACGTTCTCATTCTCTCTCTTTCACTCTCTTTCACGTTCTCATTCTCTCTCATTCTCTCTCTCTTTCACGTTCTCATTCTCTCTCACTCTCTCTCTCTTTCACTTTCTCATTCTCTCTCTCACTCTTTCACAATCTCATTCTCTCTCTCACTCTTACTCTTTCACATTCTCATTCTCTCTCTCACTCTCACTCTTTCTCATTCTCATTCTCTCTCTCACTCTCTCTCTCTCTTTTTCTCATTCTCTCTCTCTTTTTCTCATTCTCTCTCTCTTTTTCTCACTCTCTCTCTTTTTCTCACTCTCTCTCTCTCTTTTTCTCATTCTCTCTCTCTTTTTCTCATTCTCTCTCTCTCTTTCTCATTCTCTCTCTCACTCTCTTTCACTTTCTCATTCTCTCACTCTCTTTCACTTTCTCATTCTCTCACTCTCTTACACTTTCTCATTCTCTCACTCTCTTACACTTTCTCATTCTCTCACTCTCTTACACTTTCTCATTCTCTCACTCTCTTACACTTTCTCATTCTCTCACTCTCTTACACTTTCTCATTCTCTCACTCTCTTACACTTTCTCATTCTCTCACTCTCTTACACTTTCTCATTCTCTCACTCTCTTACACTTTCTCATTCTCTCACTCTCTTACACTTTCTCATTCTCTCACTCTCTTACACTTTCTCATTCTCTCACTCTCTTACACTTTCTCATTCTCTCACCCTCTTACACTTTCTCATTCTCTCACCCTCTTACACTTTCTCATTCTCTCACTCTCTTACACTTTCTCATTCTCTCACTCTCTTCCACTTTCTCATTCTCTCACTCTCTTACACTTTCTCATTCTCTCACTCTCTTTCACTTTCTCATTCTCTCACTCTCTTTCACTTTCTCATTCTCTCACTCTCTTTCACTTTCTCATTCACTCTCTCATTCTCTCTTTCACTTTCTCATTCGCTCTCTAACTCTCTCTCTGTCTTTCACTTTCTCATTCTCTCTCTCACTCTCTCTCTCTCTGTCTTTCACTTTCTCATTCTCTCTCTCACTCTCTCTCTTTCACTTTCTCACTCTCTCTCTTTCACTTTCTCATTCTCTCTCTCACTCTCTCTTTCACTTTCTCATTCGCTCTCTCACTCTCTCTTTTTCACTTTCTCATTCGCTCTCTCACTCTCTCTCTGTCTTTCACATTCTCATTCGCTCTCTCACTCTCTCTCTCTCTCTTTCACTTTCTCATTCTCTCTCTCACTCTCTCTCTCTCTTTTTCACTTTCTCATTCTCTTTCACTTCCTCATTCTCTCTCTCACTCTCTGTCACTTTCTCATTCTCTCTCTCACTCTCTTTCACTTTTTCATTCTCTCTCTCACTCTCTCTCTCACTTTCTCATTCTCTCTCACTCTCTCTCTTTCACTTTCTCTCTCTTTCTTACTCTCTTTCACTTTTTCATTCTCTCTCTCACTCTCTTTCACTTTCTCATTCTCTCATTGTCTCTCTCTCTTTCACTTTCTCATTCGCTCTCTCACTCTCTCTCTCTTCTCTTTCACTTTCTCATTCTTTCTCTCTCTCTCTCTTTCACTTTCCCATTCTCTCTCTCACTCTCTCTCTTTCACTTTCTCATTCTCTCTCTCACTCTCTCTCACTTTCTCATTCTCTCTCTCACTCTCACTCTTTCTCATTCTCATTCTCTCTCTCACTCTCTTTCACTTTCTCATTCTCTCTCTCACTCTCTTTCACTTTCTCATTCTCTCTCTCACTCTCTCTTTCTCTTTCAATTTCTCATTCTCTCTCTCACTCTCTTTCACTTTCTTATTCTCTCTCTCACTCTCTCTCTCTTTCACTTTCTCATTCTCTCTCTCACTCTCTCTCTCTTTCACTTTCTCATTCTCTCTCTCACTGTCACTCTTTCTCATTCTCATTCTCTCTCTCACTCTCACTCTTTCTCATTCTCATTCTCTCTCTCACTCGCTCTCTTCCTCTTTCTCTCTCTCACTCTCTTTCACTCTCTCATTCTCTCTTTCACTCTCTTTCACTTTCTCATTCTCTCTCTCACTCTCTCTCACTTTCTCATTCTCTCTCTCACTCTCTCTCTCTTTCACTTTCTCATTCTCTCTCACACTCTCTCTCTCTTTCACTTTCTCAATCTCTCTTTCACTCTCTCTCTCTTTCACTTTCTCAATCTCTCTTTCTCACTCTCTGTCTTTCACTTTCTCATTCTCTCCCTCACTCTCTTTCACTTTCTCATTCTCCCTCACTCTCTTTCACTTTCTCATTCTCTCTCTCTCTCTCTTTCTCTCACTATCACTCTCTTTCACTTTCTCCTTCTCTCTCTCACTCTCTCTCACTCTCACTCAATCTCTCTCATTCTCACTCACTCTCTCTCTCTTTTTTTCTCTCTCTCTTTCTCTCTTTCACACACTCACTCTCTCTCTCACTCACACACACACACACACTCTCACTCACACACACTCTCACTCACACACACAAACACACACATACACACACTCACACTCACACACTCACACACTCACACAGACACACTCACTCACACTCACTCACTCACACTCACTCACACTCACTCACACTCACTCACACTCACTCACACTCACTCACACTCACTCACTCACACTCACACATACACACACACACTCTCACTCACACACTCTCTCACTCACACACTCTCTTTCTCACTCTCTGTCTTTCACTTTCTCATTCTCTCCCTCACTCTCTTTCACTTTCTCATTCTCCCTCACTCTCTTTCACTTTCTCATTCTCTCTCTCTCTCTTTCTCTCACTATCACTCTCTTTCACTTTCTCCTTCTCTCTCTCACTCTCTCTCACTCTCACTCAATCTCTCTCACTCTCACTCACTCTCTCTCTCT